>OY740769.1:134142336-134731332 GCA_963513935.1 Aphrophora alni | reverse complement strand
ATGGAGTGATTCGTATAGCTTCCGGATAGGACTCCAGGACATCACCAGGCGACCACTTGGACATGCAACTTTAACGTCGAGAGAATAGCCGAACCGGGACTTCAGACACGACATCACCACAACCATCTTTAAAAATTCTTCCAGACAACCCTACAGGGATCAACCTTCATCAACGAGACAACTTAACCAGCACGCAGAGCATCTGTAGCCTGCCATCGCTAAACAACGCTCGCGGACTTCAGATCAAACGTCGCGACGCCTGGACAGTTGTGAAAAGGTCGGTAGAAATGTAAATACGTTAGTCCCTGATTAAATTTGCCTGAAATAAATTCAAATAAATTTATTTTAAAATACTGGGTTACTTAGGATGTTAGATTAGATAAAATATTTGTATTATTAATTAAAAATTAAATTCATTAAATCGTAAATTCGAATTAAATCTTTTATTAAAATATTAATTAAATCAAATTGGGTATAAAATATTAGAATAAATTATAGTTAGGTAAATAATTGGTTCTGCCTTGTAGTTTAAGAAATTATTATTAAATTGAAAGGAAAGTTATTATTTTGTATTTGTTGGAGAAAGTAAAATCCAAAAAGTTTTATTTTATGTTTGAAATAAAAAAAAAAAAAAAGAATTATTAAAATTTTATTTGCTTTATAAAAAATTTATTATTTACAAAAAACACCTAGTATTCAAATATCCCAATAGTTTATGAGTTATAGATTAAGAATTGATACAGTGAAATGTCATAAAATATTTGCAAGCACAAATAAACAATTTACAAGGTTAGTTTCAGTGTACTCACTACTCAGAGGTTTACAAAAAGTAAAATCATTCATTTGTGTTCTAACTGAGCTAAAATCAAATATAAAGTACTGGAAGTATAACGTAGAAGTTTTTTTTTTAGTCAGGATATTCAGAAAACTGAATATTCGACACATAGTTATTTCACCTAGGCCAAACAAAGCGAGATTGCCTATAAAACTTCCAGTAGGTGGAAATAACTTATTCTCAAACGAAAAACCGTTGAATAAATCGGCGTCCCAAAAAAGTGGGGTCCGAAAACATCATTCAACTTAACCAAGAAAAGGTTTACCGTTGGAGAGTTGGCGCCCAACGTGGGGCTCGATTTCACTTGTGGTTAAAAAATTAACCAAAAGTAAAATTCAGTCAAAAAACTAACGTAAATTTATTTGTGCTTGAAACTGTGTATGTTAGCTTTAGAATTGTGTTTAATATTAAGCCATACTACTGCTATTTTCCACGTCTGAAGTATTTCCCGGGTTCGTGTCGTATTAAGGTTCAGAGGGGGAGAGAGGAAATTAAAACATTAAAATTAATTAACCAATAAATTACATTTGTCGTGGTAAAATCGGAAAATTGGGGGTGTAGGCCTAAAAAGATTGGAGTAAAAATAAATTAAAAATAATTGGGAGTTTTCCGACGCGACAGATCAAAACAAAATTAAATAAATAAAAACAATTAAATCAAATTAAAATAGTATAAACAAGCAAAAGTTAAAATGGCGGATAAGGCCATGAAAGAGTTCTTCGAACAATATAAAAAAGATAAAGAAGAAAGGGCGAAGAAAGATCAGGAAGAACTGGAAAGAAAAGAGGAAAGAAGACGGCTTAAGGATGAAAAAATCCGGGAAGAAAAGGAGGCAGGAAGGTTACAGCGAGAGAAGGAACAAAAAGAATTATACCACTTAATCTCTGGAAAGCTGGGAGACCTGGAACGAAGCCTGGAGGAAGAAAGCGTGAGGTGTAAGGAACAACATACGAAGGTGGAAGAGAAATTTGGGGAAATTGAAGGAACGATCCATTTTCTGGAAGAAACGACGAGCACCATGAAGAACACAGTAGATGAGGGCTTCAGAACAATGGAAAGTCGGGTGCAACGCGTCGAAAAGAAAATAGGAGACGTGTTGAGTCAGGGAGGTGGTAGTAGGAGTGTAGGAATAGTGATGCCGCGTTATGAGAGCGAAGCAACTAAAATTGAATTTTGGGGAAACAGTAAAGAAAGGCCTAAACAATTTTTAAGGGACATAGAAGGGTTAATGGACGAGTTGAATCCCTATTTAGAAGATAGGGAGAAGATTAAATTCATTAGACGCCATCTTAAAGGTTATGCACTCGAATGGTTTAACATAACAAACCGCGAAGAGATGAAGTATGCCGAATTTAAGGAAGCATTTTTAAATAATTACTGGTCGCTACAAAAACAAAAAGCGATCAGAAATTATATCGAAAACAATAAGTATGTAGAGAAGGGGGATGCTAGTAGAACAGAATATTTCTGTATGGTAGTAAATAAAGCTCGAGATTTAGACCCCCCCTTATCTGAAGGTTTCCTAGTATTCACAGTAATGCAACACTTTAGCGAACAAATTAGGCTAGCAAGCATAGGTAAGCCTAGTGAAACGATTCAAGATGCGATAAACTTTTTAAACAATGTCGATATGATAGAGGAAAATCGGCGAGGCAGACCCCAAGACGCTCAAGACACGCAGAATAGGCAAAATTTCACACCTAGAAATAACCCCCATATCCAAAGATCCTATGCTCAAAACCCGAATAACTCTAATCACCCAAGTTCCAATAACCCACGTCCTTTCAACTCAAATCCTAACCAGCAGAAAAAAAACTAATAAGTGAGGTTCTGCCAAAGGATGGATGTTTTCGGAATGACAGGGCTGTAGAAAAAACAATAAAACAAAAGATTAAAGTTAAAAAAGTTAAAGTGCAGGTAAATACCAAAAAGTTAGGAAATAAAAAAGTTACTCCTTGTAGTAGGATCGAACCTGAAGTAGGCGAAAAAGTCGTCGAAAAGGAGCGCGAATATCAACCTAAACAATTAGGTAGTTTAAATATCAATATTAGAGAAGACTTGCTAGATAATAAGGACGAGCCAATTATAACTGAAAAACCCATAGAAGAAATACCCGCAATTCCAGTCGAACTTGGAACAAGTACCGGTTACCTTGAGATTGACACAGGAGCTGAAGTAAGCGTTATCCAACAGGATTACCTCGATCAATTAAAATCGAAAGATGTCAAAATCTTAGAATTACCGGTAGCGTGCCTAGAAATAATTGGGACATTAAAAGGGAAGGTGCAAAAAATTAACAAGCAAGTCCTAATTGAAATTAAACTGTTAAATAAATGCGTAGATCTACAATTTTTGGTAGTAAAAGGTCTAAAATCTAGGATAATTATGGGATGTGACCTTTTATATAATTTACAAGCCAAAATAAACATGCAAGAAAAATTTGCAATGTTTAAAATAGGTCAGGATAATATTAAAATCCCGTTTATTGACAAAAAAAGTTGCAATAACACGTTTAAAGGGAAAATGTTTTAATATTAATTCCCGATACTATAAAAACAATAAATCAATAAATTTAATTAAATCGGAGGTAATTAAATCCGACAAAATCGAGGCAATAAATACTAAACTCAAAACCAATAAGTTAAATGAAAATGAAATTAGCATAAATGAGTTAGTAAACAAAGCTGAAATCGTTAATGTACCGGAAATAGAAAAAACGGGCATCAACGATGTAATGGAAGGGAATTGTAGCATGAGTCAAGACAGGAAGCCGGACACAACAGCTAGGAATATTGATAAGGTTAGGATACAAAACGAAGAAGGGTTGGATCAAATGATACCGAAGGGGTTATCTGTTCAACGAAGGAAGGGGCAAAAATCCAAAAATTTAATCGTACCTAAGATGCTATCTAAAGAAGCCAAGGACGAAATTTCGCGTAATAGGGCATTAAAAAAGATTAATGTACCAATTAAAGTTAGGTATAGTGGTGAAAAATATCCAGTTACCAACTACGCGTCGCGACGCAGCCAAAGTAGCCGAAACTGTAAATATCCAAATAAGCGTTGTAATCCAAATCAGGCGAAGTCAAGCACTGCACTACACGGTAAATATTCCGACCACTCGATTAACAATAAAAAGTATAATAATAAACAATCACAAGAAGAATTAATATCTGTAGGAGGAACAGACACGCGTGACTACAATCAACTGTCAAAAGTGCGTGGAAAAATGTCTAAAGTCAGATTTAAAAACACTGATATTTCTGTTGTAAATAAAACTAAATTAAGTAGGAAACATGTACGGTACAAAGAGAAAGTAGGCCAAATTGGAAGTCAGCTGTGTGGACTTAGACAAGGAGTGAAGAAAGATATCAAATGTAAATATTTTGAATTAGTAAACACGCAATGAATGAAGATAGAAAAGGACAGGAACTAAAGTAAGCTAGGATGGGACGGTTTGCAACACAGCTGAACAAAAGTCAAGGGAAGTTCAAGGTCGACGGAAGTGGAGAGAGGGAACACGGCAGACTGAGAAGACTGAAATGAAGGAAGTAGGCCTAAATAAACAACTCAACGCATCTCAATTGATTGAAAGGTCTAAGTATTTCTATCTTACATGCTAATGTGTTTGCTAGTTTTAAATTAAATAGTAATACAGATCCAGGAAGAAAACGTTCGAATATAACCTACGAACAAATCAGGTGCCTGGAATGGCCTAATACACGAGTCAGGGGTGTATAGGGGTTGCATATTAATTACCAGAAAATTAATTATGCGTAAAAGTTGTTAGGAGAATCGGAGTAGTTAGGATTCTGGAAGAAAGAAGTTTAACTAATAAACTAGGAAAAACTTAGAAAAAAAAAAAAACTTAAATAAATAAACAATTAATTAATTAAAAAACTCTCAATTATTGTAATTGAAGCCACAAAGGCAAATAAAAAAAAAAGGTAATGTAAAATAAAACGTACAAAAAACTCGGATTGTAAAAATTCGGGAAATATGAATGCAAGGAACATAACAGTAGTATGAAAATGTAATCCAGTAAAGTATTGTTAGTTGGTTATCAGGCAAATTAAAATGTGTCCTTGTATTTATATAAGTTGTGTACAGTTTAAACATGTGTTTTCAGTGGAAGTGAACTCACCCAGTGAACATTTCAAAAGGAAATGTATACCATGTCATGTTTGTATAAATGTAATTTCAGATTATGCAGAATAAGAAGAACAATGAAATGTATAGTATGAATTGTATATATAAAAATTATGAATATGTAATCTGTAAATTGTTAGGATAGGAAGGCAGAACTAGATATAAGAATGTAATAAGATAGGAGGAAATTTGAAACGGGAGTATTATTATATTTAGTGGTTTTCAATATCATGGTTTTATGGCGGAGCCGATCAAACCAGATATCTTAAGAGGGGTAGCTTACAACGGACACAACCCGTTGTGGGTCCTGGATTTTGAATTTGTAATTAATTTTATAAATTTGAATATTCCGGACTTACCGTGGGCTAAAGCCGCATGTAGGTCACGAAAATCATGTTGACGCGGGAGGGTAGTTATCTGGCTAAGTTAAACTCTTGGACCCTGCCTGTTCGAAAAGGAATAAGGACTTGTAAAAAATACTTAAAAATTAATACGGGAAGCCAAAATCCAGAAATTAAATAAAAACAAATATCTTCAGGAAATGCATTACGCTAACCGCGGGTGTATTAACTGCAAGATTAGATAATATAAAGTCACAAAGTTACGTAAAATACAGACTATTAAAGTATGAGGAGAAATTCAAAATTCCTCTAAATTGAAAAAGAAAAGGTTTTTCAGGCTTTTCATAAGAAGGCCTAAAATAAAGGTGAAACAAGTTTTTGCGAAATTTCGTTAAATAAAAAAGTTAATGTTAATCCACTAAGTTCAAATGATAAAAAAGTATATAAAAAAGAAAGTTTTTTAAATTCTAACCAAAACAAATTTTAGTAATGATAAACAAAATGTATAATTAAAAAGAAAAACTTGAAATTTTATTAAAGGAAAAAGGTGACAGAATTCGCACCTTTATAGCAAGATAAAAAGTTAAACTTAAACTTTTATTAACTCAAAACGCTAAATAGTATGCTGATAACGTAGTTATGTAAAAATAATCCAGTATTTAAAATATGTTTCGGGAGTAAAGGAAAGCCCAAGTTTGTAGAAAATCGTTTAACTCCCTAACCCTACAGCAAGACAACCAGAAGCAGAAAAAAAGAGAAAATCCGGCTAGTTAACACAAACCAAAAGGACATAAAGAAGTGAAAACAAAAAACCGGGAAAAACAAAAAACAAAGACTTTTCCGGGAGAAATCGCCGCGGAAAAACGGGCGCGGGTAGTGTACGCGAACCAAGAATCGTACGAACATCACTCGAGTTCGTGTGTAAAGAAGACAACGAGCTGAATTCAAAAATGTCACTCTCAATAAAATAGGGAAAACCCTGGAGGAGTTACAAAGGAAAAGGATTTTCAATGGCCAAAACTGCACGGAGAGAGATAAGAGTGGAACAGTAGAAGGGGCTGGCTGAAGATGAGTCTATATAAACGATTGCTCGGGGAAACTCGAGAGCCTTGATATTTCTTCGATGTAAGTGAACACATCGAGCCTTGATATTTCTGCGATGTAAGTGAACACATCGAGCCTTGATCTCGTTTTTATAAAATACCATAGTAAGCAAAAAGCTAAGTATTTTCTTAGTTAACCTAATAATTTGTATAACAAGTGTGAACATACGTCATTGCGATATTAATTTGGAATGCAGCAATAGAGACAACTATAATCTACAAGAACGTCAGTGGCAACTTAGTCATTACAAAGTTGGCCTAACTTGGATTATTCTGGAGAAGTAACATAACCTACAAAGCAGCTGATACATGGAGTGATTCGTATAGCTTCCGGATAGGACTCCAGGACATCACCAGGCGACCACTTGGACATGCAACTTTAACGTCGAGAGAATAGCCGAACCGGGACTTCAGACACGACATCACCACAACCATCTTTAAAAATTCATCCAACATTCTTCCAGACAACCCTACAGGGATCAACCTTCATCAACGAGACAACTTAACCAGCACGCAGAGCATCTGTAGCCTGCCATCGCTAAACAACGCTCGCGGACTTCATATCAAACGTCGCGACGCCTGGACAGTTGTGAAAAGGTCGGTAGAAACGTAAATACGTTAGTCCCTGATTAAATTTGCCTGAAATAAATTCAAATAAATTTATTTTAAAATACTGGGTTACTTAGGATGTTAGATTAGATAAAATATTTGTATTATTAATTAAAAATTAAATTCATTAAATCGTAAATTCGAATTAAATCTTTTATTAAAATATTAATTAAATCAAATTGGGTATAAAATATTAGAATAAATTATAGTTAGGTAAATAATTGGTTCTGCCTTGTAGTTTAAGAAATTATTATTAAATTGAAAGGAAAGTTATTATTTTGTATTTGTTGGAGAAAGTAAAATCCAAAAAGTTTTATTTTATGTTTGAAATAAAAAAAAAAAAAAAGAATTATTAAAATTTTATTTGCTTTATAAAAAATTTATTATTTACAAAAAACACCTAGTATTCAAATATCCCAATAGTTTATGAGTTATAGATTAAGAATTGATACAGTGAAATGTCATAAAATATTTGCAAGCACAAATAAACAATTTACAAGGTTAGTTTCAGTGTACTCACTACTCAGAGGTTTACAAAAAGTAAAATCATTCACTTGTGTTCTAACTGAGCTAAAATCAAATATAAAGTACTGGAAGTATAACGTAGAAGTTTTTTTTTTAGTCAGGATATTCAGAAAACTGAATATTCGACACATAGTTATTTCACCTAGGCCAAACAAAGCGAGATTGCCTATAAAACTTCCAGTAGGTGGAAATAACTTATTCTCAAACGAAAAACCGTTGAATAAATCGGCGTCCCAAAAAAGTGGGGTCCGAAAACATCATTCAACTTAACCAAGAAAAGGTTTACCGTTGGAATATATATATATATATATATATATATATATATATATATTAAAAAATATAATAAAAAATAACAATAAAATAAAATGACATAATTGAAAATATATGTTTCATAAGTCTATGACAAAAATGACAACACGAATTTATAAATTCTTTTGTTGTTATTACACTTTGAGGAACTGTATTTCTAAAATTAGAAGTTTTCAATTATTAATACAATAATGTAGCTTATTATAATTTAGGTCTTGGTTGTAATTATTTACTCTACATGGGCAATATCTATACTATTATTAAAATACAATAAAATTCATTAGATATTCTTAACACATTAAAAATTAATGAGTGTATAGCCATAGTATAACGAATATAACTAGTTAATTAACACGATATATTTATAGTGATTCACCTGGTGAATGTCACAGTTTGATCATAAAAGTAAAACAGTAGATGTGTATTTTGTTCAGAAAGTATGCTGTAATTTGTAGTGTACAATAGGGAAAGATATATAAGTTATGGAAATGGTTGTCGTTACAAATGAATAAATATGGAATTTTTATAGCAATCTCAACAACACTTTAATGGGATATGAACATTATTCCAATAAACACATACTTACTTACTTCTTACTATGTGCGTCCAGCCTCGGCGCCGATTGCACGATGTCTTCTATACAGATGGGCAGAATGTTGCACAAGTTTCGTGGAAGTCAGTATGGATGACATAAGATCCCGTATGGCAAGACCAACCTGAAGATGTCTCAGTATTTCCTCTATGACTTCTCCATCGCCAATGGGTACACTCAAGGACCGCATGCTCCAGACTCTCGCTCCACTGTCCCCATCTAGTGGGTACAGGTATTCCTCAGTGATTATGTGACTAGTTCTGGATCGGGAGATGAAAGTTTGTGTCTGCCTATTGTGGTTACTGTATATCTCCAAATCGTTTGGCCATTTCAGCAGTTTGAACAGTCCTCTGCCGGTTTTATCCTCTTCCACATGTCGATCCATTTTAACTTGAGAGAGCATTTCGCTCCAATAAACACAATTGTAGTAAAAATAAAATACAAAATAAAATTATGAATAGTTTATATATCACAAAGCAAACACATAGGGAACTGATAATTACGATACATTCCCTTTCATGAATCCCACCAAAGAATCCATCGGAGAATAATAGTTTGCCATAACAAGCTTTCGCTTAGTATAGGTTTATATAATCGTATTTTATTCTCCACTGATCTGTATTTTTTGACGCTATTGCACATTTCAGTTTTTTTTTTAATTTTTTTACAAAAAATAAATAAAATCCGACCTAAAAACTGCATTTTACTCAACATACTAAAGTCCCTTGAGTTACACATATATTCAATGCACGTTTTCTAGCCAATCAACTAGAATCCCTCTATTCCCAAAACACGATATCAATATTCCTTCAGCAAACTTTTGCCGTATTATTTATACATATTAAATTTGTATAAGAGAGAAAAAAATAATAATACAAAATCACACTTATATATATTATTAGTATTTGCTTAAAAGATTTTTAGTAATAATTGCACTGTTAGTAAAATTATATATTTTTTTATAATTACTCACTCTTATACTTTTTGTTATCACATATAATTTTTTTTTATGTACCAAATAACACCATTTACATTTAAATGTTAAAATAAATACTTTTTTTCCATGTAATATTATATTAATTTCAATCACATTTAATTACCACTAGGTATAATAGCATATCTAGCAATACACATTTCATATTAACTGTCACACTCCTGAAACATATACACTATCATTAAGTGTAATATATTACTTGCACTTAAAACAAAGTTCAAGAGGTTTCGTCCTTTTCAACCTACGTATCTCACCAGAGCAGTCGTGTAGCCAATACATTTCTACGTTCTCGTGTTGTGTTTGAGCTTCTCTGGATATCTGTTGATTTCTCCTGCGACGGTGTTCTCTTGAGATCACGGTGAAGACTGTTATTACGGACGGACCACGGTGCATTAACAATACTTAGCAGAACCTTATACTGGAATGTTTGTATGCATTGTTTTATTCTTTTCTTGTACATCTCCACAGCTGTATTCCATTGCCTATAGAGAACCATTTATTTATATAAAGTTATAAATTATATGTTCACTTAAATTAATTTGTGCATTACGTGTTTAAATTTCGATGAAAGCACTTTAAACTTAATTTACCGATAACATAATTTTGGAAAACTGCTTAATATGATATGATGTCATTTTATCAAATGATGAACATAAATAACAGGCAATAGACAATAAATAATAAATCAACTTTCTATATTTATTTCATTTACTGTTTTTTTCCCAACAAATATTACTTCTTCGTTGTTTCTTTCCGGGATAATAGAAACGCTGGAAATGTTTAATATTCTTACTGCAGAAAAGAGGAAGTGACGAGAAGCTAGCACCAGATTACATTAGCCTACATTTCATGATGAGCAAGATGATGTTTTGCTATTTGAAGGTAACGCTACTCTGAATTTAATATTCACTTTAAAGAAGCATATTATCCAGCCACGCAATTTAATATAGTTTGTCTAATAACTTTAAAGAGTTTAATCACAAATAATTTCTATTTTATGTCTTATATCGTAAGTTAAAAAATAATATAATGAATTATTAAAAGTTAACTATGGTGACTGTATTAAATGTTTGTGATTGTTTTATGCTAACAGTTAATGATTTTTGAAGTGTGCTAACTATAAAGTCATCACACAGATTATTACAAAATTATTTGTTTAATTGTGTTTTATATGAACAAAATTCTTAAAAATAATGACATATTGCAAATAATTACATTGAGTTTTTTTTTAATTACGCAAAAATTTGTACATACTATTAACACAAAATTAACCTATATTTATTTTTTTAATATAAAAAACAATTAAACAAATATTATTTTAATAATCTGTCAATTTAACTTCAAACTAACACATATTAAAAGTTATTCATATTTCAGCATAAAACAGTCAAATTATATAATAAAATCACCGTGGTAAAGTTTTAATAATTTATTGTATTATATTTTAAACCGTAGTATAAAAGTATCAAAAAATAGATTTATTTTTGTGTGACTTAAAAAACCTCAATGTCAATATTTGCAGTATTTCAATATATATAAAACTGTTGTATAGTATAAAATATAAAAACATCATCTGTGGGGTACTGTACTATCAGATATTGAAAATATAATAAATGAAACTTTTCAAGATACAATAGAGATGACACCGTTTCCACTTCAATTTGAACAAAAACCAAAGCGAATATGGTACAGACGTATAAAAAATAATCCATATAGCCAAACATCATCTATAAAATCGGAAGAAATACGGAAACGTATAGTGAAGAATTGTAAACAATGCCTTAATTGATAAAACAGCTAGCACGTATTAAATAGAAAGTTTATTGTTAGTACAGGCAATAAATGTATCTAATACAATGGAGAAAAGAGTCGCAAAATATTTAGCATTGTAAGAGGGACTCTATATAATTAGAAACAAATACGATTGTGATTAAACCGACGATAAAAGCAATCAAATTAGAGGTATATTTAATTATAGGTTATTATCAAATTATTTATAATAAATTGTAATAAAAGTCATAGTGATTAGGCAGAGCTATGTGTATGAAAGGGATTGAAAATTGCTATATTGATACGCTGAATTGATTCATTATATCTCAATATCTATAGAACTTTGATATCTGTATAGATATGAAGTTCCGGAAAGCGGAAGCTGAACAAAGAAACGGAGCCATAAATCTTTAACTGGTGAAACTAGAGGTTGGGGTAGTAGTGACGACTGTTTGACATTTAAGGGAAACCCTCATTACCAGACAAAGGTGAGTTGACATCGATACACATCCGGCTGAAATCAAAATCATGTTCTGTTTGGGTTGTTTTGCTTTTAAATTATCTATGTAACTATAAGCAAATTTGGTATTAATTTTAAATACAAGCCAATAGATTTTGTTCAATTAAGGGAACATTGGTATATTTTATTGTAGCCGGCATATATATAAAAAGAAAGAGCTTGGTAACAAAAAAGGACCAAGTGAATAAAAAAGAGAAGACCAAGTAACGAAAAAATAACAGAAATATCAGTTAGAGTTTAAAAAGAGAATGATCTAATTTTTTTGATTGAGTGCAAAATGACGTATTTTAATCATTGGGTAAATCAAAATTTTAAAGTGTGGTAATGCAATCAACAAAATAATCAGAAAGCGCGAAACGTTTTAAGTTTTACTTCAACCACGGAATTAGTGCGAGAGTCCTTATTTAACAGTTTATTTCAAAGATCCTTTAAAAGTTTAATAATGTTAGTTGTATTAATTTTAAAAAGTAATCAATTGATTCTAAAGAGCCACGTGATAACCCGTTAAAAGTATTATCATCGAAGTTAGGTCATAAAGTCGTAGATATAGGAGTTCTGTGTGTCAAAGACAAAGCTCGTGTCACTAAGAAACAATTATCAATTTTATATTATCTACCCTGAATTCTAGTTATTAGCTTTCGCTGAAGTACATTAGTAATTATATTTACAGCATCAGATGCAAATTGGTTAAGAGTTTCAATTATTATATGGTAGAGTATTAGTATTAGCTAAGTATTAAGTCATTAATCAATTGTATTTTTATAGAGTCATTGTGGTGAACGAAATGGAATGAAAATATTGTTGAAGTGATTGTGCATCGATTAAATGTCAACCGTTAACAACTCATCCTTATTACTACTCTTCAGGTCCTGCAACACTAGATTGGTAATTTTTGTTACTCTCAGTATAAAATTTTAATAATAATTCCAATTCCCTTTGATATAATAATTTCCGTTCTAGTTAAATTCCGATTTTACCAAACTGGCGTAACTGTTGGTTGTAGTTTTAAAAACAAAGCATTTCATTATCAATTAATCGAAAGTGCTAGTTTATAATGTACTAGTTCTCTTAACAAATTTTCATGCTGAAAGAAAAACAAATTGAATATTTGATAAGAAGCCAGATTATTAACAAGTTTTGACGTGTGTTCAATGTTACCTCTTGGCAATAATTAAATTACCCTTCAAAGCACATAAACGTTCTACGAAACATACCAAAATTGTTATTAAGCTCTGCATAAAGTAAATGGAAAGCTATAAATATATTTAACCAAGTGACTGATTTGAAATAAGTTTTTAATTAGATTGTAATGTGTTGGTATAAGTACAAGATACAAGTTGTTAGATTTTACTTTTCAATGATAAATGGTAATATATATGCTAATATTTATTTTTTATCTTTCATTTTTAAAGGAGACCATTTAATTATGAATTCATTTTCAGTATCCAGGTCACTATTAGTTAAAATAAAGTTTATTATCTTATTTCCGTCAAGTCACCTCTTTTTTGTGTTAGTGACGTGTTTCGGGACTTTTATCCCATCTCCAGACACAACATAAATAAATTACTTAACCGAGGTCGTCAAACACTAAAATTATTTACACAAAACAAACATATCACATTAAAAGTACGTTTAGACTGGATAGCGGACAACACATTTATGTCGTGTCTGAAAATGGAATAAAAGTCCCGAAACGCGTCACACAACAAAAAATATGTCATTTGCCGGAAACAAGGAAAGAAACTTTATTAAGTCAATTTAAACTTTTGCAATTGTTGTAAATGTTTGCAATCCGACCCGAAGTAAATGTTGATACATTATAAATAATTGCCATCCTGCAAAGATTATCAAATTACGTCGTAAAATTTAACAATATTAAAAACTAATTTATCCATTTTTGTTAATTAATTTATTGTTTTGATTACTGTATTTGCTTTGGTTACTAGGTTGAATAATAATGAAAGCAACATGATGATCTATTATTCAGTTCTTACTTTTTTTCCGAACACAAATTGAGATAATAGGTTTTCAATGCAATTTATCTAAGTTGTATTCAATTATAGGCTACAAATAATTACTTAAATTACTTGGGTGGATTCTATGTAAGCAACTATTACAATGAGTGGTGAGTATTTATAAAAAGAGATAAACATATATCGATTACACAGATGATTTCATACCAACAGTCAAAGTCCATAAATGCACTTCACGACAAATTGTAGCCAGATCGGTTGCGATGATAGTAATGAACGATGACGCACTGATGCCTCCCGTCCTGTGGCTGGATTGATTTGTCGACGAATTATATTAGTTGCGGCGTAATTAACTTTGACGATCACTTTACATGACGAACTAACACAACTATTCATTGACTACCTTTACCCTTAGGTGGAACTGCGAATACGGTTGTAGAATGAATTATTTAACAACACTACAAAGCACTTAATAACTTTAACTTTATGCGGTATTTTTAACCTTTGTATATAATTTGAATGCATTACATTCCAATCCAGTTCCTAATAACAATTACATGTTATCTCTTATTGATTTAAATTATTAATACTG
This sequence comes from Aphrophora alni, assembly GCA_963513935.1. Taxonomy (NCBI): domain Eukaryota; kingdom Metazoa; phylum Arthropoda; class Insecta; order Hemiptera; family Aphrophoridae; genus Aphrophora; species Aphrophora alni. Next base: position 134,717,020 of record OY740769.1, on the reverse strand, counting down.
GTATAAATTGATTTTACTTTAATTATAATAATTAAATAATGGTGGAATTGCTCTAAAGGTGCACATAACTAGTCAGTGAGTCTAAAAGTAAAACTTTAACAATAAAAATGAGTTTCAAACGACGAAAGGCTGGCCAGACGCGACTTTAGTATCGTCGCTCTGCATTGAACTACCGTTTATCCCCAACATTAAAAATTTCATATTTATATTCCACCTAAGGATCTTTTGCTCTACAAATAAGATAAAGTGTCAATTGACGGTAGCCAAACATAAGATCATAATTCCAAAATTCGTCCGTTATGGACATTAAGATATCGGCGTTGGGTACGCTGTTTTTTTTGAATCCACTACGTGACCTTTCCAAACTTTCTCTTTTTTTCTATCACTCGGAGTTACTCATCTTGCGGTACTTGTAAATAAAAAAAAAATGTTAACCGCACCCTCGTTAAAACCTCTGTTGTAAACTGAGCATTTAACTCTTCATGTAGTTTATTCAACTGCAAGTACTGATTTCGTTATAATATCCTACAGTTTCCTTCACTCTTATCTGTTAACAATAGTGACTCGATAGTAAGGACATAACTACATCTTACACTTTATTGAGCCTGGCTTGCGTTTAGTTTTAATTAAAAATTACGATATAAAATGTACCTTCCCATGTACAGAATAATCCATCACGTTATACAATCAAATATAATTGAGACGTAAAAAATTGTTTGTTTCCAGATCATAAATTACCTGTTTATAAGTAAATAGGCTTACAGCTATCGAATTGGAATTGAGGAAAGACAACATTTTATAATGACGTGTCTCAACAAAAAATGCTAATATTTACAACAGTTTGACATTACGATTAAATATGGGGATATTTAAAAGAGAACGACTGCCGATTTATAGTTCAAATTTTAACATGTATTCAGGATACAAATTTAGAAAAAATGTATAAATGTCTATTGTTGGCAGGAAAATTGTGGTATCTGTAAGGGGAAATGAAGAAACTTTCAGGCTAGTGGGATGTTTAAAAGTACAAACTGTTCTATAAATTTCAACCGAGTGATGCAGAAGATAGTTATAACAACATATCGGCTAGCTTCATCATTCTTGAATATTCAGTGACGCTACCAGCAAGAGAAGCATTAAAAATCAGTTTTTGAACAGAAAAGATTTAAAAGATTGCATGCAAACGGTCGACTAATACATAAAACTAAAGTTGAAATAAGTTTAATGTAAAGTTTAAAGTAAAGTTTGTACTCAATGCAATTAATTCCTAAAATGCCTACCGAGATTATAATTCAAAATATCATCCGCATTACTCAATTTTGAGATATTACTGATTATTTTTTCTTCTCCCTTCGTATTTCACTTAAATATTGACGAATTTTAAAAATTCCCTGAACCATCTGAGAGCATCAACCATTTAACATCTATATCATTTAATCAACACATTTGAGTAGAGACGTAATGTAATATCAATAATTTTTTATTAATTTCTACTTTACAATTAACAATGAGTTAGTTTTTCATTTATGTATGGTAAAATAAAACAATCAATTTTCCACTAATTTATATTCGCTAAAAAATGACAGAGCATAAAAATAATAAATTCTTAAAATAATATAATTTCTTGATCTTTAAATGATATTAAAGTTATGAGCAATTCCCATATACTTATATCGAAATATTACAGTTAAAAAACTATAAATGAAAAGTAAATATAATTGGTTTATGAAATTGGATTTAGGATTTCAGAAACTAAATAGCTTCACATTTCTTTTTTATCCATAGGGAATTAATAAATTTGATAAATTTAATTGTTTAATATTTAATTTTACTTTACATGTTAACAATGTACTGTACTTGTGAATAGAGGCCAAATTTTTGTTGAGGATTTTGCGCTCACGATTCTCAATGTTTAATTAAACAACGCTAGTATTTCAGACGTCATTATGCTTAAAAAGAAATTAAATATATTAATCGCCTACCACTTGTTATATATATATATATATATATATATATATATATATATATATATATATATATATATATATATATATATATCGAGAACAACTTATGTTGCAAACTGAGACGATATTCAATATGAATACAGTATTATTCAAATGAATTTGTAAAGATCAAATAATTATAACCTACATTGGCATGACTAGATGTTTATTAAAATTATTATATTGAGATTAATTAAATGATCATTCAAAACGTTAATGTTACTTATTTAATTTAAAAACTCAGGAATCCAATTATTAAAAACCTGACCTCAAACATTACTTCTATCTAGGAATTTAATTATTCAAATAAGAATAATTAAATTCTTTATTTAAATATTCATTAAAATATCTTCCCCGAGTGAGTTTGAGGTATGTGGATGACATTTATGCAGAGTTTTATAAAATAAATTAAATCAGGAATTTATTATATAAATTGTGAAATATGTCCGAAAAAAAATATAGGCCAAACATAACGAAATGTCGGTATAAGAACACTTTGGCCACTTCAAATATAATAGGACTGAAAATCTGCTATTGATAAACATTGTTTAGAGGATGTTCAATATTTCAAAATAGAAAATTCTGTGTTGTTTAAAAATGGTACTAAATTAACAAAATCTATGCATGGAAACTTTTTTATAATAACAAGTACCGTAAATAATGAATTATGGCCGATACAAAATTCTATAATAAAGTAAAATATAAAATGTATTGTTGTTAGATATACGATTAGTTAAGAATGTTGTATTAGTTACATTGTAACTGTTAAGTTATTTAGAGTTATTGGAGACACTGGCTAACAACTTTTAGTTTAGGTCACGCCCCTTTAGTTTTGTACAAATACGGGGGTTGAAGCAGTGCTAAGATAGTTATGGTTTAGTTATTGTATCACATGTATCATTGAAGATGGCGACTTTGTCGTAGAAACACGTTTGATATAGTGAACGTAATTTTCTGAGATCTTGTGTTCGAGTTTTGTTCTATCTAACATTATCTCACAAGTCAATCTCAATATTTATCTATACTGTGCGTTATAAACAGTTATGTTTCTTTGTGTTGACCCTAAGAGACAAAAGATATGTAAAACATAATAACGATAAATGCAATAATTTAGATATGATAAACTTTAATTCATTCCTATTAAGTTTACGTCATCCCTATTTTTATTTACTTTGTTTCCACATCATAAAGACTAGAATTTCCGTCTGTATAGTGAAATTTTCAATCATCGTAAAATTATATTTATCATAAAGGTTGACGTTTATTTCTAAGTGTTGTGAATATGGGTCTTGGAATAAAATATAAACTCAGTTATGGATTTCTTTCCCCAGTAAATATTTTCCAATTCCAACAAAACAAAATTATATACTGACAAAATAGAATATACAGTCATATCGGAGATATATTCGAATTTTTCAATTAATATTTAATTCAATGGACATAAACACTTCCTGTTTAGTAAAATCAACATTTTCCTAATTAAATTTGAAATTAATAATGGACCTTAATAAGATATTGTGTTTTAAAATAATAAGTCCGCGGTTTTTAAAAAAAATGTACAAATTGGGCATGCTCGATAAAAGTATGTCTTTAAACCAGGCAGGGGTTGTTATCAAGGAGAACAGGTAAAATTATTTTTCAGGTACCTTGGTTTGATGTGTGTAATTAACTCATTAAGTTTAGTAACGATTTAACGATTTTAGGAAACAATATATATATATATATATATATATATATATATATATATATATATATATATATATAAATAGTTTCCCTGTTAGTAAGAAAAAAAATTATTTAAAATTTCAGTACAGCGTCACACAAACTGTTTGCTCTGAAAAATAAACAAGTTAAATACCCTTATCAACTTTCATAATTAAAAAATAATTACCTAGGCTTTGTAAACTCATTTGGTGACACAAATGGTAAACGCTCCGCTATAGGATCTAATCCATAGTAATCCAAGGCGCCATTTCAGGTTTTCATTATGTGGTTGTGTGATAATAATTCTAGTTGGAAATTTCCAAAGGTAGATATGGAATGTTTTATTTACTAATCCAGTGAACAATTCACAAAATTATTATTCTCTTGTATGATAATATTTAGTTATACAAAATTATATAAAAGATAAATAAATCAATATACTTTTTATATTCTTCGTCAAAAGTAGTTGTACATCAGAACTACTTTTAACGAAGGTTATAAAAGATAACTTGATTAATTAGTTAACAGAAGTTCAAAAAGGCACAGAATTTAAACAATGCTATGATAATCCAAATAGTTATAAAATAAGTTGAGAGAAAAATAATATTTCCGTTGATGTTGGCAGAAATCTGAAGGAAAACACTGCACCATCCTTATGTAAACAATATTAGGTTAATTGTAATAGTTTCTCACATTTAGAATGTAAGAACCAATTAATTTTATTTGTACAATAGGCCTTAGAGATGATAATATTATATGACTCTTAATAAAATTATGAGGTTTAAAGGTTTCTGTTCTTTAGGTAATACGGAAACAACTATATGTTTTGATTAAAAGAGTGAATCCGAGGATCGACAAGGCTGAGACAAAAACAAAAATTAAAAAATGAAAACTGTGTCTAAATAATAGAATATCTTATTTCATTGAAGCTATCCAAGAAGCAACAAAGAATTTTTATCTTGGCCGAGCTTCCTTATTTTTACAAGAACAAACATACAATTGGATATTTCAAGTCGCCTCTCTCAATTGTTGAGAGCTTCACAAAAAAAAAAAAACTCAATCCAGACTTATCGGTAAGAATATACAGACTCTTACGTTTCTGAACATGTGAAAACTTATGATGATTTTTTTTTATTGTTTTTTGTACGGATTATTATCTTCTTGTAAAAAGATCGTTTTCCTTATTTATAATGAATAAAATGATTGTTTATAGTTAAAGCACTAACCAAAAACAATTTTGACAGTCGAAATTGTTAGAGGAAATACATTGCTTGAAACTGTGTTTATCGATTTCTTAACTTGATAATGATGGTGGAGACTTCTTCGTGTTTAAGCTTGGACCTAATATACGAGTCCGAAACTAATTCAGCGGCCATAAGAAAACTGTACAAACTTTATCAATTTTAACATTTTGTTTCAATTAGGGATACGTATTTAAAATGTTTTTTACAAGAGTTATTCTCTCCAATAGTGAAATAAAAAGAAATGATGATTTTCTTTAAAAATATTCATTTCAAGCTATTTTGAAGATCGATGCTTAAACACATAAATTATTTATGTGGTTTTTGGAATGTATGACAATAGAAAGGGGCAAAGTATGCAAGTTAGGGTAGGTTAGGTTATGTTAGGTGAATGTTTATGTTCTCCTACATAGATAAATATATAGGCGCTAATGATAAATATTTGGCAAAAAACGGGTTGGAGAGAGGTAAAAAAATATATATCTCTTTAGCTGTAGTTCTGCCCTAGGACAGTGTGTTTACACCTAACACCGTAATCTCTGTTGCATTTGGTAAATGAATTCATTATGGATTTAGCTTTTTAATTACTTAATTCATATTTAGGATATTCATCCAAATTTTCTTTTCAAGATATTCTAAACTCGAGATCAATATTAAAACCTGTATACATATTTATGTATGTATACCTTTCAAAGTAAAACATTAAATTTTTCTTGTTAACTTTTATAGCATTATATTTACATGATTTTAACATCCACCTTCATCAACCAATAAATGCAGATAATCAAATTAGGTGATGTGATTTAGTATTTTGTTTTCTTTTTAGATAATTTCCAAATTGTAAATACAGCTATTACTCTGGTCATCTTCATACCAAACTTAATGTAGGGATCACAAAATACGATGATGTGAGTATCTAGATAAGTCTTAACTTGTATGTATGTTGAAATTTAAGCATGAAAAATTGAATGCAACATTCCGTTGACCACTTTAATTTAATGATTTGGACAAATATGTTCATGCTGTTTAGTAGAAGTAATTTGTTATATTTACATCGTGTTTAGAATAAATTCGTTCTCATAAACCGTTTGAATCATACATAAAAAATAATAAAATAATTGGCACTTTTAAATCATAAAAAGAGTAATTTTGAATATCATATTTATCTCCTATTGGAATGTTATAATTAAAATGAGTATATTATTCCACTATTTCCATCTTTGTTATTCTCATGTTTGTTGAAACGTTTCTGATATACTCCAATCTAAAAAACACTTATTAGTAGTCTTTTTTTATTGGTTCTAATCGATATTTTAGTATTTTATTTATTTAACAGTACTATTAAGTGTACATATGAAACGAGTCCACAAACGTGAGATTAACGAAGCTGGGAAAAGCGGAACAATGAACTCATTTAATAAAAGGTTTATTTAATACAGAGGCTGTTTATTATAGGATACGCAGTTATGACATTATAGTTGTTTTCATTGTTTCAAAATAAAGCGATTAGAAAATCAATATTTCTCATCGTAGACACACTTCAACTAGTCTACTGTAATAATTATATATATTGTGTTTCACCTCCAGCTGTGTTCAGACAGTTAACTGATTGTTTTAGATATTACACTTACCTGTAACTGTTAAAGTTAGATTTAGTTACAGAATTATCCGATACCAGCGATTTATTAAGGTACATTTGTTCAGTTCAGCTGAAAGTCGGAAAACTTAATTAATTACATAGTCTTGTTCCGTAAAAACAAATTATCATCATATGTTAGCTAGTACCCCCAGGGGCCCACATCTTGTGGGTACAGGATTGGCAATCCCGGGGTACCCGAGCTGGTCTTCACCATTCTTCATCTTGTCTTTGGTGAATTCCCTACTCTTTTCTTCTTTTCTATTGGGCACTAAGCCTTTTTTTCCGACCCCGACGCTGTTAGGTTTCCGAAGGCTAGGGGTCTCTAATTTATTCTTCCTTCTAATTCTTCTAACTCGTCGAATAGCAACCATGATGTGTGATCTAAATACTGAAATACCCCAGGTGGGTAAGCCTGCAAAGGTGAATCCCACCACTGGTTCCGATCGGGTGAGAGCCCCGGTGGCCGGTGTAGGTCGCGAGGATTCTGGGGGCGACCAGAGTACTACAAGTGAAAATACCAAAAATAAAGAAAATCCATTTCAGAGAAGTAGCGTTACTCAAAGATCTCCAAAGGGTATGGCCAAGTTGTGGTCAGGCCTTCCTGTCATGGACATCGAGGAGAGTGGATCCTCGTCTCCTTCTGAAAGCAGTGACTTATCCACTCTGGTTAAGGAAAATAGAGAACTTCGTAAGAAGCTGAATGAAATTGAGTTGCTGTATAGTGCACTAAGAAGTGAAATCACTGAACTTAAATCAAGTGCAGTTATACAAAAACCAACGACTAGTCAAGACAATGAACAGGCAAAATACTTCACTGATGAAGAAGAACTGACACGGGAAACCGATTGGGTGCTCAAGAAGTATAAACGATCTGCAAAGAAACGGAAGGCAGAGTATTCACCTGAATTTGGACAAACAAAATCTAAGAATACACCAATTAACCAATGTAGAACTAAAGAAAAGGAACACCAATCGCTGCCAATAAGTGACAGCAACAGAGAAAAGGTAAATGAAAAACCATCTAAAAAGTGTCATACACCTCCACCTATAATTGCTTCTAGAATAGAAACCTTTAGCACTTTGAAGGATCTTATCAATAAAGTAACAAATAATGAATGCAAATACGTCTCTTATAATAATAATGTCTGGAAAATAAATGTTCCAGACAGTGACACATATAGATCAGTTACTGCAGAACTAACAAATCAAAAGATACAGTGGCATTCATATGAGGATAAAACCGCGAGACCTATAAAGGTAATGGCTAGAGGACTTCACCCATCGTGTGAGGAAAATGACATTATTCAGGATCTATCCGGTAAGGGCTTTAAGATATTGGAAGCTAAGAATATCATCAAAAAAGAAACAATAGAAGATAGAAATGGTGAATACATTGCACATAGAAGAGGTTTGCAATTGTTCATGCTTACATTTCATAACGGGGAAGATATTAACCAAGTTTATGCTATTAAATCAATATTGGGAATAGGGGTAAAAATAGAGGCACTGAGGAGAAACGTAAATCTTATTCCACAGTGCAAGCGATGTCAAGCATTTGGGCATACACAACGTTATTGCCAAAGAGATTATGCCTGTGTGAAGTGTGCTGGTAAGCATCCTACAAAGGTATGTACTTTGAAGATAGATCAAAAGCCTAAATGTATTAACTGTAAAGGTGAGCACCCTGCAAACTACAGGGGTTGTCTGATAGCAAAGGAAAATCAGGAAAGACGAAATAGACAGATTGGTCATCGACAAAAAGATTATGCTAGAGCTATTTCTGATAAAAAACACAGTGGTGTCTCGGGTAGCGAACAAGCGAAAGTAGATGAAAACAACAAAGAGCAAAATACAAAAACATATTCCGAAATTATTAAAAATAGAAGAAAAGATGAAGAGAATTCAATGAAAGACATGTGGACATCTATTATACAACGGTTAGACAGTCAAGATAAATCGATTAAATTTCTAACTGAAACAATAAGTATGCTAAACACAAATTCTAAAAAATCAACCGCTTCAAAGAAGAAATGAATTTTACTCTCCGTATTGGAAATTGGAATGCTAATGGTTTACTGAAACATTTATCTGAATTGGAATTGTTCTTGAAACATCAGAAAATAGACGTCTGCCTTATCTCTGAAACTCATTTTACAAAGCATTCATTTGTTAATATTCGTGGCTTTGTTTGCTATCATAGTCCACACCCAGCCAACAAAGCTAGAGGAGGATCAGCTGTACTGATAAAAGATAATATACTACATTGGGAGGAACCTGCAGTTGAAGAAGAAATGATGCAAGTAACAACAGTCAGCATACAGTCTAAGAAGAAATTGCTTAAAATTTCTGCAATTTACTGTCCGCCAAGACACTCGCCCTCCAAAGATGACTTCAAAAGTCTCTTTAAAACCTTGAGTTCATGTTTTGTTATTGGAGGAGATTATAATGCAAAACATACACACTGGGGCTCTAGACTGATCACTACAAAAGGTAAAGAGCTATATCATGCAGGACTAGAATATAAATGCACATTTCTTTCCTCTGGATCACCAACTTACTGGCCCACCGATCCCCAAAAATTGCCTGATTTGATTGATTTCTTTGTCGCCAAGGGCATAAACTGTAATTATATTTCTGTTGAAAGTAACCACGATTTGTCATCTGACCACACGCCAGTGATTTTAACAGTCAGTAAATCAATAATACAGAAACCAAATCTCCCAAGACTATGTACAAAGAAAACAAACTGGGACGAGTTTAGAGCAAAGTTGCAGATGTACTTGGACCTTGAAGTTCCACTTGAAACCAAGGAAGAGATTGATAGAGGGGTCGAACAATTCATTGCTGACATACAGCAGGCAGCAGAAGAAAGTACACCACCTCAAAGTCGAAACATTGGATTGGATACGAGTTACCCAATGGAGGTCAGAGAGCTGGTTCTAGAAAAAAGACGCGCTCGAAGAAAGTGGCAGCAATCCAGATATCCAGACGATAAAGTTAGATTTAATCGACTCAGTAACCAACTAAAAAAACGTATCAAGGAAATTAAAAATGAAGCGTTGTGTAGATTTCTCAGCAATTTAACTGCTGATGAAAATACAGAATATTCACTTTGGAAGGCTGCTAAAAAAATAAAGAGGCCTAAAATTCAAAATCCACCATTAAATATGGAGAATGGTTTGTGGGCCACAAACTCTATGCAGAAAGCGAATCTGTTTGCTAAATATCTAGCCGGTGTTTTTAGTCCCTTTCCAAAAAGTACAGATCAGGAAAATATCAGTTCTTTAGATAGAAATGACAAAAAAGACATCCAATTCTTGACCCTAAAAGAGCTTAAGAATATGATAAGGTGCAACATATCAGCAAAGAAATCACCAGGATATGATCTTATAACTGGCCAGATAATGAAAGAGCTCCCTGACATGGCTATCATAAGGCTTCAACATATGATAAATGCCTGCTTTAAGGTGAAATATGTACCTCACCATTGGAAAATTGCGGAGGTAATACTAATATTAAAACCAGGAAAACCCTCTTCCGCTGTAACATCATACCGTCCGATATCATTACTACCAGTCATGTCTAAGATCTTCGAAAAGCTGCTTCTAAGAAGGCTTGAGCCGATCATTCGAGACAGACAGCTGATTCCTACACATCAGTTTGGGTTTAGACGTAGGCATTCTACTAGAGATCAGATTCACCGTATTATCAATGTAATCGAAAAAGCTCTTGAAGAGAAAAAAATATGTTCAGCTGTTTTTCTTGATGTTGCCCAGGCCTTTGATAAGGTTTGGCACGAGGGCCTTGAATATAAACTACACAGGGACCTACCTACTCAGTACTTTGAGTTATTACAATCGTATATTAAAGGAAGGTACTTTCGAGTTCGTCATGGCTGTGGCTACTCAGAATTAAAGAGGATAACAGCAGGTGTACCGCAAGGTAGTGTCCTTGGACCTGTGCTCTATTTGTTGTATACGCGTGATATTCCAGATGTTGTTGATTCAATTGTTGCCACATTTGCTGATGACACTGCTATCCTTGCTGTTGATGCTTGTATTGAGAAGGCCACGAGTAGACTACAGGGTGCAATGGATAAGATAAGTACCTGGACAAAGTGCTGGCGAATTAAACTAAATGAGGCAAAATCAACGCACATAAACTTTACGAATAGGAAGATTATCACCCATCCATTGTTTATCAATGCTCAAGCTGTTCCTTACTCCAACAATGCCAAATACTTGGGGATGACCTTAGATACTAAGCTCAAATGGAAAGTCCATGTAAAGAAAAAAGTTGAAGAGCTTAGAATAAAATATAGAAAACTTTACTGGCTGCTTGGACGTAACTCTGGGCTTACAGTGCAGAATAAAATCTTAATATACAATCAAATATTGAAACCAGTATGGACATATGGCATACAACTATGGGGCTGCACAAAGCAGTCTAATATCCAAATAATTCAAAAATTCCAGAACAAGGTATTACGGGGAATAGTCAATGCCCCATGGTATATTAGAAATGGTGATTTACATCGCGACTTGAACATCAGACTTGTTGAGGAGGAAATCAAGAATTGTGCAATAAGTCACAATTTGCGTCTTCTCACTCATGAGAATTTAGAAATGAGAGCAGTGCTTGAAGTGGCCGATAATGTTCGCCGCCTCAAGAGGATTAAGCCTCACGAACTGCTTCAGTAATAATAAGGAAGTTATTATTATAATGATTATCCTCTAATGTGATTTAGTATTTAAGAATGAATCATTGGTCGATTTTGTTTATAAATTGGTTATGAATAAATAAAATTTTAAAAAAATAAAAATTAAAAAAAATTTTAAAAAATATGTTAGCTAGTAAGTAATGAAGCATCCTCTATATCTTTAACACAGATGTAAAGTTAGAGTTTTTACTTAACTAAGAATATATTAGTTACTAAACTCTCTAGAGAAAAGGACATATAAAAATACATTTGTTCAGTTCTACTCAATTTCTAGGAATTTAATTAATTGCAAAGATACTTCTTATTGCTCTTACAAATTAAACTGTCTTCAAATGGGTGAGAGTAGGGAATAGTACTCCCTCCATAACCCTTACTCAACCCTCTCGATTACATTTTATCTATTTCTTCCAAATAAAATAAAAGGAAAAATTAATAAAGATTATTTAATATAATAAACATGAATTTTATCTTTTTTTTTCATTACTTGGTAATAGGTGTTAATACGTAATGAAAAGAAATCAACAATATCTCCTAATCTTTAACAAAAGAAAATTAAAATTATGATAAATTTAAGTTTAAATATTTAAGATGATTAACTGATGTAGGATGGACGTAAAACCGTATGACATTATGGTCTTTACGCGGAATCGTAGCTGATTTTAAGTAAGAACTTGAAACTCATAACAAACTTTTATACGTTAATAACAACAAGAAGAAATATGTTTCAAGGCAATAAACAACAAATACTGGAAGGAAATTTATAACTCGTTCAAGAAATATTATTACAATATTTCCCATAGAACTAAGAATATTTTATCACATTATTCGAACAGCCTCGAAAATAAATAATACTTATGCAATAATAAGGTATATACAAAATCATTTGTAGTGATTGTGATAAACATTAAATTGGACACAAGTAGAACATTCAAAAAGAGATTCAAAGAGTACACACCTAACAACAAAAACTCAAAAGGAACAGTTTCATAGCATTTAATAAATAACCTACACTCCAGCATACAAGAGAACACCCCTGTATCACGTAAAGTAAATAAGGAAATCAAAGTAATGGACGAGTATAAAATTTATAGGCATTACAAAAGGGAAGATTATATCTAGAAATAATAATTCCCATATGCGGTGTAATTAGTTTAAAATTAAAAATTTTCATCACAACTAAAATATCTGGCGGATCTTCATACATCATCTCAGGAAATTAATTTTAACTTTTACACACACGCGCGCGCATGTATATATATATATATATATATATATATATATATATATATATATATATATATCAAGTTTATAAAACCTCTTTATATCAATAACACATATATTCCAACTAATTTCAAATTTCTTTATATCAAAAACACATATTACAACAAATCTTAATATGACTTTTATACGTACATTATTCAAGCCAATGTTAATAAAATAAATAACTTTGACACCTGTTGGTTTTAACTCTTTCTTTAATGATAAAAATAAAGTTTAAAAATCATTTACAATAAAATTTTTTAAAAATATCGTTCAAATTTGATGCACAATTAACATCTTAATCTACTACTTATTCTAAGGACATAGTTAAATTCAAGTTACTTATTCTACAATGTCTTAATCTAAAATAAAGAAATAAGAGTGCATCAGAATTTTTTACTTTTTATTATTTTGATAAAGTGCTCCGGCTAACTGAAATTTATTATTTATTAATTTAATTTACTTTCTCTTTACGGGTTCGTTAGGTTCTTTGGTGACTATACTTTACTTAATATAAAATAGAATTTGGTGGTAGTTTGCTTAATTGAAATTGTCCATTAATTTGTACCTATTTATCAACTCTGAAGTTCTATTACAGCTCCAATGTTCCTGGTACATTGAACGTGGTTCCCTTGTAGACTGCCAGTAGATTGATTGATTTACCTTAATCTTATCAACAAATCTTCTTTTCTTCATACACTTTTTTTTCACACACTTTTGTGACGACGATTACTTTTTAATTTATTCGATGATTATAATTCCTGATCAAACACTTGTAGAACGACGCTATTACTCACACACTTTTAAGACGACGACTCTTTTAAACTTATAAACGACGATTATCTTTTAACTAAACTTCGAAGATTATTAATAAATACTTGTACAAAACGATGCAGTTACTATTTAATTTCGACGGTTGATTTCGGCTAAATCTTTCACAGCATTTATCTTTTCGCTACTAAGAGAAACACTTTCTCCGGAACAACCTTCTTCAATAAGTTAACAACCAAAAAGACCCTTTGCGCTTCTCTTCCACCATTATTTATAATTTTTATTTTCAAATGCTTTATTCCGATCCTCTTCCTTCATTGACCTATTTTAAATCTTTTACGTTATTTTAGAATAATGCAATTCCTTTCATTCGTCCTTTTCAAATAATTTCGGTTGATGGCATTGAACTTTTGAATGCTTTAACTCCTTGGGGTGCGTGACTGACGTTAGGATCGTTTTTCTAGCTGTCAACCCTTTCAACTCTTCACAATTTATGGCCTGCCGAGCACTGACCTCTCGGGAGCCCTCTATTTTGTTACAATATATGTATAATTATATTCACTAACGTTATAAAACTTCTTTGAAAACAACATTTATAGTTTTGCTTGATTTTTGAAAATTTTCCACTTTTACACAACTAAATTTAATGACTATATGCAGTGTCATGTATAGTTGGTCATGGCTGAAAACGGGTTGTTGTAAATAAAGACCAACGTGGTTCATAGTATGGCTTTGAGCATTATTAATTGTTATACAGAGAGCCATTCGTATTGGGAATTGATGCCATCGAAATAAAAATGGAAGTGTAGTGTCAGTTGATAATTAATCAATTGCAGGTAGTAATACCCATTATGATTGGCCTACACTTTTTTTACAATTATTCAATGGTACAAGATAGAACCAAAGTTTCAATATAAAAAATGTTTGTTTTTAAAAGGTCTCTCAAATTGTACAATTTTCAATCTAGTTTGCTACTTGATTTTTTTTTACTATTTGCTCTATAAAAGTTATTAAAGTTTGAAATTTATTAAAAATTTGAAAACTACATAGAAGTCCATAATACCCCATATCTCCTGAAAGGGCGTGTTCTTGTAAAACTAGGAAAAAAATTGGTTGCCCTATCTTTGTTAGGGAGCTGGCAGTCACATTTCCCGCTAAAAAAAAAAAAAAAAAAAAAAAAAAAAAAACAATATTTCGTCACAACCTGTACAGTAATGAAAAGATAACAAAAATTTTCTTTTTGCTCCAAAATGTTCAGAAAAGAGAGACCTAATGAGGTATCACACGATCTATATTTCTATTTGAAAAATTTCCAAAAACACCATCCTGTCCCCCATAAGTGCCCTTTTGGGTAATTGAGGAGCATCGAAAATAATTTTCCTGAATTCTTTGGGGTCGAAAAGGGGGGGTTTTAATTGGAAAGAAAATTTTATATGCTTTCGTTTAGGCGCTACAGATAGTGTCCATGTGGTCTGAAACACCCAGTATATTTTTTGAGTCTTTTTGTCGGTTATTTTTAAACATTTTCCCCATTTTGCGGCAAAAATTTGTATCACATAGGCCTTATTTCATCCATCATCAATAACATCCTGCTTGTTGTTCCAAAATGGATATGATTTAGGTATATGCAAACAATAATTTAATATGCTGTTAATACATTATTCATTGTATTTGGTACTCTGAAAGAATGGACGAAATAAGTGTTTTAAATCCTGAAATAAGTTATCAGTCAGTTTAATTTTTTGTTTTGCCTAAATGATTTTTGTTGTAAAATAAAATTAATAAAACTCTAAATTTAAAAGAAATATTCAATTTGTTTACATTAATTGTGAAATGTATGTGTGATAACCGTCGAGAACGAGTGTTTTAGTAAACCTGTCTAAATAAACTGGCTAAGTATCTTAAGGATGTCAATCAACTTGTTATCACAAAATACTTAATAACATAAATATTTAGTTTTCGTACCTGTTAGAAATGTACTTTTTGCAGGAGATGTGATATTGGATATTTTAAAGCTTGTACACTCACTGAGAATAATATATAAGTTTTATTACTCCGGAGTATCCTACACCGAGGAAGTACAGTAATTTGTAAATTACAAGCTTCAGGATACTCTTAAACATTCAGGAAGTGTGATGCTCCTAACCTAATTCAAGAAATGTACTGTATTACTGTTACCAGGGGACTTAAATTTAATAAAGGCGGAACCAAAATGGTAACAATGTTTGAAAAGAAAAAAATAAAAAAAAGACAAAGACAAATTTAGTAATTAACAAGGCTCAAGTTTATTGAAAGCAGAAGGAAATTTCGGCGCTTCAGACTTTGTCATTTACAACAAAAGACATCCTGACACAAATCATCAATAAAAAAAACTTATGATTAACAATATCATAAATTGTAAAAGTTATAAGCCCTTAATTGTAACATATAATAATTTAGAAAAAAAAATTTAATCAACAGATCCTAAAAATTTATCCCCCCTTTTAATATGTATATTTATAGTTACAAAAATTTAACAAAAAAACAATGAGCACAGCTTAATAATTCACAGAATTATAATTAATCAAAAAAAAGATTATACGCCCTTAATGTAAAAGTATAATAATAAAAAAAAATTTAATCAAAAGATTCAAAAAAAAGAAAAAAACTTATCCCCCCCTTTTTAGTTTATAAGATGATAGTTTCTTTTTAAACAATTACAGAATTTAACAAAATATAAAAGAGTTTGATATTTTAAGTTCAAAAATCATATCTATAGTTAACATGTTTATCACTAAACTAAAGATACATAATATAACTGGTTTGAAAAATTTCTTAAAAACTATATTGGCCAAATAAATTTATATATTTTAAACAAACAAAAAAAGGAATTTAGAATTTTGAAATTTTGTTAATTGACGTCAATTATTTTAATTTGGAAATTAACCTCTTGGAGGTTGTTAGGACCGAAAATTGCATGCAGGCTCCACCCAATAATTGTTTTTTATATATATTTTATAATTAACTACACAGGTCTACATTTAGAAAATAGTCTTAAGGAACACATATTTGCGAAAGTAAATTTAGGCACATATACAAAATGAGTTAGTTAAAGTTCTGTAAAGTCAGCTGTAGAAAAAGACATCACTTTTATGCACTTGAAAATGTGAAGTTACGTTATACAAAAAAAACGTGTTTTGCCAACAGGACGAAACTTGTTAGGATGTTTCGTTGGTTTGCGCAATGTGAGACAAGAATTTCTTTATTTCTCCAATTTCTCCTATTTGTCCTACCAGCATATTAGCTGGTAAATCCTGTCGCAGATCACGTGAGGTAGTACCGAGAAAATGATGGTTAATTTTAACATTTTTGAACCAGATTATTAGACTAAGGCGCACAATTAGTAATTTAACATGATGTTTTAGAAAGACGGTAATTTTGAGAGAAGAAAGAAAAACTTTTAGCTAACGGAGTTATGAAGAGTGTAGACCATGTTGTTATCGCATGTAGACTGTGGACCGGTAATCGAGAAGCTAGCTTGACCGGCGAAAATGTACTTTGGTTTCAAGTATCAGGTGATGCTTGGTTTAGGAGCGGGCCGCTAGATGCCAGCATCTGTCAAGCGACGGAAAGTGGAATGTATATTTACGAAATGAGTTAAGTTATTGCGGAAGTGCTTTTTTTGGATTTAAATGCTACAGCTCTCCCCCCCCGAAAGACGGAGTTAGGGTAGAAAAGAAAAGGGGCCAGAAGGGCCTCCCGCAAAATTTAGAAAAAGGAGAGAGAGTGTGCTTGAAGGGGTAAAAAAAAAATTTCCTCTCAGACAGGTGTTTTAGACCTCGAGATAAACAAAAGACAAACTAAGACTAACATGCATAGCGAGTGCCACATTAACTATATGTAGTTCGACAGAACCGGTCAGTATACCTTCACCAAGATAAACAACAAAGAACAAATGCACCAAACTTAACTATTAAGAAGATGGACTCACTATGTCCTCGTCCGAAGACGTTATGGTGACGAAGAAATAGAAGAGTTCATGACGCTCTCTATATTCTCGTCGCATCGATTACACCCGCGGAGTGCTCGATGTCAAGATATGTCTAGATAGGGAAACATGTCAGGTACATGTAGCGGCCATTGCCGTAAAGTGGAACCTCATAGTTGATCAGACTATGGGTTGAAAAGCGTCAAGTCCGGGAAACAGTGAGATATATCACTGGACAAGGAAAATCAATATCTCTTCGCCTGCAAACACCTATAAAGATTACGGCACGGAGGGGCTCTAGGAGAGCTCAGCCCACCGATGCCCAAACATACAGATGTGCATTTGGCTTAGAGGAAATACGGCTTGGTTCCGTATTTTATTATGTTCTGCAGTGCATAGAAAGAAGACTACCAGATGACAATTTGTGCGGGCCAAGAAAGATCAGAAAGAAAATTAAATCGTAAAGGAGAAGGTTCTAGAAATTTGTTAATATTTAATTTATATGATGAGGTTTGAGTTGCTCGACGTGTGCTTTTTTAATAAAACGAGGTGAATTGGCGAAAGAAAGCGCAACGGTAACTGGAGTAAGAAAATCAATGATCCGGAAGGGACCTGACCATCGAGGCATCAATTTAGCAGCTCGCTTGTCTATGGCAGAGCTAAGAGGGTGTGTTTTACACCAGACAAGATCGTTGATTTTATACAGATGAGGCTTCCTGAATTTGTTATAGGTCTTTTCGGCCTTTTGGTGCGCTTTCATTATATTGTCTTTGGCCTGGCGCCAAACTTGTGATGGATTAGTATTAGGTTTTGGAAGGAGATCATGTATGTTCCAGCTGAGACTCAGTGGTGTATTGGGGAGAAAATTAAAAAGAATACTAAAAGGTGTTGCTTTAAGAGTCTCATGATGTGCGAAATTGAAAGCCAGCTGAAGCCAGCAAAGGGAGTCGTCCCAAGAGGATTGATTTTTGGAGTGATAGGCGATAAGGGCTGCCTTAAGGTTTCGGTTGAGTCTTTCCGCATTATTAGGTTGGGGGTGATAAGGAGATAAAGTTGCATGCTTAATACCGCGAGAAAAACAAAAGTTGCGGAAGACATGTGATACAAAACATTGTGCATTGTCAGAGATTATTATCTTTGGAAAACCGAAATTTTGAAAAATGTTTTGGCTTAAGGCCTTAATTGTACTGTGGGAAGTTGCATCTCTGACAGGCATGAGCCAGGTGAATTTTGAGAACTGGTCAACTGCGACCAGTATCATGTTGTAGCCCTGTTTTGTCCTAGGAAGCTGTCCGACGTAGTCGATATGTAATTTTTCCATGGGACGATTGGGAACCGTTGAGGCAAGGTATCCTAATTTGGAGTTGTGAGCAGGTTTGCTTACAGCGCACACCGAACAAGCTCGCACTTTAGAAGTGACATCCTGTTTTAAAGTTGGCCAATAAAAGTTCTCCTTTACCTTAAACAAAGTTTTAAGTACTCCAAGATGACCACCCACAACGGAGTCGTGATGATAATTAATCACCAGGTCGACTAAGGACTGAGGTAAATAAATTCTGGTGGGCTTTTCCAGATGATTTTTCAGGCAAAGAACACCTTTACTTAAACAGTACTTCTCCGAAGAGATGTTCTGTTCAAGATCGGCAATGATATTTTTCAAAATAGGGTCGGCCTTTTGATGAGTCTGGATGTCATGAAAAGCTAGAGGAAAATTTGTGAGGAGACTGGTACACGAAAAGGTGACATTTTCTTCGTTGAAATTTTCCGGTTCAAACATGCGCGAGAGGGAGTCTGCTATGATGTTCTGAGTTCCTCTTATGTGCGCTACCTTAAATTTCAATGAAGTCAACTTGGCAATCCACCGGCCTAATTTACCAAGTTGACGAGGACGTGCTAAAAGCCAAGAAAGGGCTTGGTTGTCGGTTTCTAATAGGAATTCCCGATGCTCTAGATATTGCCTAAATTTCTCTACTCCAAAAACTACTGCTAGGCATTCGGCTTCATATGCAGATGAGGCTTTTCTTTCTGCAGGTGTTAAAGTACGTGAAGCGTACGCTATGGGCTGTCGTGAGCCGTCAATTTCTTGGAGTAGAACTGCTCCAAGGGCCACCGAGCTCGCATCCGTTTGCAGGATGAATGGTTTGGCGAAATCGGCCATCCGGAGAACCGGAGGCTGTGTTATTGCCTCCCGAAGATGTTTAAAAGCTTTCTCTTGTTCAGCTTGCCAAGAGAATTTTTGGCCCTTCCTCCGAAGCAGATTTAGAGGCGCAGCGTGCTCCGCGAAATTTGGAATGAATTTAGCAAAGAAATTGACCATTCCAATAAATCTGGAAACGGCCTTAGGGTTCTTGGGTTGCGGAAAATTTCTAATTGCTTTTGTTCTAGATGGGTCGATTTGCACGCCACGAGAAGAAACTAGGTGTCCTAAAAAGCTTATCTCATTCACAGCGAAACGGACCTTATCTGGGTTAACAGTCAAGCCAGCCCGCCGCAAACGAGTAAGGACTTCCCGAAGATGTTTTTGATGCTCTTCCCAAGTTTTGGAGTAAATGACTAGATCATCCAGATAATTAAAAATGAATTTGAATTTGATGTCATGGAAGACCTGATCCAAAAGTCTGGTAAGCACTTGGGCACCAGTACAGAGTCCAAAAGGGACTCGAGTAAACTGATAAAGCATCCAAGGAGTACAAAAGCTGGTAATTTGCTTGGACTTTTGAGACAAAGGGATTTGATGATAAGCTGAATTAAGATCGAAAACTGTGAAATATTTGGCACCGACAAACCAGTTAAAACTTTGATGTAAGTTAGGTAGCGGCACCGCTTCGACGACGATGTTTTGATTGAGCCTCCGATAATCAATCACCATCCTTGTTTTCTTTTCGGGATGTTGAACCAGAAAAACAGGGGATGCATATGCCGACCGGCTGGGTTCTACTACTCCTGAATCTAACAATTCGTTGATGTGTTCGCGGAGGTATTCCATTTTGGGAGGTGCCAATTGGTATGGAGAACACTTGACTGGAGTGTTGTCCTTCAGTTGAATATCGTATTCAACTAGATGTGTTAAACCTAACCTTTTTGTGAGTACCTGAGGAAAATCATTAATTATTTTTAAAATGGCGTTTTTATCGTCCTTTTGAAGATGACCTAAAGGATCAGGAGCAGTAGATTCAGATGTTGTGGACACTATAGGTTTATACGCAGAATTACTAAAATTACATAGAGGAAAAACCATAGACCTTGAAAATTTGAAATAGAAGTTTTTTGCTGAAAGATCAAGTACCAGTCCCGTTTTAGATATGAAATCTGACCCGAGGATCAGAGGACACGACAACTTATGCGCCACCAGGAAATCCACATTCCAACTACAATGTTCCATTTTAAGATGAAGACGACAAGAGTAGGAAATGGGCAACCTTTTTCCAGAAGCCGTGACACAATCAGCCTTCACCCTGGTGATGGATTTAAAAGCCTTGGTGTTCTTCAATTTTTTAAAAAGGGCTTTAGAAATGACGCATCTTACTGAACCGGAGTCCAGCAGAGCCTTAACTTTAATTTGCCCAAAAGCTACTTCCACCAAAGGCAAAAACTGATCGTTCAGACCCCTAGATTTAAGAGAAATGTTATTTTTTTTTTGAAGTTTGCAGTTGGAAAGCTTAGAGCTGGAATAGGTTTGCCTGGACCTATTCCGTAGAGAGAAGAATTTACAGCCCCAGATATAGTGACCGGGTATGCCACAATGATAACAGATGGGAGTAACGTAATTTTGAATTTTATTGCCGAAATTGTTTCTTCTTGAATAGGAGATTGAGTTTAAATTTTGAAAGGGAGGTTTATTAAAAAAATGTGGTTTCGTGTTATGTTTAAATCCGATGTGGTTGGTTTTAGAAAGGGAGGCTGGCCTGGAGCTACCAACTAGACTCCAAACCTGCCTCCGTTTTTTGGAGGATATTGCCTTGTTGGAGGCCGGTTTCGACACTCTGGGCTTCTATGTCCCGGCTGCCCGCAACTGTAACAGACTACAGGTCTTGTAGGTCTAAAATCAGGACTTTTAAACTCAGGTCTCTTTAATGGAGCCCTTTGCCTGTCAGTGTACATGATGTTATTTACGTGAGCGCAGAGTCGATCTAGATCTGCGAAATTTTTAGGCTTAGTCGCAAAAACTAAACAGTTGCGGACTTCCGGAGACAGTCCCTCCAGAATGACGTCCGTGACCTCCAATTCGGACTTATCTAAATTAAGTGTTTCTGCAGCCTCTTTAATTTCATTTACAAAGATGTGCACCGCCTCGTTAGTCTTCTGGGGCCTATAAAATAACTCCTGCACTAAAGAAGCTAACCGTTTTGATGGTATAAAGAGACTTAAGGCCTCTTTATGAAAGGTATTAAATGCCTGATGTCTAATCAGACATGAATTTAAAGGGCCCTGAGCATAGGGCATCAGAACATTATTAATGTTTAAGGCTACGTCCGGGTAAGTTTTAACTATTTTTAAAGAAATTTTAAAAAATTTTAATAATTTGTCAAGGTCGAACCCATCTGTCTGAGGAATTGTCTTAATTATTTGTTCGGCAGGATGACTTAATTTTCCGTATAAGGAAATGTATTGACAGCCTTTCGAGCTGCTAGGTGTAGTTTGCTGAGCCTCAGCCTGCGGCGTGTCCGCAAGGAGATTTGGCCCATTAGACCGAGATGGCTCTGCAGAGCTAGCTTTAGTGGTTCCCCCAGAGGGAGTTAGCGGGATGCTTACGTTTAGTTTTAGAGGAGCAACGGTTTGCTCAAAGGCTTTAAATTTTTCTTTGAGCGTAGCGAAATTGTTATGTAGCTCGGCCAGATCCCGTGGCACGTTGTTGTCTGCTACTTTTAGTTGTTCAGTGTGCACCCGATTTAGGAACTCTAGTCGTCTTCCGAAGACGTTTATGCGCGCACGAACACGAATCATTTTGATTCCTCTTTCGGAATCGAGGTTCTCCAGGTCGTCTTGCAAGACAAACAAGGAGTTCCGGGCTAACGCTATCTGTTGCAAGAGGATGTCTTCAGTGAAGTTTCCCATTTCGGGCTCGACGCTGTTCTGCAGAAGGGACCTAAGAGAGGTTCGCATTTTAGCTACAATGTCTTTTTCACCACCTCTAGCTACTACCTCAAAAGCAAGCTCGGTATTCTTTAACGAATCCACTAATCGCAGCAAATCCACTGCCATCTTAACTGTTGCTGATAAATAAAAAAAAAATTTAATCAAGTGTTTTTAAATAAAAAAAATTTCTTTTAAGATGATGTAAAAAAGGTGAAAGAGCCAGAGAAAGACTCAAGAATTATATGTAGTGTAGTTGTTGTGTATATATGTGTGTGTGTAAGTATGAATTGATACAGACAAGCGAAAGAAAACTCGAGAAAATTTTTTGAAGGAGATTTTGAAATTTTTTTTGTTTTTTTTTTGTTTTTAACTATTTTTGGATTTTATTATTTATTTAAATTTTTTTTTGGATTCCCGAATGAGCCCGCTGTCTGGATCAAATTCAGTGAATGACTAGGGTGCAGTGTATGTAAATATATATATATAAAAAAAAATATTTAAGCAGACAAAATAATAAAAAAAAAATTTTATCGAAATTGGTTTAGAAGTTTTTGTGTAAGTGTTTATAAAAATAACTAAATAATAAAAAAAAAGAGACTATAGATTTATAGAGATTTAAATATTTAAACTAAATAAAAAAAAATTTCATCAGCAACAGTTGTGCAGTATTTGAAAAAGCTGCAAAACATAAAAAAGAGCCTTGTTTACAAAGATAATTTTGAATTTAAATTTAGATAGTTCCAATGCAAAATTTTGAAAATTAACTACGGTTCCAGAATTTAAAATTAACCACGCTCTGCTACCAAAAACATGTTACCAGGGGACTTAAATTTAATAAAGGCGGAACCAAAATGGTAACAATGTTTGAAAAGAAAAAAATAAAAAAAAGACAAAGACAAATTTAGTAATTAACAAGGCTCAAGTTTATTGAAAGCAGAAGGAAATTTCGGCGCTTCAGACTTTGTCATTTACAACAAAAGACATCCTGACACAAATCATCAATAAAAAAAACTTATGATTAACAATATCATAAATTGTAAAAGTTATAAGCCCTTAATTGTAACATATAATAATTTAGAAAAAAAAATTTAATCAACAGATCCTAAAAATTTATCCCCCCTTTTAATATGTATATTTATAGTTACAAAAATTTAACAAAAAAACAATGAGCACAGCTTAATAATTCACAGAATTATAATTAATCAAAAAAAAGATTATACGCCCTTAATGTAAAAGTATAATAATAAAAAAAAATTTAATCAAAAGATTCAAAAAAAAGAAAAAAACTTATCCCCCCCTTTTTAGTTTATAAGATGATAGTTTCTTTTTAAACAATTACAGAATTTAACAAAATATAAAAGAGTTTGATATTTTAAGTTCAAAAATCATATCTATAGTTAACATGTTTATCACTAAACTAAAGATACATAATATAACTGGTTTGAAAAATTTCTTAAAAACTATATTGGCCAAATAAATTTATATATTTTAAACAAACAAAAAAAGGAATTTAGAATTTTGAAATTTTGTTAATTGACGTCAATTATTTTAATTTGGAAATTAACCTCTTGGAGGTTGTTAGGACCGAAAATTGCATGCAGGCTCCACCCAATAATTGTTTTTTATATATATTTTATAATTAACTACACAGGTCTACATTTAGAAAAATAGTCTTAAGGAACACATATTTGCGAAAGTAAATTTAGGCACATATACAAAATGAGTTAGTTAAAGTTCTGTAAAGTCAGCTGTAGAAAAAGACATCACTTTTATGCACTTGAAAATGTGAAGTTACGTTATACAAAAAAAACGTGTTTTGCCAACAGGACGAAACTTGTTAGGATGTTTCGTTGGTTTGCGCAATGTGAGACAAGAATTTCTTTATTTCTCCAATTTCTCCTATTTGTCCTACCAGCATATTAGCTGGTAAATCCTGTCGCAGATCACGTGAGGTAGTACCGAGAAAATGATGGTTAATTTTAACATTTTTGAACCAGATTATTAGACTAAGGCGCACAATTAGTAATTTAACATGATGTTTTAGAAAGACGGTAATTTTGAGAGAAGAAAGAAAAACTTTTAGCTAACGGAGTTATGAAGAGTGTAGACCATGTTGTTATCGCATGTAGACTGTGGACCGGTAATCGAGAAGCTAGCTTGACCGGCGAAAATGTACTTTGGTTTCAAGTATCAGGTGATGCTTGGTTTAGGAGCGGGCCGCTAGATGCCAGCATCTGTCAAGCGACGGAAAGTGGAATGTATATTTACGAAATGAGTTAAGTTATTGCGGAAGTGCTTTTTTTGGATTTAAATGCTACATTACTTATTCAGCAAACGTAGAGACCAAACCTTGCGTTGTATAAAGTGTCTAATGACCTACTTACGTTCTTAATGGGTTAAATAATTATTTAAAAAATTATAACATCTTTTATGTACAATGTACTTATTATAGCATCTGTATGAACATATATGATCAAATTAATTATTTAATTAAATTAATATAATTAAAATGTCAATTTATAAATTTATCTGATAATAAATTCATTACTAAATATTATATTTTTTAATTTAAAAACTATTAGTCATGGGTACCTTTTTCCAAGTATATTGGTAGAAATATTTTTAAACAATATAGAAAACTACAGCATATTACCATGTATGAACAATCACAACAAAAGTATCGTCTAAAGATACGTAGATGACACAAGATTTATTCAGCTTACTTGTAAAAAATATAGTTCAAATTTAAAAGTTACTATTATACTAGAAAATATTAAAACCAACAATTATATGGATTAAACCATAACAAAATTAAATGGAAAACACAATTTCAAAATATACAGAAATCAACATACACAGACCAATCTATTCACGCTTCGTTATTCCAAACAACATCCCATAAAATAGCATTTTACAACAGCTTCATACATTAACTACGGAATGTGCCGATGACACTAACAGATTTTAAAATAATAATTCAATAAAAACTAATATATTGTTGTAAATAATGCATAGGCTACATACCACATACCATAGACAAGATTTATATAACGTAAGAAATAAAAAGTATAAATACAAAAGGTAAATCTGACAACAAATACTGTTTTACATTATATTAAAAATTTATCACACATTATTGGGAACGTTTATCAGAAACGGGGCTACACTACTGTCTTTAATAACACGAAATTTACAGAGTATATCTCAAATAAAAATTGATTCTCCAATGTATAGGGACACTGCATATCCTTTAAAAGGAGTTTTAAAGAGCATATTCCGTTAACCAAACAAGCTCTAAATCCATTAAAATAGAATATAAATTTAACATCCTTATTATTATTTATAACACTATTACTCAGTAATTGATAGTTTCTTAAACATTTTACATCACTGCAAATAAGGAAAACTCATCAATGCACTAGAACAATTTATAATATATAAAATGTTCATAGAAAATCCAAACGTAATATGCAATGAAAAATTACATTTGACTCTAAAGCATCATAATAGCAGAAACGGGAGCTTAGCTTCCATTGATAAGAAACCAGTTTTCCTCTATTTGTAAAGTGACAACAAGCAGCAGTGTATTTCGAAACCAAGTGTACACTAGACATATTATTTATCATTTATCGTCCGTGTGTTTGTGCCTGCAATTGATGTATTACTGTGTTTGGTGTTGTGTATTGATTTAATGAACGTCGTGTGTCTTATAACAACGTTGAAGAAATCTCCACTGTACACACATTTATGTATTGTTAACGTGGTTTCCACATTCAATTAAGTTAAAAATTGTTTGAAGAGTGTGCGTGTATAACTAATAAAAATAAATGGTACTACTTTTCACGCAATTTATTTATGTTTTAAGTTATAAATATCTATCCCAACACACACAACTTAATAATAATGGCATAGTTAAAGTACAGTTGAACTCTTCATGAAATATTCCTAAACATAGGAGCGTGATTCGTCTCACATGACCCAATATTGTGCACTACTTCTCTAAACAAGTTAAAATTGATTTACATAAAAGTTAAAAGTTAACACAAGGGGTAATTTCGTGGCTGGATTTCTGGTCATAAACTGAATATTTATTCGATTTATAACTAATATTTTCTAAGTGGAGAATGTAAGAATTACAAGAACTTTACGCACACAAATAAATTTCTGTACAGCTTAACAATTAGGCCGCTATACCTCAATACTATAGTACTATATTATAATGAAACACACTTTCAGAGAACTTTATCTCAGACTGAATCAACTTCCTTCCCCCAAAAATTAACTCAAATTCTCAAGTCACCTGTTCCCCCTAACCGTAGTGTATCAATGTGACAAACATTCCTCATACAAACTTTTATAATTTACTTTTTATAAATAAACCTAGAAGTTTTAAATTGTCATAAAAGTTTAAATTGAGTCTTTTGGTTGAAAACGTTACCACTATCTGCTTACAATACTTTATGAACTTTTAAATATAATTAGTTGATAATAGCAATATACATTACAAACTTTTAAGTCTCCTATTGGAATTAAAGTATAATCTTTGACTTCTTTCAATTTGTAAAATTACACATAAAGATTCAGTTTGAAAAATATTGTGTAATTGTTTGATACGGGACGATATATTTTCAACTTTTAATACTTTTATCCATCATATAATTCGACTTGTTTCTTGCATCCAAAACATAAGTATTTAGTTTAAAGCAAAGAAGAACACTCAGTAAAAGAACTCTTTTCGTATAAATTGTTCCTCTACAGTGCCTGAAATTTATTTTGTTTAAAATTTAACAATTAATATAATGAACTATAGATATTTTAATCTTGTATATATTGTCATAACTATGCAAACAAAAAACTGAAGAATCCTCACCATATATAGTATACTTTTACATCTAGATGTAAATTAAACATTTATTTTAAAATCTAAAAACTATACGTAAAGCAACGTTTATCATTAAAAATAAATATAATATGAGTTGATATAAATATTGCGTTATTTTAAATTTTATAACCCGTACTGAATGAAACTGTTTGTTTAGTTGAACACGTATTTTGTAAATTCAACTGAAATACGACAATTTATCATGATTTATAAATAAATATTTGTAACGTCTTGCAATAATAAAATAAAATAAATATATAAATACTGCGTAATTATATTTGTATTTACAAATAAAAATTCTAAATAAAGTTAGTGTGATGATTGAGAATGGAGCCAGGTTCCTCATTTTATTTTCAACCAACATTTCCTTGGTTATGTATTTGTACTCTACGTCTGGAAACAAAAGAGTTTTTGAAACAAAAGAATTTAAATTAAATGTTAAGCATGACTTATGAGAAATTTATACAGTATAACTAATACACAGAACAAAATTCTCACAAAAAATACGCCTAAGTATCAGAAGAGTTTCAACGACAAGGTCGTCCTCTTCAGTGATAAACGAGCTACACCAATCAAACTATAACTGAGATTTATAACTATGTAACTGTCTCAGTTATAGTTTGATTGGTGTAGCTCGTGTATCACTGAAGAGGACGACCTTGTCGTTGAAACGCGTCTGATACTTAGGCGTATTTTTTGTGAGAATTGTGTTTTGTGTGTTTGTTATACGGTAAAAGAATTTAAATTTTACCATATATTTGAAATTACGATATAGTACCGAACGTACCAAACATGAAGAATGTCGAATGAAGTTTATTGTATTCTAGCTTAAGGTTCTGATTACATGTAAGACGTATGGTATCGAGAGGCCTAGATATACGCATGTGTTGTTAAGTTATATATCTCTAATACCATTTGGCAATACTAGCATTTAGTCAATTATTATGTTGTTGTCTTTAAATAATAAAATTTAAAGAATGGTAATTGAAATGGGTAGTAAAAGAAAGGTTGAAGTACTGAGCCATTTCTTTTCCGTTCAATGGCGTGTAGGCAGGAGCAAATTTACTAAAAGTTTTGTTTTGCCAATATCAAATATAATTTAAGGAGCCGCAATACTGCCTAACCCCCACACTCGGCCATTATGTTATAAAAACTGTCTCAATTCTTTGAATTGTTTGAGTGAAAGTACATCATCGAATGTTACGTTTTTTGTGTACACTGCTTCGCTATTTTGCCACTCTAGCTTAAATCCTTGGTTATTGTAATTGGATTAACAAGCTTTACTAGCTTTACAAGTAGCATAATTAGATAAATTATTGACGAAAGGGTAGTTCTAACATAGTTATAATAATAAATTTGGTGTGGGGGAATGGAAGTAAAGATTTTTTTTAAAAATATTTCACTTAGTTCAAATATACGTATGTATTTCAAGCTGTATCCCATTATTTCTTCTTGTTCTATGATATCGTACTAATAATTATTACACGAAATTGTTTTCATACAATTTTAATTTATATTATTGTTTTCACCAGCCGGTCATTTAGTTTTAAATAAACAAACACAGCAATGCATCGACTTAGCATAAAACTTATATAGTCTTGACTGTTGTATTTCAATAGTATAATGCGATAAATTATTTTGAATATTATGTAAACCTTATGACTAATAAATGTATACTACTAAAATACAAGTTAAAGGTAATTCTCATAAACAATTTGTTTTTAAACATTGTCTTGTGAAATAAATTAGACTTAGACAAATTTATTAGGTAATCTGTTATGAAACTACAACATATAGAGTCATTGTATTCATAAAAGTCAACTACAAGGTCTTAATAGTTGAACACTAAAATAATAATAATTCAGTATCAAAATGAATTGTCAACTTTTTTTTTTTTTTTTTTTAATTTAAAGTCACTCTTTTAAAATATAAAACCAGTTATACATAAAATTAATCTCATCTCATATTTTATTTAATCAAAATTTTATTTTAAACTAAATTTATTGTATTATATTTATACTAATAATTCTCGTGCGTTGTATTAATTATTTTCTCCCATGTATTCTGTTTCAGAGTTGCTTGAACACATCAACTTGTGAATTTCACTTGTTCATTAAAAGTGTAACGTTAAGTTAGTTTGTTGTTAGGGGAAGGATTACGGATTAAATTTAATTAAATTGTCTGCAAGTGATGGAAGTAGCATACTAAGTGGATTGTTAAATGTTACTTAGAAAACGTGTTCAGTAAAAAGGTAGGCCTGCTGATCGCACTAATTAATTGTATCACCAACATACTTCTAAATACAACCCAGCTCTTAGACCTAATCGACTTTTCATAATTCCATTCATTTATCAAGGGATTAAATGTTAGATATGTAAACTTCCTGTATCTGGGTTTAAAGTCTGGCGTAGCCCAACAAAACAAGAAATAATAACTCATGTGATAGTTTTATTTTCTTACTTTTACATACAAAATAGGCCAATATATAAAGAAATTAAAATCCTATATTAACCAAATACAGCTACTATTTTTTTTATTAGTAGTATTTGTTTAAATTTCAGATATTATACTACCTTAAATACTTATAAATTGATGAAACCGCTTTCTGTTTTCAGATTTTGAACTTTTATTTTAATAGTTATACGTCTTCACCTTTTTACATAGTGGATCCTGGAATAGAAATAACAAAATTGTTATTAATAATAGTCTACCTTTACCAACGATAGTGTTATTACAATCGTTATCAGTTTAAATCTAGTTTTCTATACCTCTGAATATCTGTTTTTTTGAGTACCAATCCCTGCAAGTTTGTCACGTGTCGCAATTGATTGTGAACTCAAGGACGTGTTAATTGATTTCTTAATAATGGTAATATAATATATAGGAATTATTTTAGAATTTTTTTTTCATTATATATCTGACAAATTATCATATATTAGGAAATAATAATAATCTTTACAAAGAGAAGAATAGTAATCAAATATTAAATTGCCAATGTTTTGGTGAGGAATTTTAATTTCTGAGGAAAGTCACGCCGACCTAAAGGAGGTTTAAGTGTCTGGATTCAAAAACAGAGGAGTTTGATGGCATTCCAAGTGTTACTTTACTTTAATATACAACAGTATAAACCCCAACTGACAAGTTTAACCCTTCTGCATTGTTGCAAACGTGTGACATTTTGCGAGGGTGGTAAACTTGTGACATTATACGAGGGTAGAAACCCTACGACAATCACGTCACTGGAACTGATAAACTAATGTAATAGGCATATATTTAGCTTGTTAAAATAATACACAATTCATTTTAATGATAAACAATTACTACTATGGAACATTAACTGCGAACTTTATTTTAGAATCTATTCTGTTTGAAACCTGATAATAGATCAATTGTGATTTAGTTTTTTAAATTTTTATATTCTACAAAAAATGATAGATACCTGAGGGGGATTTGCTTTTTATAAATTCGTTTTGTATATAATATATTTGTTTTGGATCTCTAAATGTGACTTGGATCTTGAGTATCTTGTCACTCGGTCTGCTTGTTATAATTTAGCTATTTTTTTTTTTTTATAAATCGTATAGTTTACTTATTTTTTACGATTGTTTTGGTATACTTTTTAGGTCGTAAACCGTTAACATCTCAGTAAAATTCCATTAACATTTCTTATATGTATTTACCATAGTAGAAATTATGGAAGGGTGTGAATTATTACTTTCCACTCTTTGTGTATGGAGTAAGTAATGTCCAAGTTGTTTTTATTCGTTCTTCTGTGCAGCACATTTAATAATAACGTGACCATAAACTATATAGATGTTTATAGGAGAATTGTAATTTAATTGTTTGTTCTTACGAAGAGAATGTAAATGTTAAATGTAAAAACAAAAAAAAACTTCTTAAAGTGTCAAAGAAGAACAAATATTCAAATATGAAAATCTATATATATATATATATATATATACACTATATATATATATATATATATATATATATATATATATATATATATATATATATATATATATATATATATATTGAATATGAACAATTTTACAATTATCCAGTTTCAGCAGCTCCAATGTTACATTTTATTTGAGAAACGTTGTGGTACATTTAAAGTACATTTAGTCGTCCGATTTGAATAGACTACATATTTTAAAATGTATTAAACCATTGAATTTTAGATGGTCTAAGACTCTCATCTAATTCAGAAAAAATAAAAATTTATTATAACATGTATATGATATTCTAAGTTAAACGTGGGTAACATAACTTTAGAATGGGAAATAATATTGTTTTGCTTCACAATAAGTTATTACCTTCAATCATAATACTTACATGGGCTGAAAGTTTATGATATCGTAAATATTTTCTCTCATAATATATGACTAGTAATGAACAAAATATTCAACAAATCACCAGCGAATCAGCTCATCTCGGATCACATATAAAAAGAAATTTTTAGCCATTATTTTTTGTTTTAAATGAAGGAAGTAACGATACATTTAAGTTCATGTTTATAGATTGCAGGGTAAAACAAATCATTAATGTAACTATGGATGTAAAAAATCATGCCTGATAATGTTTGAGAATTGAGCTGGTAACATTAAGTTATTTGTCAGTGAGCCACTGATCCAACTCTGATCCACTTCCTTCCCTTTTTAAAGATACAGGTTAATCACTATCCAAGACCTACATACAATCAGTGCGGTTACAGTAAGGCGTTTTGTTTACTAATATTAAAACTATTTCTATAAAACTAATTTCAAACCGTTTGTTCCACAGTTGATTATGCATTAATAATCATAACAGGTTCTTACACAGATCACAATCTTAATTTATTCTTTCAATAAGCAACATAGCAAATACAATTTTAGTTTTTAGATGTGTGTTTGACGTTTCCTCCAGACATTAATTATTACTCCTTCAAAACAAATCACCGTTATATGAGTAGCTCAGTTACAAACCCGGCTAAGTCCATTTTGCAAAATTTTCCAGGAGAGACAAAAAACTGTTTCGCCAATAAGTAGTCTTACAGGAAATGTGATTATTTTTTTCCTCTGGTTCAATGTACACTTCAGATACCATTTTAAGTTTAACTTTACCTAAATTGCTATTATTTTTTAGTTATTTAAGTTTAAAATATGGACTTGGCCAGGTTTGTAACTAAGATATGGGTTGGCCGTCTTTGTAACAAACTCAGTTGGAGTTGACCGTTTTTATAACAAACTGTGATGATTTGTGATTTACAAAGTTTATTAAGAGCCAAGTTTGGTAGGTCTATTCTAATATCCGGTTTTAATAAAACTCAATTTGTTAATTTATAAAAAAAAATTAAACATTTAGTTCCATTTTTCTTCATAAAATAAATTTGAAATAATATTGTTAGCACAGGACTGATAACTACCACACAACATACACAAACAATAAAAGCTGTCCCGGGTGATCATGGGTATTGGTCACGTGACTCATTCGTGTCTTCTGATTGGCTGAAACGGAGCTGGCCGTGTTTGTAAGTAAGGACTTGTGGAGCTGGCCGAATTTTGTAAGGAAGTCACACTTTAAATGCATTTTTAGCATTGTTGTGGCCGTTTTTGTAAAAAAATAGGCTCCATATTTGAAGTCAGCGCGAAAAATACTGTTAGAATCAATAATAATATCAATTTTCAAAATTTTGGACTTGGCCGTGTTTGAAACTGGGCTACTCATATGAACAGCACTGTAATCGCTTAAATTCTATGTTATGTACATGAGAATGTATTGTTATAGAAATAGGTTAAATTTTCTTTGTAAGTAATTAGAAATGTATCAGCAGTTTATTAAAACTTAAAATTTGAAAAACAATATCAATTTCTATTTAAATTTATGTTGTTTTCTTTTAAAGAACAATGTATAGTCAATACACAAAATGGCTACTAATAATGTTACGGCTTATGAATTTAAAACATGGAAACGCTACGCTACTACTAGTTTTGACGCAACATTATAGTCAATGGTGTTTTTAAAAAACGATGGTCTTATCTCAGCTTGTGTTTCAGCCACTGGCGGGAACATTTCAGATCACAATAGCCTATACTCTTGTTTTCATAATTTGTGTAAAGTAACAATACTGATACACAGAATATTTAAACATGAATAAAACACCGACATAATCAATATTATATTTTGCATGAAGAAAAGCGAAAAATATAAGATACATAACTTAACTTTATGTGGCACACGATAAATAAAGTACGAGGCATCCGATTAACACCAAATCATGATGAACTATCACAAATAGCATAATGATAATCTGGTGATATATTGAAGAGTATAGAAATAACATATTGATAAACTGATGAGATATTGTAGAGAATCAGTTAAAATATATACCTAAGCTTTATTATCGTTCTCCGCTGTTCATTAACTACTAAGTTAAATCTCGAATAAAATTTGTACTCGTTGAGAAAACAAACCTGTTAAATTACTCCTAAGTGGAATGAAACATTCCAAGTCTATCAGAGATTGCTATGAATAATAATCAATTCACTTTTAAGATACTTGCTGATTACAATTGGAAATCTACAGTGATTTGGTACAGTGTCAGCACAGAGACATATTAGACTTCATTTGTGCGCGTGTGTTGTTTGTGTTATGTGTTTTTACAAATTGTGTTAAATGTTTTTAATTGTGTTTTGACCACCCGACGATGGACGTAAAAAGTCCGAAACACGTGTAGTGGTAATATAATATATGTACTGAAGGAAAACTTCAAAAAAAGTATTGCTGGCGGTGAGTAACATGTTAAAAGTTATAATAAAAGTTAAGATACTTGCTGAAACTGCTGCGTTGGGTGGTTGCTGTCAATTATTTCCTGTAAGTATTTAATTAATTCTTGACTAAACGTAATTAAATGTAACAACTTTATATAAACTTTTCATTACATTATGTTGCAACCTCTACGTTTGCTGTCAGTTATAAACACTTCAGTTTCTAACCCTAATGTAAATCTTCTAACTTTGACGGAATTACGAAACAAACTACAAGTTACTGAGACAGTTACCTTACCTCTAAAACAAACTTAACATGACAGAGTTTGATATCCCCTGACCCTACTTTGTAACAGCAACACTCGCAAGTCAGAATATGGGTTTTTTATTAGTTACAGATTGATTATTAAGCACAAACATGACAAGTAAGAAGCACTTTTGTTAAAATTCTCTGTATCAAAGCTCCAAAATAAAAATATTAGGAATGTTTTAAAAAATATAACTCTAATAAATATGTTTGTACTGTATCGACTTACCTCCAGTTTTACATTTATTTCTTTGTAAGTTTTTTTTCTAAATCTAATCATTTTGTAAAATATCCATGTCTTAAAAATTATAGATAAATCAAACTACCCAGTCTTTAGATGGTGGGTGACACATTTTCCATATATAGACAACTGGATCAAATTCCGAATCCTAGGGGCGGATTACATACATAAAGAACTTTTTTTAACGCAATATCAAAATGTTCGCTTCATCACTATACTAGTCGTGTTTATATTTGAAAATTTAAAACATATAATTTTTAAATAAAATTAGACAAATTTACCATTTATCTAATGATAATTTATTTATTTAATGTATACAATTAAATTAAATTCGTGGAAAATTTAAATTAAATTGTTCCGGGAAAATTGTTTCATTTGTAACCTTATGGTATGAACTAACAAAATTTTATGTATTCCCATCATTCCAATAATTAATATTCAGATATAATAGCGGTCAAATGCAAAAAAGTATGAAATTCGCTGTTTAAGAACAATAATCTCAAATCCAAAATATTTTTTTTTTAAATAATTTTGTCAATTTCTTTTTTCAAATACTAATACCTCTAGCGAATTATGTAGTGAAAATTAGCACTAATGTTAATTTGTTAACTCTAACTTAAAACAAAATGTATATTTTTTCTTAAAATTGCTTTATTTTTATAATATATTTGTACATGTTTGTAGTAAAACTTTTTCGCAGTTTATATTGTTTCAGGAACTTTTAAAGGAGTTTCAGTAATAGAACATATAATGGAAAATATTGCAAAAGTAGTAAATCTAGATCCTACTACTGTACGATTGTATAACTCACTAGAGGAGTACCAAACCTACTTAATAGATAAAATGATATTTGATATGAAAACAGAAACTGATTATGGCAATCGCTTATCAGCTATTAAAAAGTTTAACGCCGTAAGCACAACTTATAGAAGCACTTGTGAGAATTCATGTTATTTATATCATTGTTTTATTCCTATAAAATTATAATAATAGCTACATGGATTTTCATAAAACTCAAAGATTTCGTACAGTGTACTTTGACTAGTTTCATTTAATTTCATCCTCCAGCACGCGACACTATATACAAGACATAGAAATACAGCCATATTTTTTTCTGTCTATTCCTTAATAAATGACTGTGTAGATTTGAAATAATATTAAACAGGATAATTCACGAAGATATGCAGAAATTTCGGGAGCTCATTCTCCATGTAAAAGTAAAGGGAAAAAGTTACATTAACATAGGTCCGGAAATGCTTCGTTAGCAAGTTACGACTAGTGAGAGATGTCGCCCAGAATTTTGTACCCTGGGTTAAATAAGGGCCATCTGGAATTTTGGGAAGATAAATTAAAAGGCAAATTCAATTTTTTCTTATGTTTTTGACTTGACAAATTGAATAAAACTGCTCCCAGAACTGTAAGTTATTTAGTTTTTGAGAAAACCAGTGTAAAACAAAAAATTGAGTCAAAAAACATATATTTTTTTAACTTGGCCAACAATAAATTTGTTGTTTTACCAATAAACATATCAAATTTTACAATAAAAATTGTAGAAAATTTAATTCTGAACAAAAGGGTGCGATAAAGGTGTACAGAAAGTGAATAGATGTTCGATTAAATTAATTTTTATTTAAAACAGCACAAAGTAAAATTAAACATAACAACCTTAATTTACATGTTCAAAATTATCACAACGGTCCACCCAACTAAAAGGTCTGTGAAAAATAGTTAATTACATATAGAACATAATTGACAGTTTAGACGCTCAATGTTCGAACGGTACGTTATTCGTCAACTACTTTTAATTCGCACATTAGTTTTTGTATTTTATTTTTAAATTTCACCACATTAATCAAAATCTGTAAAACCAATTAACAATTTACATTTTATTTTATTTATTTTTTTTGTAACATATTATTGGGAGGTATTCTATTAGGGTTTATAATAACATACACAATATATGAGTTTATGAAATATATGTCTTTGTATGTATGTGTGTGATGTAGAATCTACCAGTTTAATATAGAAAAGTTAATACAGCTGGGTTTATGATGTTGACGTCACCATCATAAGCATTTCTAAGCTTACGATTATTTTTGTTACACAACGTTCTCGTTTATTGCATAAATTAAATATGGAACTTTTGCTAATGTATTTACTTTGTAATTTTAATAATAAAGTCATGACATACCACCACCACCATACAAACTAATCAATAGGCCCTACAGACTTTTATTCTAACCCAAAACTGTGTGTGTAATTTGATGCAGTCTCCATCCCTTTTACGTTTGTTGGCAAATTGAATTCTACAGTTTCGAACAGATTATTTTTTCATGTGAGTTAAAATTATAATTATCCCTTTAAAAATAAATAATTTACAGTGAAAACAATACAAATAAAATAATACAATATATTATTGGTTTTTAGCCAAATGTATTATTATAGGTTATCTCAGGCTTTACATGTTTTAAGCCAGGAGTATGGTATGGTATGGTATAATGTTTAAAGTACACAAGAAAGCATTGTTACTTAAACTACTGGCAATGTGCACTAGGCAGAGTTGGGGAATGGAGGTTAAGATTAATGATAAATTTCCCTTCCACTTTCCCTAAAAACAAAGGTAGGCACAGTTGTACCTTCTAAAACTTTCCTCTGCTTAGAATTTATGGTTCTTTAGAAGCCATTACAAACAGACATGAGAACAATTAGTTAAAATATTACTCTTCTTTATTTGTCTTGGATTTTAGAGTATTAAATTTATTTATAACAAAATTATACGTATATTAATCTTTTTAAAATTTAATTAACATTACGCAGATCTAAATAGATTGTGATATGAAAAAATATAATAATTTTATGTCAGAGTATTTGTTTAAAATGTGAAATATATTTGGTTTTTTCTTGATTGTAACTTTCTTATAAGCTAAAAACTAAATATTATTTAATAGGATTTTACATATTTAAATAAACAAATATGAACTTACACATGATAAAAATAAACATCACCTAATTTAGAGCTGTGACGTTGTGAAGTATATATATATATATATATATATATATATATATATATATATATATATATATAAATAATAAACCATTGGCAAGTTTTTTATAAGAAAATTTACTGTTTCAAATAATTCTACAAAATTTATTAACTAAATAATCAGCCGAATTGAGGCAGGAATTAAAGGAATATATTCGATTTACATTTTTACCCTGATATAGTATTTATTATGACCATTATAAATCTTTCCGCGAGGAAAGACAGGTAGTGTCTGTCTGAAGTCCCCGGCCAATAAGACAGTCATCCCACCCATAAGACGTTTACTACTGCAGATGTGTTGGAGAGTTCTGTCTAATGCTGCTATTCCTCCCTTGTGAGCTATGGTAACCTTATCCCAAACCAACAACTTGCATTCCCAAAACACATGTGCTGTATCACTCTGCTTAGAAATAATACACAAAGGAGTTTCAGTATGATTCAAGTTAAGAGGAAGTTTGAAGGCAGAGTGTGCTGTCTTTCCACCGTCCAACAAAGTAGCTGCTATGTCAGAGGAAGCTACGGAAATTGCAATGTATTTGTCCTTCCTTACGCTGGCAAGGAACAGGTTTATCAAAAACGTTTTGCCTGTTCCACCAGGGGCATCCAAAATGAAAATTCGTCTAGAATCTGAATCGATGCTTCCCATAACTTCGGTATAGATTTGACTTTGTTGAGAGTTGAGTTGTTTTATGTTTTTACTAACTAATTCAGAAAGCTGGACTACGTCGTAAGACAGTTCTTTCAGATATTCCCGGTTGACACTTACTAAACTTACATCATTGGATGGTGAAGGAAGACCCAACTGTTGAAGAGATTGGCTAGACATTGAAAACACAACATGTTCTAATAGAACCAATTATTTGTTGTAAACAACATTCATAACTGTTTCTATGTCTATTTCTCGACATTGATGTATCATTTCCCTTTTAACATCTTCTGACATATTGTCTTTATGTTAACGCCACAAAGTCAACGGATCAGCCAGTTGGCAATGCATTAACATAACGGCAAATAGTTAATGGATCTTTTGTGGGGAGTCTGAAGCAGCAACTTCTTCCAGAGTTCTGTCCGAGTGAGTATCATCCTCCAACAACCCTAAAGCTCTACAGGCAGACTGATACGTTGAGTGAACCACTCCTGACACTTTTTTGAGATCATTAAAGCAAATTGGCCTTCGTACTTCGTGAAGGAGGAGTCGCAAGTAAAAGCATTCAGCATTTTTAGTAAGTACAGTGTAGACTGTACCAAGCACTTTTTATTACTCCTGGACGGCTAGGAATAGGCTTTCCTTGCTTGTTGTTTTTCCAGATATAGTAAGCCGGTACTTTACTATACAAAAGACCTCTTGCAAAAGCATCAGTTTTACAAAGATTATAAAATGCCAGGAGTGTAGTTTTAGGAAGTATCTATACTTTATCTGTGACATTATCAGTTGTAAAGTAAACTCTTTGGCTGTTTTCAAGATGAACAAAAAGATGCATCACAGAGGGAAATCTGTCATGGATCGGGAAGCAAAAAATTATCCAAGCAGCTTCAGAACTGCTAATGTAGCGCCATGCTTCATACTTGGATACCTCATCCCACGGGTTTTCTAATCCGAACGCTGCTTGCTCACTGTCTTTATTTACGTACTTGCAAATGTACTTAATGGACTTCACGGAGTTGCACAACTCCACGTTGATATGAGCCTTGAAGGTACAGGACAATACAGGGTTGTACGGCACCACCCACTGATTATCGATGTTTACACCGTTAATTTCAACCGTGAACCCACCATCAGAAGGAGATTGCCTCCGATACTGGGGGTAGCCATCTTCTGCAGTCTGAGTATCCTTGGATAAAGGAAGTGGATATCGCTTGCTGCACGAACCATTAAGCATACAGGGAGAGTCTCTGCATTAGACTTCCACAAGGTCCATGAATCATGGTGGACTTCGCAATGTCGTGAAGAAGAGGGTCAAGTTCATTATCAGGAATCTCAGCGCTTATGACATTGTCGATGTTAGCGGGCATGATTCTGTCTTGTAGACACAGAAGTATATGGACGTGAGGCAGGCCCCGTTTCTGCCACTCTACTGTGTACATGTAACACCTACTTCGACCAAAAATGGAACCTTTAGGTAAAATATGGACGATTGTTTTTAATTTTCAGATGAAACACTCGAGCTATTAAGTCATGTCTATCTTGAGGTTTCTGTCCACCATTTCAGGAAGTTTCTATTTCCATTTA
Organism: Aphrophora alni; assembly: GCA_963513935.1. NCBI lineage: Eukaryota > Metazoa > Arthropoda > Insecta > Hemiptera > Aphrophoridae > Aphrophora > Aphrophora alni. The sequence continues at coordinate 134,677,187 of OY740769.1, read as the reverse complement.
GGGTTACATGTGAACGTAATGAACAAATCAGGACGACCATGGTGGCGGACATTTGTCATGGCGTCATGAGTCCTCTGGTGCATATAGCGGTGCCCACCTGTGAAACTGGAAGATAACACGACCATCTTGCAAATCTCTGAATCTTGACCATCTCCTTTACACCTTGCATCTTTAAGATGTCCTTAATTTTCTTTTCTTGGTTTACTCTGGTTGTGTCTGATGAAGTTGAGCCTCTTAGTTTCTATCGTGGCGTACATATCACCCAGAAACTGATTCAGAAGACTACAATATATTAAGATGTAGTTTTCTTGACCTTGTCTTTCCATGATTCTTTGAGTGTAGAAGTCCGAAACAGAAACTTTTTTTTTGAAGTGGTGCTTTTGAAAGTGGGTCACGTTGGTGGATGTTGATAAAGTAGCCATCTTCTCCACGGTATAACATTAGAGGGTACTGAAAACGTCGTAAGCACGATGAGTTTCGCTAATTCGCACCAACTTAGTGTCTCGGCTTTGTAAATTGATGTCTCTTTTTTTAAATTGATGGCCCACAATAACTTACGTGACCTCGCTTATTGTTGGCGCAATATAACGCCCCCTGTGTTCGTTTGCAGGTTTTCTATCTGCATGAAACACGACCTTAAAACTTGCCCTTCAGGAGCATTTTCCATAGCAATTTTAAAATCTCGTATATAGTGATTGTGGTCGTGCAGCTTTTTTTGAAGTTGGCCGACTAACGAAGGCTTTACATCAGGAAAGAGGTTAGACCGGAAATGAGTTACTTTTTCGTAATTTCCAACAAAATAAATTGAAAAAAATAAGGCTCTTTTCTAGACGAAGATAAAACACTTCCTATCCTGTAGTAAACCTGCCCTTAAATTTGAAATGTCGGCATAAAATTTCCCTCATTCACTTCTCATTTTGCATTATATCTTCGAACAGCTTCTTGATTGACTTTGGGGTTTTTATCTTCATATCTGGACACAGAAGTTCAGTTTACAACAGTATTTTTCATGTTGTTTCTTTTGGCTGATTCTCTCTTACCTTCTGGGTGTTTTTCACTGTATTTTTTATCAGCCTCTATATGAACATCAGGATTTCTATTACCATATTTCTTAACTGCCTCCCTATTGATATCGGGGGTTTTATCTGTGTACTTCTTGACAGCTTCTTTACGTTTTTGTCTTTTGATTCTTTCGTTTACCCTCGAGCGCCGTTTTTCCCTCCTTTTATCATTTGCTGGAGAAACAGTAGATCTGTTGTCTGAGGAAGAGTTAAGCTCAGGAAGGAAGGAAGGGTCATCAACTGTTTAAGATGGCTCAACAGGAATGCTCGAGTCAACTTAAGTACAGGGAGGTAGGTCAACAACAGTTGAAGGAGGAGAAGGAACGCTTAAAGGAGTGAGAGGCTCGAAGTGTGCACTCATCATTGGGCCAGTACATTTTAGGCGAAATTAGTTTTATACAAATATTAAAAATTTAATATTTAAAACAAAAATATTAAGTACAATATTCTTTATCGCCATCTTCCCACTAGTGATTTTATGTAACAATGTTACCATAAACCAATTTAACTAACATAGAAGGTTGAATATTTCAAAATCAATCCAAGCGATCTTTGTACATATACTCCAAAAAAAAAACGCTTGGACTTATTTTGAAATATACAACCATCTAAGTTGGTTAAATTAGTTCATGGTAACATTGTTACATACAATTACTAGTGGGAAGATGGCTATATAGAATACTGTATATAATGTTGTTGTCTTAAATATTAATTTTTTAATATTGGTGTATAACTAACTTTTTAGATTAAAACTAAAATAACAACCCGTGAAGCTAATAATACGTTAAAGAAATTAAATGATCCATAAAATAAATAAGATGAAACTTTTAATAAAATCTAGAGTTTCTAACTCGTAAAGAAGTTACTACCAAAACCTGCGAAGCGGAGAGAGAATCTACAGCGCTCGAGGTTTAGGAAATGTCAAGTAATATATCACACAAAGCTCTCATTTTAAATTACAGCTTCAAGCGTATAATTTATAATCATGACAATGTTTATATTCATGGCAAAATTTCGTCGGTTAATACGTAAATATATTAATTTTACAAAATGTGTGTAACAATGTAAATATTCATTTTACACACACACAATAAATTTTATTGTAACATGTATAGCAATCATATATATATATATATATATATATATATATATATATATATATAATCAAAAGCTGAAGAATATTCCTTCCATGTTTAGTTTGAAAGCAAAAAAAAACTCCCGCTTAAACTAAAAATGATAGAATTAAGACCAACTATTGGTAATTAAAATTCTTAATAGCATAAATTTTCAAAACATAATAAACCAAAATGAACCACGGTAAAGTAGTGTTCTAAACACCTCTTTCCAGCAATGATCTAATTATAAGATGAACTGAATTGTGGCTCCATATGAAGATCAATAAGGAGACTGCAAAGAATCGTACTATTGTGACGACGATGTAGATAATTGTGAGTTTTTTAGTCACTCACTTCTATGAAGTGGAATCTCAATAATCTTCAAGGTCTCATCTCCAAAGCTCAACCTTCGTGGTTCCCTTCTTCCTTGTTAAAAAGAATTCCAGGTTGAGAGGAGAATCAATTGGAGCTTTGTCATTATTGCGTATCTCAGCCGGAAATGACGAAATTACGAAACAAAGACTTAAAGCAATTTTTATATTCCTAGCATAAAATTTGTAGACAGTCTTTCACAAGCCGATGTAATCGAAAAGGGAGACTTTTATTGATAATGCATCTCCTCCAGTATCACTTTATTGAGTACTCGCAGATGTCATTACAAAAACATTAAATATATAGTTTAGTTGCGATGATGGGTATAGACTTTACATATATAGACAAAGACCAAAGACAATTTCTTAAAAAGTGGATACCTAATAATAACACTACTTCAGAGGGAACAATTTTCTTTCTTGTTCAATATTCATTTGGAACATATTTATCAGTCCTCCCTAAATCAATATTTGTGTTTTGTTATTACTAACTGTATATTTCAATATACAAATTATTATCTCCTACAAAGCACTCAAACTCAAACAGTTCATATTTTTTAAAGCTCTTTTCCAAAAATAGATTTTTATGAAAGCGTGATTTGACAGTTTTGTTTGGCTTTTCAAAAATCCAAAAGCATGTTTTTAAAGGTTGTATTTAATATTTACTTTTTCAGCCAGTTTATTTTCATCCGTTCACAATAGCATAATTTTACAACTTTACAACCTCCAGTCAACGATGTCCTCTTTATTAGAAAAAGAAGAAAGATATTGCTAAAAACAAATAAAAATCTCACTCTACATAAAAATGTGAATACAAATAAATGACCAAATATAACAAAAAACATTTAGTAAATGAAATTTCAGGTAAATTTTAATCGAATTCTGTACGTAAGCTCAGTTCTGAAATTAGAAGGTGTTGTTTAATGGTAAATTAATAGGTTGATAAATTAAAATATGACAGATGTTTTTATCTCTTTTATGGAAAACATCTTAATAATGGTTTCCACATAATGCTTAAACACAATCTTACACAAGTGGATTATACCAACACAAAAACAGGTTTACTTAATTTACTTTTCGCAGGTTTTCACCGGTTTAGTTGCGTGACAAGTGTCATTTTACTACAATGACTGTTTTACTTTTTTTGACAAGCAACCTGTGGATGCTCTCCCAATATTTTGTGAATATTCTAATTAGATAGAACGTATTTCTCAGAGTTTCTCAAATGATATGATTCGGTCAGTAAACACTGCCTCACATAAAGAGAAAGTCCGAATATTTTTCATTTAATCACATACTACGATTACATAATAATTCTTGCATTGAAACTTAAAATAACTCATAATAAAGGTCTTTCCTTCACTACTAACTCTTCTTGATTAAATCATCTTGGTTCACTCAGTAATGAGTCAAATTTCATTAACTTTAAATTCCCTGGTGAGGGAGTAATTTATTTTTAACAAAGAAAATATTAACATTGACGTTAATTTGTTAAAGTATAAGACGGAAGATATAATTCACTAATTTACTCTACAAAAAAAGTCTGTTTTTTTTACATTTAAAAATCAATTTACCTAGTGTATAATATATTTTCCAAATTATAACTCGTTTTTAGTAGATGTTATGCTACTTTAATTTTGAACACTTGAAGTAGTATTCATTTAATATTTAAATATTTACGAATTCTGGAGTTGAATCAGTCAGATAATGTCAAAAAGAAGAATCGTGAAACCGATTAATGGAACGCAGATGAGTATCATTGAAACTTTGGCTCAAGTACGTATCAAATCTTTAAAACTATAGCCTAGAGATCCACCAGAACGAGACATGATTTTCCTTGAGAAATAGGAACAACAGTTTGAGTTCTAAACAGTTGACATAACCAGGGTAACCAATCGGTTTTTAAAGGACAGTGTTTTTTTCGAGAATTCATCCCTCGTTCGGAAAAAACAAAGATCCAAACCGCTATAAAATATTTCATAAACGAAATGAAATCAGAAATAGTAATTACGTGGATGAAGTTATTTTTCACGAGTTCCAATAGTTGATTACTCTTATCTATTGATTGCGTCTTAGTAACTAAACTTAACGTCAACTTTAACAGATTATTACTGCTGTAAATAAAAGAACAACTTTTGAGATAACGTTTGTTTTCTTAACCATTTTTGTTTTGTAGATAAAGAGTCAAAACAAGAGTTATCTTTTCTTGATATGAATTTGTTATATATTATTTTTATCACTATAATAAAAATAAACCCATTGGTAAATATATTTATAATTTTAATACTCAAATTATTTCCTTTATAATTAATATACATAGCTTTTCACGACGAAACTGAGAAAATTTCAGGCATGTTCTAATGATAAAAATAAAGAAAAAAAGTTAATCTAATATTCGGTCCAAAAAATTTAAAATTTCCCACTTATCCAAATATTATATAATTTTATTGTTTAGATCATTTTTGCCAAAATATTATAATTTTGGAATTAGATTAGGATATTTCAAGGGGCGATGCTATTAATAATACCTTGTCAGACAGAAATATTTTTTAATGAGGTTTTATGTTATAATCGGAAAGGTATTTGAAGATATTATTTTGTGCTTTAAAAATGTTTTTTTAACTGTCGATCAAGCAATAAAGTGAAATTAATTTTATTTTTTTTTAATTGATCAGATTAAACATAACTTTTTTGAAAATAACCTTCATAGTTTTATTTTTTTCGTTAATGATTTTCATTATAATATTTAACGTCATATTTATTCATTCATAATTTAATTTTTTTTTTTTAAATTTATAGTAACTTCCTTTCGTTTCGAGTTGGGTCTATTCAAATGTGCTAGTACTTAAAACAACTCAGATCAAATACACAGTATTGCTACTAACTGTGTGGGCACTTTTAAGATATAATTAATTGTCAAGAAATTTAAAAAAAGTATGTTCTATTTGGAGAACACCCGCTGTACTCCTTGGTGTGGAGGAAAGGAGAGAGTCATATTTTATAGTTAAAAGCATAAACACACTTCAGTGACACTTAATGTTAGCATTCGTGAGAGGTATAAAGGTAACTGTAGCGTGAAATTGAGTTAGAGAAGATTGACAGTTGAGTTCCTGTTGTAAAATAAAGTTACCTCGGTTTAATGTTTGAAAAAATAGCACTTTCTGCGTTAGTCATTATTTGTATTACATATACAGCTTTATTATAACAAAAATATGAGAAACATATAACATTAAAACGAATTAGATACAGATATGTGGGGAGGCAGGAAATCATTTGTGAAAGTTTGCTATAAGTTTCCAAAATATTTCTTAAAGTATACGTTATTTGACATGTTACATTAAAACTTGAGAACATCTGATCACATGAGGTATTGAAATTAAACCTAATAAATTAAATTTACTGAACAACAGTTAGACTGTAATATCTAAAACAATTAAAACAACAAATAAACTAGAAAAAAAAATCGTGAGTCAAATTCTCACTATTATATACCTAAGTTTAGTTTATGTTGCATGCCTCCCTTTTTTAACAATTTACGTACTTCTGTTTCATTTCAAATTTCTTGTCACCAGAATATAATACCGAGTTAACAGAAATCTATTCTAATAATACAAAGCATTACATTATTCTTACAGTTACGGGTTACATGTTAAGTTCTGAATTATCACATGTGGTTATGACTCGACTTCTGTCATTCCTTCGATGGAGTCCTCAGGTTGTAAAATAATTTTGACAGAATAGATCGGCGGTTCATGATTTAGGCGCACAGTCAATAATCAACTCGCTAGTTAGTCAGAATATTTTTTAACCGCTTAATACAATGAATGTAATTGGACGTGATTTTTATTATACGTTTTTATTTTATTTAAAAAATAAAAGATCCTACGACCCATTTGTTGTTATTGAACGTGCTTTTAAAAAGTTAACGCTTTGTTAACCGAATGTTAACGCCACACCTAGGACCCTGTATAGCTAACTGAACTACCGTTCCTTCTCCCCTCACCTCTATCACCCAGCCAGTTATCACACGTGAATCAAATCAATGTAAGTTAAGCTTAGTTTTCGGAAAGGATGACCAAGTTTGTATTAAAGTACATTTTACTTTTAACCCAAGTTATGATAGTTCACCCTCCCCTCCCCCTCCCCTACCACTCCCCTCCCCTCTCCTCATCTTTCCCTCTCCCCATTCACACTGTTAGAACCGTTCCACTCGGCTCGTTTACCTAGATGCATAGTGGGAGATTTGCTCTTTATGATAACAAGACAATTTTCCCCAATACAATTAACATTTCCTTTGGCTTTTTGTTATTCTTTTTTTTGTAGTTTTCAATTAACCATGTTACAAATGTCCAAATTATCATTACTGAAGTATTGTGATATTATTATTTACATCTAAATTATTTGTTGCGTAACTAAATATATTTTTGGGTCAATAAGTTTTTCCTAAATTATAATACGGTTTTTATTTTAACCCCTCAAATTAGATTTTATTTTCACGTGCCCACTAATTAAAATAGTAATAAAAGGAATAATTTTGTTACATAATTAGAATAGGTAAACTATCGATAAAAATAAATATCCTCTGTAGTTATTAACAATAATTAAGATTTTAAGTACTTTGGTTTACTCAAGTTGTTGTCTTAGATAGATGTGCTCGATTAGATTACATTAGGCTCGCCATGCTTTATATAATTATCCGTGAAGGAGGACAATTCTTGATCCTTCCTATATTATCTAGGAGAGAGTAAATTACATTCAATAACGATGCTCTGGAACTGAAGGACTGGAACTTCATCTAACTCCGAATAACAATAGAATTGATGTGTAACGGAATATAGAATACATTCTTCAATGTAATGGTTTATCTCATTCCAGAGCTGTGTAGGATGACCTGAAATTGAGGATCCATTTTATGTAAATATTGAAGATTTCCTTAGAGTACTCATGTTGGTTCACCTATATTATAGGTTTGTCTATTGCAGTGTAAATCTTTGGAAGATGAATGCATATACAGTTGAAGAGGGAAAAAATAATAAAAAAGTGGAGGCCCATAAACTGCCCCGAATTCCACATAGTCTTAAAACCAAATATTAAAGTTTCGATCTAAAAAATCTGCTAGGGCTCCAATCCAACCAGTTTACAAAAATAGAAATATGAATCTACAGTGGGAAAGAAATGGCAACACAGAAAGAGGGTGTTTAAAAATTTAGTTGATAGTATGGTATATTGTACGGCGGTTGCATGAGGACTAAAAAATTAAGCCGATTAAAATGAGAATTTTGATCTGGTCATATCCACTGTACATCTGGTTACTAACAAGGCTACTAGGTGATGGGCTCATTACAATGGACGTGGCTCATTACAATGATTACTGCCACGTTTGTTCAGATTGTATATAAAACTGATTCAAATTTTTTTAAATGATTTAGGTTTAATACTTTAGACTATAATTGAAATCAAACCCTACCATTTAGATTTGTCCATGATATTTTGATGTTGATAGATGATAAATTGTGGATACTTACAGAAATAAAAACTATGTTATTTTTATATCTTAATTAACACTTAGTTTTTTAACCCTCCAGTACACGCGTCGCGGACTGACAGTCCGCAATTTGGTTTTTTTGTTAAGTGAGAAACAAAAAACGCCGCCAAAGTACTGTGCTTCACAGTACCTTCCCCCTCTACTTTACTTAGCGGTGTACCGATATTTTCTTGGAATAATTGCGCTCACTTACACAGTGACCTTTTGCCGCGTAAAGTCAACCGTGGACTGAGACTCCGCAGGCGTTCATTCCTTACATTGAAGTGCGGACTAATAGTCCGCAAGCGTGAATTAATTGTGCTGAAAATTACTTTATCTGAATGTAAGTTTTTTTCATTAATTTCTTCTCTAAAGATTTAAATTATAAAACATTATTTCACACAGTATTTTAAAACGGCTCGTCGCTCCAATTTCAAACAGTGGTAGGAATGTCACGCACGACAATTGGTTTGTTCCTTTACCGTTAGCACAAGACCTTCTTCATAACCACAAGTTAACAACTGAATATATTATTTTATTTGTATGCTCAATTTAACTGCAATGTTTTTGTAAAATGTAGTGTAATTATAAATTATATTTTTGAATTTAAGTTTTAGCATTTGGGAAATAGATATTTAATTTTTAATAGTTTACAAAATTTAAAATTCCATTTTGTTTATATTAGAATTACTCTGCAATTAACTACAATTAATATTAGATTTTTTTTGTCAATTATTCCCGCAAAAGTGTTTATTTCTACATTTATGTTATGCCTCTATTGAGTATAATTCCACTTTTTGTTTTTGGATTCATATAATGTTGAATTTTGAAGGGTATGAAAATGATATAATTTTTTACTTTATTGTTACTTGACATTCTTACTAAATTTTGGTGTATTGTGGAAGTAAGTTATCTTGGCAAAGATATAATTCTTGTTGATTTCTGACGAAGGTGAACTCTCTGATGGGCTCAGAACAGTGAATAATGATTTCCTGAATTCGATTAATGTTATACAATCTGCGTGGTATGATGTGATCTCTGTCAATCCTTACACCTTCATCTACAACAGATATAGTGTTAATGTAATATGTAAATATTTTTAACCTGTTGCTATAATTCGGAAGGGGGGTTAAATTTGGTTCCCTGTTAGTAATAATAGAGTTTTTCTATTATCTGTTTTTTTCACTTTCGTCATTTTCCTTGTTGTTTACAAATAAGTTAGAACATTATTGTTATTTAAAGGAAAGATATCCTAACTAATTTATAAGATATTTAACTGAAGTCCACATATCGATTTAAGCAGAACACCTTATGTCTAACGTGCATATATACATAGATTTTGATAAAAAAAAAACCTGTTAATTCTAGACGTGTGTAATTAAGAAAGGACGCCTCATGAACTTCTTAAAAGTGTGAAATTTTTTCATAGCTTTAACGAAATCCCGATATTTAATGACCAGCTACGCTTTCAATTAAGCATATTGTTCGAAACCATTATAAAACAAATAAAGAATGAACAAATTCCATCCTCTAACCAAGGTAACTAAAGATACCTTAATTATCTTCAGTATCAACTAGCTGGTCAGACGTGAATGCAATTCGGCATATAAATCTATATTAAATGCTTTAACTTTTTAATGGGTTCCATAAGGAGTAATTAAATAGTGTTTTGTTAACTCATTTTGTAACTTGAGTTGTGAACTGAAGATGGATGAATGCTCGAAACGGTGGTTTTCTTCTAAGTGCATATTTTGTCCAAAAAGGATTAGTAGACAAACCAAGAAGGTGAAATTAAGTTAATTATTTAATGTTACACTAGTCTTACGAAATTAAATTAAATTTGTATATTTTACTTCATTTAGCCTTTAAAATTGTATCAAATAGTATATTAAGGATCAAAACTTTATTACAATTAAGTAAATTAGTTTTTTATCCATAATAATAGCAAAACGTAATTTAAGTGATTACATGTATATTAAATGATTTTTCTCAATTAAAATAATTCGTTGCTGAGGATAAAATAATTTTATTGTTTTGTAAAATATGAAAAGAAAAGGTTATATAACATATTATTACAAATAGCTAGAATATCTATTAAGTTATTACCATAACCTAAACTGCGAATTGTGTTAGAAATCTACAAATTAACAAAGTAATAATGGTTTAAATTAGAATTCTGATTAACGAAAGCGTTCTACAGATTAAATCTTACAAATTTACGTTCATGAAATCCCAGCTGTTTAATCACTTGGAATTTAAGCAATTAAGTAGCGTCACCTCCTCCATTTATCTACCCTTATCTTCAGGCTTTAGTTCATTATCCTAACTTAATCTGGGACTAAGAACTTAGGAAGTGAAAGCTACACAACACTTCAAGTATTTATAACGAGTGTTATTATTGTATGGAAAGTGTTTATAAATTAAACTCCTCTGCCTATTATAATTTCCACTTTTGTTTAATTGCGGAAAAGTCAAGAATCAAATAAATAAATTACTGGTAACTTATATTGTGTAATATATGGAATAAACAAGTAATAAATTAAACAATTTTCCACACAATTCATGCAATAACATTTTATCTTACGTTTAAATTTGCTTCGTCAGTCATATGTTATGTAATTCAGGTTTATATCAAAGGATAAACAAATTCATGTTTTTTACAGAAACGCTCGGCTTAGAGCCTCAAATAAATTATCAGTGATGTTGAACCTAACTCCACTCACTTATATTATGGACACAGTAGAAATTAATTCACGTTTATCACAAAGCACGATCAATCTTTATTTTGAAAACTCTACGCCCTTATAAATAGTGGTCAACCCAATTCTCTCAACGTTTGTGACCATAATTGTTAAGATACACACGTTTAATATAAAACAAGTAACAAGTTAAATGTTATTTTCAGCGTCCTTGTATAATAAGTTAATGAATAACTTAAACCTCACACTAAAAATACGAAGCTAGTGGTTACAGAACAAGATGAAAAACAAGTGAAATATCAGGTTTAACTATTTTAAAACAACAAGATTTAATCTCTGGTTGTAGAATTATTGCTTATAATTGTTCAACCAGCTTACGAACTAGTGACCGAAGAAGGAGGTAGGCAGGTGACTACAGTTTCAATGACACTCATGTGTTTTCTTCTCTACCACTATTTAAAGGAAGGTATAAAAATCCCAGTGTACATAAAATCGTCTATCTATCCCAGAAGGTCGATGATTGCCATTAAAACCTCCGTTAGAAAACATATTTACATCATGTTACATATCTTAGCAGGACATGCTTTGAGTGGATGTGATACCACAGATTGCCATGTAGATGTGGGAAAAGGTAAGATTGTAAAGATATTAATTAAGTGTCATTCACTTTCATTGATGGGGTATAAAACAGCAAGCCAGGAAGATGTTAACAAACAAACATCAATTTCCGTTAAAATTTCTTACAGTTATCAATCAAAAATGTTTCAGAAGCACAAGTTAAAACCTAGTCACCTAAAATGGGAAGAAATAACTGTTCACAACTTCCGGTGACTCTGTTCACTGTCATCGACTAATTTATCTTTTCTTCAAAATGTAAAACGAGTACACCTTGAAATTTATTAACAGCAGGAATGCTTATGGTACACCACCTGCCATAGATTATGACCAATTTGGCTACTACAAAGAGAGTGTTTTTTGCCCATTTATGTACCATACATATAACGTTGCGTTAGTTCCAAATGATGTCGTGAAATTATTTAAATGCTCATGTGATAGTGAAACACCATTTCATAAAACAATATTTCACAGCGTTTGCGTTTGTGGACATAACGGGTGTTTATATAGAAATAGCCACGTAAAGAAGAAGATGGGCAAATAGAGTTGATTTAGATTTCAAATAACAAATATTAGTCTTCATTTAGTGAAGTATTGAAAGTTTAAATGAACTGCCGTACTTTACTTATGAACATTTTCGTAAAACTACTAATTTTACATTTTATTAACCTACTACTTGTATGTTTTAAAACAATAAATAATGTATGTTACTATCTAAAATAAATACTAACACAAATGTATAAGTTTCTTTTGTTTTAGTGAATTTCTTGAAAATTTAGTAAAACTGTACATTCAAGATGGGCACCTTCACTGTTTTACCCACACAAAAAACTACTTTCAAATCTGTTCAGGTAATTTCAAATAAAATTAGCTGTAGATAAATATACTAGTAGCAAACATGTTCGTGAACAAAGAAGTACAAATCTCACGGAACCTAAATATTTAATACATGGACTGCTGCCACCTTAAATTTTAAGAGTTGATCAAAGGTATTGCATGGGCACCTACTATTTTAAGGATCCAAATTCCCTAACATAAATTACCAAAAAAAAAACTTAATCGTTCAAAACAGCGTTCGAAGAAAAATCCTTATTTGGCTGCCCAACGATTATTTATATTAACCTCTTACACTTAAAAAGTACATAAGCTCATTTTCAGTTTGACTCCGTACAAAGCTTATTATTCTAATCCTTTTTCATTCTTTCCATATCCCCCCTTTCATCATATTTTAGATTCCTTTTGAACAAAACCTACTTACAAACACCCATTATTCTAACTTCTCTTTTATTTAAACAAAATTAGAAAACAATTATAAACAATAAGTCTCCTTGCATAAGCTTGTGTTGAGGGACTTAGTGTTTACAATTTTAAAATTGTCCACAGTGCTAATTGTTCATCTATACTCTATACCATTACAAAACCTGAAATATTTTTGACAGGTTTTCTCTATTTTTAACATTAAAATTTAATATCGCATTTTCGATTTTCAAAGATACATCTGTTTTATTATTATTATTATTATTATTATTATTATATATATATATATATATATATATATATATATATATATATATATATATATATATATATATATTATTGCCGGAGGAGGGATTTTGGTTTAGACTGAGGATAGAGGTACTATCGTTTAAGTATCAGAAGTGCTTCGATATTATGCGTATTCGTGGTAGAGAATGTCGTGGTAGGAGTTAGAAAGGAGTTCGTCCCGAAGGGTTTATCCCTCAGACAACGAATGGGGTGTCCGTCCTGTCGGGATCAGCTGACAGACCACGAATGAACGTAGGCAGCGAGAGAGGAAGTGTGTAGGCGACTGTGTGAGACTGAATGTTTTAAAAGTAATTGAAGGCCGTAGCTCGTCTGGAGTTGCGCGTGCAAGTTTCCACTCTGCACAGCCTTGGTCAGTCATGTTTTTCTTTATCTCTCTGCTGTGTGTCATTTATTTACAAGTTAGACGATATATTTGAATACAAATATATTCACATATTCATAACAACTAACGATCCAAAAGGGGTAGAGTTTTGTTACATTTATTATTATTATTATTATTATATATATATATATATATATATCCACCCAAAATTTACCAAGGGCTTTTTGACACCTACTATGGAAGTAAACTAACATCACCACACGAGAAAATATAAAGATATCTGCTATAAGAGAAAAACACAAAAATATTTTGGTAATATTTTATATTATAAAAACTTTTGCTCCATAAACCCTAACGAAACACTCATTAATTCTGAATGGGAATTCATCGCTTATAAATTAAAAAGGCCAACATAAATTAACAACATAAAAAAATTATAAAATAATAATTAAAATGATATTCCGATATGCATTATAAATGGAAAATTAACTTTAAATACTTTGGTGTAATACTAAGAAAGTATTTTCACCTACTAATGATTACATTTTACTACATATATTATAATGAGAAATATTATTTATTTATTGAGTTGGTTCAATATTTATACACACAAATCCTAGTACAACTGCTATCAAAAATCATTACTTTAATCACAATTGCAAGACAATACAAATTATTAGGTGAGGTTTAGGGGTTTATCATCCAAGGACATTCACAACGTTGACGTTACGCGCTTTAATTAAAACCTCAGGAATGCATTCATTGAAACTCCGTCCACCACCATTACTTCAAGCCTGGAATTTAATTAATTTAGTAAGATAAATAAAATAATACCAAAAAAATTCAGCATAAACAGATTTATTAACTAATAGCATTAAAAAATATTCGTTTAATCCTAAATATATATATAATCCCCAACAACCAATAAAAAAATTAAATTATATTGCCAACATATGAAAATGTACTGGTAACTGTTTAACACATTTCACAAAATTAGATCTGAAAACATCTGCTTCGCTTCACGCTCCTGTCTTTAATTCGACGTTGCAGATTCGTTTTTCTGTAGATCTATCAAATGATAGTGATCAGTGAAGAACACTATTTTTAGCTAACTGATTATGTATCATGTTAAAAGACTTATATTAATTATTTTGTTTAAATAATTGTGCATTGTATGTACATATATTATAGTTTTATATTATGTTAAATTATTTAAAATTACGAAGGAAATATATTTTACTATATGTATCACAGGAGGTCTGAATTCTAATAGACCGAACTGTTTCGAATCAGGAAATAGAATCATCACTGATAAAAAACATTTCTATTTCCTAACTTAGGTCTGAATTGAATTGTAAAACAGTGCAGAGATAAATAGGTAAATACGAGTGAAAATAAAAAAAATTACCAGTATAGTCGTTTAAGTTATTCATAGTTTAATCTAACAATTGTTATTTTTATTTTTATATTTTTATTTTGGTTTATATTTTGTTGAACAAAATTAGTGACATATTAGTGATGAGTGTCACGCAACGAGTGTGTGTGTGTATAAAAAGTGAGTGTATACACTTAAGGATAAAACTGAGTGTCTTCAAAACCAGTGTAAAAAAATGGTAATTGATTTCTAAGGTGTGATAAACATAATGTCGTCTGATTTTGTTACTTTATCATTGGAACTCTTTTTGATTTAGGTTATTTTAAAATTGTTTTTAAAAAATGTAAAAATGTCATTATATCTATGTAATTAAAACTAAGAAATAATAATAATAATATAGTAATATAACAATACGTACATTGAAGTGAAAATCAAGAATGAGTATTAATAGACCTACTGAAGAAATTTTGGAAAATAATACCTACATGAGAACACTTAATTTTATCAGCTGCTACGGAACGTAAAAAACCCTTGAAAAACGGCAGTTTTCTTCCACAATTATTACCCATTTATCTTTTTTGGAGTGGACAATAACTATTACAAAATAGAAAACACATATTAAAAGATTTTATCCTATTGGCTTTAATAATGACAACGAAAATATAACACACATATTAGTTAATCCGCTCACTATTTCTTATAACTGATTTTATTTACAAAATTTCTGTAATTATTAAATAATTAATTCATTTCAAATTTTTTAATTTACATCATTATCGTTTAAGTTAGGATATCAAAGCATTTACGTAACTGTTTTTATTAGAGCGAATAAGTATACAGAGAGTTGGTGACGAGTTTTCAACCGGCATTGCATAACATAATTAAAACTAGAACAAACATTTTAAAACAAATGAACGATAACAAATTTTATCCATTTGAGTAAGGAAGCCTTTTAATAATATGAAATTTATCATTGTTTGATACTGAAGAAAAATTTTTGTAATAGGAGTTAAATTAAATTATAAAGTAAATTATGTTTAGCAATAAAATTTTAAACCTGACAAATTGGAGACCACTTTAAAATGTACCTGCGAGATTCTTTCGAAACAATATTAAATTTTAAATAACAATTTTATAAACACGAAAATCCATATTACAGTTACTCATATCCCAAAAGTGATATATCGTAAAATAAATGTCGAAAATTTGTTTTCTTTTGAATATAAATCAAATATATTTTCAATTTGTATTTATTGAAATAAAAATATAAAAGCGATAATCTGAATAATAAAATTAATGGCGCCAATTTTTGAGGTAATGCGTGACCAATGACACTTAGACACATAATCAATAATAGTTTACGTAGCCTATGTTAGTAGGAAGTTACTAGAAGGTTACACCACCTAAATATTTTCTTTTCTAAGAAATGGTCTGCTGTAAAATATGAGAAGAGATCATTAATCAAAAATAATGTAACACTATTCTGCAGTACTTCAAATAACTTGTACAACATCGAATACATTCTCTAATGAATCTACTCTAACAATAGATTCTAATGCTATACTAAGAGCGCCTATTGTGTTTCATAATAACACCTGCGAAGTATTATACATGTACGGACAATAAACAAGTGTATCGGCAAGTTTTCGTATTGTATGTAATACCATAAATTCCGTATTTTTGTTACGGTCTTGATGCAGTAATTTGGCCAGGACACGACTATATCTAAAAAGATGTTTGTTTTTTTTCCTCCAACATCTACTTAGTATTATTACTGTTTTATAGTGTTTATTTGCTAAATACGTTCAGATCTATTTGCTGTGTGTATTTTACAAACGAAAATAATATGTTAAATACAACATAACTAACCTAATAGTATAATAAAACAAACAAAAAAGTTATACAAACAGCGTTATGAGATTTCTAAGTTTTTGATTTAGTCCAAATTCACTCCACGGATCTTCCTTTTGATCAAAATGTACTATTATAGTGAAATTTTAACCTGCATTAAACTTCAAAGTTTTTAGTCGTTCGGATAACCCTTACGTGATAATGTGTAATGATTATTTTTTAATATTTATACTTTTTTGGTATTGTTGAATAATATGAATTATAAGGTTAAGTTAATAGTAGGTAATTTATATTAGTTACTTGGATTATTTATCCAACATTTACAATGTCCAGCATCAAGTGAATACACATTTACAACAACCAATAGGATAGAGAATAAGAGGTTGAAAATAACATTATGTAAATACAACTTATAAAATCACCTATCATCAAAACCCAAAATATACACCACGTATTTGACCGAGAAAACCATAATGAATGTTCATTATTGTGATTATGTCAAAAATTATAATTTTAGCAACAATAATTATAACATTACTAAAATCATGTTCAAATACAATTAAACAGAGTGAACTGTCATTATACTAATAACAAAATCACGCACTTCTGTACATACTCTTTTTAAAAGTTTCAAGCCGAAACAAACAACATTTTTTTCATTATTTTTTCTTTAATAACTTCAGATAACAAATTGTTAGTCTTATGTGTCCAATCGAGCTTTTCCTGCACTTCACTATTAGAGAGGTTTTTTATATACCTACGGTATGGGTGCGTAAAGTTAAATATACAATGACAACTTTTCCCGTTCCTAAGTTATATTTAGAATTTATGTGGTTTGACAATAACAGCACAGCATTTCATTTAGCCTCAAGGTTTTTACCTCATTTCAGTCCAAACTTCTATAAAGTATTCTTATTTTGTTCTCGGTAAAAATGACCGTGTAGCGCATTAAGAAAGGCTTATAATTTAATTAACGAGAAAACGAAATGAAAGACAAAGATATTGATGACATCCTCTTCGTTTACGGTTGTTGCAAGGAGGCTTCAACAAATTTGTTTACAAATATGTTACAATTATTTCAGTTTAATTAAAAGTACTTTCTACAACATTTGAGACATAATATCAAATGATATTATCCATCGGTGCATACATGGATTGCAATACTTCCAGTGGCAGTACTAGAGTTGGGCTTAGGTAAGTTATTTTATAAATGAAACTGTAATACTTTTTTATCTGGGTCTTTTGTAAAATTTTACCACTTATGGATTTATGTCGTAGTCAGACTAAATAAACTACAGACTATGTAAACTATCCAAGGTAATTGCTGTTGTACAAAATTATATACATTCGTCCTTACAGCAATATAATATTTTGTAACATCATTTTCAATAAAATCAATATTAGGACATTTTAAATTCCAATAATAAAATACTTAAGTTTTACTAACTATGAAGTTGTACAAAAGATATAAATTGATAATTTGTATCACATAATAAAGTTTCATCAGAAAGAGACTAGATGGTAAACGCTTATATCCGTGATAGTAAATCCGTCCAACGTAATATTCTAACCTCCAGATACGCCTTCCAAAAATACATTTTTACCAAGCGGCTATTCTCATCCTGGTAATAATTATTGATGATATGAAAGGGGGAAGGTGAGAAATGATTCTGAAAATTAGTATAAGAGCCATTACTTCAACGAGAAAATCGTGAATAAATATCTTGAGCCTCACGTTTAATTTTCAATTTTTATATAATCTGTAATACTTTAAGACGAAACTGTATTTTTCATCCTTATTAAATTTTCCTAACGTAGAAGTGATTTGAAAAACGTATGTTCGTCCTCATCTGGTAAGTTTTTTTTTACAGCTTCAAGGATTTTTTCAACAGTATCTAACCATCGGAACCTTTTCTTCTGGTTCGATCTTTGAGATGGAGTTGAAGTAGGTTATTCACTATCTGGTGAACACTGACAACAAAGAATGCAATGTTCACTAAGTCAATCCATAAGAGAATAGTTGAACGTTTTGACTCCCTTGAGTTTTATTTCGTGTGTGGTGCACGTGTTTGTCAGTTGAATTTCCAAGCCAGAAACAATGCTACAAGAATAATCATACTTTTTAACTTAAAAAGTTTTAGAAATTAGTACTTCTGATAATTCATTTTTGGTATGTATTTAGTAGTGAGTTTTTAAAGATAAATACAAGTAGAGCCTTAATATTATTTTTAAAACAAAGCTATGTAAAAAACAAGCAAATTTTATTTTGAAGAAATTGATTACGTTTTCAAATTTTATTATATATTATATTGTTTATTCTGCATACATATTAATACTTATGTTATTTCTATGACTGTTGAGATTACATGAGTCAATACTGATATGCAATCAAATATTTGAACATCATAAAAAAATCGCTAAAAATGTTATAATAAAAAAAAAAAAAAACAATAATATGTTTTGTAAACAAGATTTCATTTACTTATCAACTTCGTCAGTTTTCACCGAAGTAAACCATCATATATATTGGGCTGAATATATGGCTCAGGTAAAAATTCAATAATACTTTATAGCTATTTTATAATTATCTTATGTTAGAATCCATACGAGAAATACATAAAAAGCATAAAAATAAAGCTTAATAGTTAAGAATAAGCAAAGATTCAATATGGAACTAAAATATCAGGTTATATCCTAATTAGTAACATGGTTTAATTGGAGAATCAATATAAAACTATTAACCATTTGTGTATATTAAACTATTTAAAAACTTTTACAGAATATAAATCCAATAATTTAAAATATAAATAAATACAATACAATAAAAAAATATTTTAAAAAACAATATTTTTACCCTAGTAGCCTTGGGTCATTGTGGAAACTAAAACTAAATCTATAACCTAAGAATAGAATTTGACCCTTTAACTAGACCTGAGCAGTCGAAGATAAGACTAAATACACATGTGATCAGATAAAACCACCACACACAGGTAAAAAAAAAGAAGCAAACAACTGATTGTTAAATATACTTGATTTAAACCCTCGAAACGTCGTGTATTAATTTTTATATACTCAATGATGGCAAATGTCCGATTCAATCTTGTTAATGATATGAACAATCAACAATCCATCTTATAAAAAAAAATTAAAAAAATAAAAAAATAAAAAAATTTAAAAATAGAGTACATAAAATATATTTCCTGTCATTTAAATATCAAACAACCCAGACTGTTCCCAAATAATTTAGCAACATTTAGCAAAGTTCGTGAGGATTAAAAATTTAAGAACTGATTGAGAATTCATAGCGGTAAGGGGTGAAGCATAGTCTACAAAATAATCAAACGTGGCCTCTCTAATTCTTAAAATCAGCATATATCTAACTCTAACTCAAATCACTTGTCAAAATTGTGTTTTAAAAACAGTTTTGCTGAGTTGAGAGAGTGAGAGAGAGAGAGAGAGAGAGAGAGAGAGAGAGAGAGAGAGAGAGAGAGAGAGAGAGAGAGAGAGAGAGAGAGAGAGAGAGAGAGAGAGAGAATTGAATTGAATTGAATTGATTTGCCTTTATTTAGGGGCGAGGTTAGGACTGTATAGTCCTCTCTACCACCTAACCCCATACAACATAACAACATATTATATAAAAATATAAAATATAACTTGATAATAACAAAAAAATTTAAATCGATTAAAAATAACTAAGATAATATAAAAAATTAACAAACTTAAAATTAGCTACAAAATGAAATTAATAATTTAAAATAAAATAAAAAGAAACAATCTTAAATTTAAAGTAACAAAATGAAAGTTATAACTTAAAATAAACTAAAAATAAACAAATTTAAATTTAAAAAACGTAATAAAATTAAAAATTTAGAAACAAAAATAAAATAAAATGAAATACTGTAGCTTACACTTGTAGATACAGATAAATACAATCACACATACACACAAGCACATTCATACATAATAACATTTAAAAAAGACACCAACATAATTAAAAATCACTATTATTACTACATAAAAGCTAAAGAAAGTAACAAATACTTATTTCAATCATTCACACTTATTACAACAACAAAAAAAAATTAATAAAATAAAATAAAATAAAAAATTAAAAAACACTATTCCGCCACACCCAGGGACGAGGACACCAAATCCATTCTATTCAAAAAGAAAGTCTTCAGTAATTTTGAAAACCGGACACGACTGTCAACAGTTTTAAGTGACTCTGGAAGTAAATTCCACAAGCGGCAAGCGGACACAGTAAACGATTTATTAAACATAACAGTTCTATGTAGCGGTATCATAAGCAAAGTGGAACCTCTTCTAGTGCTCCTTGCACTGATATCAGAGGTGAAAACAAACTTTTCTGCCAAGTAATTCGGCACTCCAGTTTTTAGGACCGAATGCAAGATAATTAAAATATGAAATGATCGGAAATCGTTAAGTTTTAGAAAATTAAGTTCTTTATAATAAGGAGTCACATGAGCATCGCGTTTTAAGCCAAAAATAAATCGCACGCAGTAGTTCTGTGCCCGCTGCAACCTGTTAGCCAGAACAACAGACATGTCATTGACTACAGTGTCACAATAAGAAAAGTAAGGAAATATTAAAGTCTTTACTAGGAGTGCTCTAATTTGGAGCGGCAAGCAATCTTGCATTTTTTTCAAAGAGTGGATCCCAGCAAAGACCCTGTTACACGTCTCAGTAACGTAATCATTCCAAGTCATTCTACTGTCAATTATTAGTCCCAAGTCTTTCACTCTATCATAGTAGTCCAAAAAATGATTGTCAAACTGGATTCTAGGAAATGTCGTTACATCTATTTTATTTAGTAGTCGAGAATAAAACAAGATTATTGGCTTTGTCTTAGCTCTGTTAATCGAGAGTCCATTTTTCTTAACCCACAATGAAACATTTTTCAGATCATAATTTACATTATCCACTGCTCTATCAATATCACCAATTTTAAAATGCAAATATACTTGAAAATCATCAGCATACAAATGAAATTTACAATAATTCAGCACAGTATGAATATCATTTATATACAAACTAAACAACAAAGGTCCCAATACTGAGCCCTGTGGAACTCCACTACAGACATCCCTCCAACTTGACCTATCATCACCAACACTAACGCACTGACTTCTGCCAGAAAGATAGGACTCCACCCATGCAATGCATATAGGCGCCAAACCCATATTTCTTAATTTCACCAAAAGCAATGAGTGGTTAACGCAATCAAAAGCTTTAGAAAAATCCAACAAAGTTAGGATAGTCAGTTCTCTACGATCCATTGCTAACCTCACATCATCAGTTACCTGAAGCAAAGCTGTGGTAGTACTATTTCCAGTGCGAAATCCAGATTGTAGTGGACTGAGTATGTTATTTGATTCGAGGAAATTAGTCAATTGCTGTTGCACTATACGTTCTAGACATTTAGATAAAGCTGGCAATATACTTATTGGTCTAAAATCAGATAAACACGAAGGTTGGGATATTTTACCAATAGGACGGACAAGTGCGGACTTCCAGACAAGCGGATAAATACCAGTTGTAAGCGACAAGTTAAATAAATTTACAATAACAGGCAAAGTAAAAGCAATAGTTCCTTTAATAAAACCAATAGGAATGTCATCCACACCAACAGCATTAGAAGTAAGTCTACGTATAGCTTTAATGACATCAATTTCTGAGACTGGAGAGAAATTAAAAACTTTATTTGATAGACAATGGAGGCCTTGTAAGGTCAATATATAATCATTTATAGACCCATTATCTGTGGCTAAAGGAGTTACGAAATAATTATTTAAATCTTCAATTGACACATTTACCGGATGGTGACTTTGTACTTTACCTATACCTAATCCTTTAATACCACGCCATAAAGCAGCAGAGGATTTGTTTTTGTTAAAAGAAGTATAAGAATATCTAATTTTAGCATTTCGTAGTTGCTGTTTTACTTTGTTTCTAAGGCCACGATAGTGCTCAATGTCATTAATATGTTTTGTTTTCTTCGATTTACGGTAAGCAGAATCACGTTGATTCATTAATAGTCGAATTGCATTCGAAATCCAGGGAGCTGGACGCTTAGTTATACGTTTAGTTACAATAGGGGCATGTTTATTGTAAATATCTAATAACATTTTATTAAATTCTTCTACCATTTCGTCAATATTATTGAAATTATTTATTGCATCCCAAGGCTTAGCAGCAACATCAGTCAAGAAAGCATCTAGTTTAACATTTTTGAAATTTCTATACGAGATTAATTTAGGTGGTGACTTTGCAATTTTTATAGCATACACACAGTATACAAGATCATGTGAGGATAGTCCTGGGACAGGAATCTGTCCATGATGTACAGTATGTGATAAGTCACTTACAGCCATAATATCCAGAAGAGTGGCAGAAGTATTCGTAAAGTGTGTGGCTTTAAACGGTAATATATGCATATTGCAAGTATAGAACATATCTGTCAAAAATGTTGAGTCGAATGTCTCAGGTCCCAGTAAGTCAGTATTAAAGTCGCCCGCAACAATAACATGCGTGTATGATGACATGAAATCCAACAACACAGTTTCAAATTCAGATAAATAACCAATTTTTGGTGGTCTGTAGCACAACCCCAAGAGGATTTTAGCCCCCGACAATTTAAGTTCAATAAACATGAATTCAGGTCTGGCTAAGTTTTTCTGATCAGAACAATAAAGGAGCTTACTCATGATTGTTGACTTGACATAGATTGCCACCCCCCCGCCATTCCTATGCATACGATCATTTCGAAAAAGAGTATACCCATATAATGAAACATCAGCTGAAATAACTTTTGGTTTCAACCAAGATTCAGATACGAGTATTACATTAAAATTTAGATTCTGAAATATCTCCCGAAACTCATCAATATGACCTCTCAGAGACTGAGCATTGACGTGCGCAATTTTTACTAGGTTGGGGTAAGGAGCAATCTGTTGTGAAAGAGACTGATGGACATTATATTTCACATCAGCCGGTCCAGCAATACTATTGTCATTCATGGGAAACCAATATAAAACTTACATTAGCATCCCCTCCCGACATGTGACAGGAAAATGTACAAAGTATAATATCACATTCACACACAATCATACCTAAAAAAATAATATATATAATAATATAAAATGGATAAAAAATATAAAATATCTCAAATAATACAAAATAAAACATTCCACTTATAAGTGGTGCATTATCTACTCCTATAAACACTATATACATACGGACATCAACATCATGATTAACCAAAAATAAATTTAAAGATAAAACTAAATACTCAATACAGTGATAAGAATCAAAATGTCAGATATAGACCCAGGAAGCACATAAAAATTACCAGGGCAATCAAGGAATATAACATATGATAGCAAAATTTTACAATGGAGTCTAAGCAGAGAGAAAAAACAATAATAAACTCTTAAAAATAAATAAATAAGTAACTCAATAGCAACTGCAAAACGGGCAAGAATGTAGAACAAAAGACTACTTAGACATATTATAAATGTAACAGTCCATAATGATAATTTTAAATGAAGGAGGGGGTGATTCGAACAGACTGATAAATAATATTTCTATACATATAAATATACACTTCACTAATAATAATAATTTCCATTAATTAAAAGTAATAATAGTCTTAAATAAGTCTGATTAATTAAATGCTCCAACTGTTGTTGCCGTACCACGCTTCCCCTGCTCATCTATCCAAGACACACGGCCGTCCATTGTCCATACATTTCTTAAGCCAAAAGTGTCTACAGCTTTTTTATAAACAGTAAGACGCCGAACGGTCAAATCTTCCCGAATAGTGATACCTGTTCCCTTTAACATTTTTTTTTTATCGAATATCGTTCTACGGTCCCTGTAGCTAACAAACTTAACAATAATAGCTCTCGGTTGTATTCTGCCGTCACTATCAGGGTCCATTTTGCGCCCAATTCTATGAGACCGATCAATGGCATTAATGGGGAGATCAACATGCAATTTTTCTTTAAACAATTTAATTATTTTTTCGTCTGTCTCACCGCTTCCGTCCTCGGCAATCCCGAAGACTCTTAAATTATTACGTCTCTGATACTGAGCCAATTCATCGTGACGATCTAATAAATTAATTTCGAGTTTTTCATTTATAGCTCGTAACGACACTAATTCATCTTTTAAGGTCTTAATTTCGGCGTGTGCCAATTGAAGAGAATGTTCAAGATTTTCAATAACTTTATGAGACACCCTATCAGAGATATCAGAGAGAGAGAGAGAGAGAGAGAGAGAGAGAGAGAGAGAGAGAGAGAGAGAGAGAGAGAGAGAGAGAGAGAGAGAGAGAGAGAGAGAGAGAGAGAGAGAGAGAGAGAGAGAGAGAGAGAGAGAGAGAGAGAGAGAGAGAGAGAGAGAGAGTAGAAATGTTCATTTTTCCGTTCTTAAAGAATTAGGCTTAAAAAATAATTATAATCTAATAAAATAATATTTATTAATATCAAAAATAATTCAATGAAAGCCACTATACATAGTTTGATTTTATTGTCCGTTCACTTTTTAATCAATATGACTTTGAATGTCGGTAGAACACAAACAAATGTGTAAAACGAGTATGTTAACATCCTTGTTTCAATAAACCAACATGAATCAGATTTATCTGTAAGTATATGTGTTACTTTCACTTTTAAATTCTTTTGTTTTCCGTTTTTTATATTGAAACAGAAATATCTTTAACATAATTTTAATATTCATAGTGAAGTACATCCTATTTTGTTATTCACATGAACACGGTTTGATTTTGTCAATAATCGAATCATTCCTTTAAACACAAAATCCAATCATAAAACACTATCATGAAATTATTATTGACAAATATCATTCCAAAATGATCCAAATAAGTTCCACAGGATTAGACGGGCAAACAGTTTGTAATGTTAAAACCCAAACTTATTTATTAAAAAAAAATTAGACTTCGACTCTTTTCACTGTTACAAAACCCAATCATTAGAAAGTCATCCTCCGCCTTGATTAAACTGTCAATTTATTTATGCCTTGTTGTATCTTACAATATTAATTAAACTTTACCCCTCTCAAAATTACTTTCCCAAAAGAACTCATGATATCATGATTAAATATGCTCTTTGTATAATGGAAGAATTCTGTACCTTTATAATACATAACTCCTCCTTTATAATAACGGAAGGAAGTGAACATATTGTTAATAGTTCTATTTCCGCCAATAATCTTAATAGTAAATGACATTATTTACATCTTTTAATTAATATGAACTATTTGTTGAAAAATGTCTACACAATATGGTTATTTAATCAAAAATATGTTTGACAAAAACGTGCAATTGCTCACATGAAATTAGTGATAATAAATGCGATTTTGTGATAAAGTATTTCGATCTTTGAACAAATATTTGATTTCATAATTATTACAATGAAATCGATTGTGAGAGACCCATAGACTTGGAAAGTTGTTTCTACTATATTGAACACAATGACTGGATTTATTAATTTTTGTAAGTAAAATGTCTTAATTATTTTCATATTTTATGAATTATATATATATTTTGGAATATCCGCCAAAAGATCAAATTGTAAAACCGATTTAAATGATTAGGATAAACTTTTTGCTAGGAACTATTTTCAAAATTTCTTACAAAAGAATAATTTAATCAATTAGTTTACTGTAAATTATAGTATACTATTACAATGAATGTTTAAAAAAATTATTATTTATTGGATATAAATATTTACTTAAGGAGTTTCTGCGTTCTAGTCTGTCATATAAAGGCGACCATTTTTGAAGAGCATTTTATTCAAATTTTAAAACTTCACATTTTGAACTATTGTATACCTTTTAGTATGTATTTTTAATTTGAAAATAGGGTGTCATTTTGCAATTCAACAAATATATTTTGGTAACTTAACTTGTTCGAGGTTGGAAACTGGAACGAAAATACTATTTGTGTGAGTGTTAAAATCAAGTTACAATAATTACTATTTTTAGTGTATAGATAAACACACCCTTTAGAATGTTCAATACATTATAAGAAGCACACTAAAGTAGATTACTTAAAAGTAAACATTTCGTAAGTTTGGGTGTATCTGGCTTTTCCTTAGTTATATTTGTAAGGGATAAAGTTAATTCCAAACTATTTTATTTGCTTAACCCTAAACTAAATGTATTACAACAGTGAAAGTGAATGCACGTGACAAATTTTTTAAAGGACTTTAAGTTAGAGTTCATGATATATAGCTTTATTCAATAAAATAAACAGCAAATAATATTGTCCTAAAAGTGTGATATAAGTCTTGTATAAGTAGAAAAGGACACGACAGGATTCAGACAATTTGTCTTCATGAGAATCCTAGACAGTTATTTATTACATTCTTTAAAGCACGGAACAATAGATAGATTTAGTAGAAGACGATTTGTAACCGTAATAATTGATGCCTTGTGTGTGATTCAGTATTTAGTGTGCAGTATTGTATTTAATTCCATTTTTCATTCATGAACTGTGTTTCGTAATATTATGATCATAATTCTTTATTCCAAATATGTATAATTAATTTAAATTTGTTGTGTTTATGTATTATATCTACGGTTAATATTTGTTTCACTCCTTTTTTACTTCAGTCGGTTCTTACGCTTCTATAAAAACAAGTCTAGATGAAGAAGGAAAGAGAAAGTGGCCCAAAATTTTATTCAATTACCCATTTCACCACCCCCCTTTGTTCTCTCTATTTGGTCAATGAATGACTAGGATGAAAATCACAAAGAAATGATTTAACAGTGGATTTTGATTTTATAATTGATTTGGCAAGTGGTAATATAAAGTATCAATACTGGTATCTCAATATATCAGCCTAGACACCCCCTCACTTCTATATTGTGACACAAACTTTCTGAATGATTGATTTATTTCACAATAACGCTCTGGTACAACCATTCTTCACGAGGACATCCTTTGAAATTGTCTCCAACTCCAGAAAAATAAGTTATTTTCGATTTCCAAAATTACGTACATATATTAGTTATTTTTCCTAAAACGGTCACTTATAACTATCGCCGCCTTGCTTTGATATACACTAATATAAAACGTAAGTTTCATCTTACACATTATACTAAATATTTTATCGTTAAGGGCAGTCGGAATCATTGGTGAACAGTAAACAATGCTTTGGCCTTACTGATCAAAGGCATTCTTGTAATTAGATCACATTTCGTCGAACTCGCGTCTCCCAAATCAAATGAAGGCACCTCAGGGTCAATAAAACGTCTAAAGTATGGTTAGTTGACAATTTTCGGGATAATAGTGAAAAATAATGGAATCAAAATAACTAAAAACCCAAATGTTCCCATTGGTCTCTCGTAGTACACTCCTGGTGACAATGTATGCAGGATCTGTACATGCGCGGTACTTCGGAAAATCAGCATATTCCTCTAACAATTTCTCTAGACAGAAATTATGGGTGGTGAATTCAAAATCATCTCATTTTCACGTGAGGGATGTAGTCCTATAACTACTATCTTTATAGATAACATGTAGACCTCTGTATAAAGATTTTTACTTGACAAAAATCCTACAGACACGAAATATGTTGGAAACTTAAGTTTTGAGGTTACTTCAATGGGGAAAAAATCGGACACTCCAGTTTACCACTGGTCACTTTGCAGCGAGGGGGGGAGTCGCAATAGTTGCGTTCCTCCAGAATCAAAAGGATTTTTAGAAAGGATTTTCCACCTCAGCTGTTCTATCACTTGGAATAATTTCTTCCAAACTACTTTTACCGAATCCTTAAATATTTAAGTGAACTAATGAGAAAACGTCAGTCACCAGTACCAATTAACTCATTGACCCATTTTCCGATGTGGTTGGTTACTCAACCGTCCATTGGGTAGCTTATCTTGGGCACCTATGGCAGTTTACGTTATAAACTATAAGTGAGAGAAGAGAAGAGAAATTCTTTGATGAATTCTTATATATTATATGGGCAGATGATAGTTCACGAGGCCTTATCCATTGCCGTCTTCTTTCAGTTGCAAAAAAAATACTACAGACATTATTGTTATTGCAGAAATTAACAAAATATTACTTATTGCTGAAGAGATAAATTAAAATACCACATGAACATAAATTGTTAACGATTTATTGATGACTGTAACATATGCTACTTTGAAAAAAAACACTTATTTTATCTCTTTTAATGGACTATGAGATATACAGAAAATACTACTTGGATATTCAATGGCTGATATATTTACGTATTATACAAATCAAATCAAATTCAAACTCCACTTTTTGTGACAAATTATAAAGTATTGGTAGCGAAATGTTTTATTTTTCTTCTTCAAATTCATCTATGTAGAAACAATAAATTCATCAATATAAGTAAACAGACTAAATATATTTATATGCAACACTACTTAAACGTCAATTTACTATACCAAACTGTCAAAATAGATATTCTCTTCTTTTTTTAAGGACCTATTACAATTTTCAAGGTAGTATGACAAAATTTTATTAACCTGAAATACCGTCTCTCTTCAAACAAATGAACGGAACACAATATAGTTTTCATTTGATTGCCAATAGAATTTGTGCTTATTATAGTAGATACAATTTATAATATATTTTCATGAAGACTTCAATAGTAGATAAGATTTTCCCATCAAACATCTTTAGCTACTAAGTAATAACAAACAAAATATAAAAAAAAATCAGTGAGATACCTCTGTTTCGTAATTTTTCAAACTATATTAAGTTTACGGATACAATAAAACTTGGTATTTATTTCGTCATATATATATATATTTTTTTTTGTCTAAAAGTGTCTTCCAAGTAAATTATTTTTCTCGTTAACAACTGTGAGAACAATATTTCAATTTAACATTTTTGATTTATTTATTATTGACTTTAATTTTCAGAGAGGCTTCATAACAGTTCAAAAAATTATTTCAAGGATGTGTTTAAAAAAGAAATCTGAATACTAGAATAAATAAAAAATAAAAAATTTATCTTACCTATTTTAATAAAACATTTAGAGAGAGAGAAAAGGAGATAGAGAAAAGGAGAGAGAGAGAGATGCGGAGAGAGAGGGAGGCAGGGGGAGAGATGGTGGGTATAGAAGGATAGTGGGAGAGAGGGATAGAGAGGTGAGGAGGGAGGGAGGGATGGAGAGGGAAATAGAGGGGAGAGGGAGAAGTGGAGGAACGCGACGAGTGGGAGAGAGGATAGAAGGTGAGAGTGGGAGAGAGAGGTAAAGAGAGGGGAGAGGGAGGGGAAGAGAGGGAGAGAGAGAGAGAGAGAAAGAGAGAGAGAAGCAAATTAATTCAGTTCCGAAATTCCCAAATACTAAACCTTAAATAAATTACCCTCCCTTATCCATTTTCATTCTTGCAACAAATTTAGAAGACCAATTAACACAATACAACATTTGTTATAACGTTATTTTATGAAGCATATATATTTAGGCCGTATCTATGAGGCATAGATATGTTTTACGTAAACAAAATATAATTTTTAATATAAACTTTTTATTCACATACTTATGCAAAGAATTGTAATTTTAAGAACATAAAATTCTGAATATATTCTGTCCAAGTGTTTCATAGCCAACGTTTTTTAAAAGTGTGGATTCAAGTTAGTACGTCACGTTGTTTGTTTTTTCTTTGTTCTTTTTTTAACGTTATCGAAAAGTAAATAAGATTGTAACTTATTGAGTTCAAGGTCTTCGAAAGAGTAGTGCCTTTTCTTCATTCTAAAATAATATTTATTCTTTATTCTTATAACACGATGTTTTATTTACTGCCAAATTCGTCACCGATGAGAAAATTCTTGGCTACTTTTGAGAAATGAAATTTCATAATTACCAATCTATATGTGTTGTATTTCCTTCGATATTTATCTGTTCTTTAAAAAACAAAATATATATTATATTTAAATTTTGCGATGGATAAAAATTAAAAGAGTAAGAAAAAAGCGAAAAAAAAAAAATAGATCTTATTTTGTTCGTTATCTCTTTCTGTCTTTAAATAAATAAAAATCTGTGAAAGAAGAAGTTCAAAAATAATATAGGGGAGGGTTGCCGATATTGGACCACTGGATGCAATTTGTTTTTTAGATTATAAACCACAAGTATTTAGAGTTTAAAAAAATAATGGCTATTTAAATAGGCTTATTACTAATACAAAATAAAAATCACAGACATATACTACATAACGTTTAAAAGGGAAAAAAATTACAAGAAAACCTAGTCAATGGTCCAATTAAGGAAACCAGTTGCCTAGGTTGGACCTTCAAGTTGCCTTAT
The DNA here is from genome assembly GCA_963513935.1 of Aphrophora alni. NCBI lineage: Eukaryota > Metazoa > Arthropoda > Insecta > Hemiptera > Aphrophoridae > Aphrophora > Aphrophora alni. The sequence continues at coordinate 134,646,358 of OY740769.1, read as the reverse complement.
TTGGACCAGGTTCCTTAAATGGACCAATGACTTCAAAAATTGTTTGAATTTTGATATTTACTTCTATTATTTATAAATACAATAGATTCATATGTATTACTACTAAAATTAAGCTTAAATAACAAAAACAAATTGTTAAATTTTCTTTAATAAATGAACAAAAAATTATTTCATTACTTTTAAGCCTATGGTTTAAGAACAATAAAATGACAATAGACAACAATAAGAAATGAAAATATAAAGTGGTTAGTAAAACTAATAGTCCAAGTTAAATAACAATAATTAATCAACTTATTTAGACCTACTCATGGCAACTTGAACAAAAATATTGTTTTATTCCTTTTTTAACACCTGCGCAAATCGTATGCACCCAAGTATGGCACTTAATGCACTGAATCATATCTTCATGAGACGCTTCATCACAAATATAGCAGTACCAACTGGTTTCCTTTTTAATATTTCCTCTTCCCACTTTTTTCACAACTCCTGTGTTCTTATTTAACTTTTCACTTCTCTTCTCAATACGTTCCCTTTTTCTCTCTTCTTTCTCCTTTGCCATAGTTTTTTTCTCTTCCAAAGCCAGTTTATAAGGACTGCTTGTAATAACAACAGCCTTTTGAGCTCCACATCCTCTACCTCGGCCTTGTCCACGTCCTCTCGAGACTGCTTGAAACAAGTTTCTTTTTGGTAATGGAGATACTTTCAGCAGAGTTTCTCTAAATGAAACTTTTTTAGATGCAGGTTCATAGTCACTATCTTCGTCAGTGTCGTCCAATTCAGAACTTGTCGAGGAAGTGTTTTTGGAAATATTCTGGATATAGTTGTGTGTCTTACTTGTGCCTGGCTCTGGTGTTTGTGGTTCAGAAACTTCAGAAGGGGGCAATATCTGGTTTTCTGGTTGTAAAGCACTTGCACCAGCGAAATCACAATCTCTAAACACGTTCCTGTTTACAGGCCAACATCCACTTGCCCTAAACGAACTTGCAGCATTACCTACAGTGGCAGCTTTTCCGTAAGCTTCATTTAAAAGTTTTGATATTTGTAGCTGAGTTACCTTATCTGCCTTGTACTCTCTTAAAAAAGCATCTTGGGCCTGAACAAAGTATTTTTGGAGAGGTCCAAAAAACGCAACATCCAATGGCTGCAACCTATGTGATGTGTGTCCAGGGAGCTGTAAAAGGATGATTCCATTCTCTCTAGCGTATTCTAGAGCTTCTAGGTTTTTGCAATGTGTCGTGTGGCCATCTAACAGTAAAAGAACTTTATTTGTCTTTGTAGAACTGACAAAACTATGAAAGTGCCTAAGCCACTCAAAGAAAAGATCTGAGTTAATGTATCCAGAATCAGATATTTTTACTATGCTTCCCAAGGGGGCACCGAATCTCAGATCTTCCAACCATATCTTCCTCTTAAAAATAATCATAGGTGGAACATAGATACCTGAAGCACTAACAGCACATACCATAGTTGTATTAATCCCTCTTTCACCACTTGTTACACCCCCAACTTGTTTCTTGCCCTTCTTCGCTATTACCTTTTGCATATGTTTTTGCACTGTTGAATATCCTGATTCATCAACATTAAATATGGTGTTTGCATTTATGTTGTTGTCCTTGACAGTTTTCTCTAAGATATCAAAAAATTGCATGACATTATCTTTATTGAACCCTTTAACTCGGGCCAGTGATGTAGCTTCTGGCCTACGAAGGCTAAGTTGAGGGTTATTACGCATAAAATTATAGTACCATTTCTTTCCAGCACACTTTTTTTCCTTGTTAAAACTATGAGGAAGCCCATATTTTTCTGCTACTTCAAAAGCTAGCTTTCTAAATTCTAAAGTAGTAAATCCATAAAACATCTGTTCGAACATTAACAAATGGTTTCTTAGAACTTCTTGCATTTCATGATCAAAAGTTGGTTGTCTTCCCAATAACTTAATCTCATTTGCTACAGAGTTTTTTCCATCCGCGTGTCTTTTTATTGTTCCTTTAGGCACTCCGTAAATTCTCCCACACTCGTTTAATCCAAAATCGCCATTTCTGTAAGCATCTACCGCTCTTTGTAAATCATCTTGTGACCACTTTCCGTAATTTCCCCTCTTTGCCATCTTAACGCCTAGAAAGAAAAAAAATGTATGTAGATTTTTTGGATCACATATAAACCATTGTGTCTATTTTCCTAGATTGGGTTCCCTAGATTGGACCGGTCCAATTTAAACAACTCCATGTGGTCCAATCACGGCAACTGACGATTGATTTAAACGAATGCTTGTGGGATTAATTTAGCTTAAACTATAAGGAAACCTACTATACCATTAGAAAGCCTAATAAGTGATGTATTTATAGGTATGCATAAATATAACCAATACTTACTACGTAAGAAGAAATCGCTCGTCGAACACAGCACACATAACCTTACAAACAACCACGTTTTCTGATACGTCTGATACAACGCAAAAGGAGAACAAAACACTAGCGCGGGAACTCCACTGTCTCTTAGAGAGTAAGTGTAGCCAACCTACGGATTCGTAAATGCCCTCGAAAGATAGTTATTATGGTGGTCCATTCAAGGAGCCGGTCCAATATCGGCAACTCTCCCCTAGCACCATCTTGTTAATTTACTGTCTTCAACCAAGGTAAGACTCCTTGACAATGTTCAGGTTAGGTTAGGTTTTAAATATGCTCAACTTTTAATCTTTGTTTAATAATCCATCAACTATATAACTAAACATAAAGCTAAGTTAGTTCTAGCCCTAGACAAATCTGTAATATTTTTTTTAAAGTGTTATTAACTTGATTTTGGCGAAGCAGGTTGACCACTTGTGTAAAATCAGTAACAGGATTAAACACTGCCTTTAAATCGAAAGTGATTTCGCATAAGTTTAACATTAAGAATATAATATTTGATCAAAGCATGTTTTACAGAATGTTTAAATAATCAGCTGATTTGAGGCTAAAGTTGCAAGTTATTAATCTATCAATACAGAATTTCATAAAGAGGATGCAGTCCAATATCATACACAGTTTTTAAATAGTCTGTCAATATCAAGTTCACTTACCCAAGTATTAAATTTAAATCTAGGTGTTCCAATCATACAATGAAAAATTTTAAGCCATCAATAAAATCGATAAATAATCTAAACTAATTTTAATGTAGGTTAATATTATTTTACGACGCTCTCCATTCCTGTCTTTCTCATATAACTTGTGTAGCCTATAAAATTTCACATTTCATGAAATAAATTTATTGATACAATTTTCGTCTGATCCTCCAAGTCAACTTTAATGGTTTATAAAAAATATTTGCTCAATAATTTGTGAACAGGATTTTTTTCTGCTACCAATTTGTTTGGTTTATACCTATAGGGTCTAAAATGGATTTTGATGAGAAACTAATTATCTTATGTATGTTTTATTTATATGATATCTTGGGATATAAAAATAGATACCTACATAAAATAAAAGTGTAATGTTGATTTATGTTATACCATTTCCTCTTCAATCTGCATTCTTCGTTTAGAAGATTTTAAAAAAAAACCAGAGCACACATGATTTACAAAATGTGATGCTCCTTTATTATATTTTTCAAATCGAATCCGAAATTTAATCTATGGAAAAATAATATGAGACGAAGCTACAATTAAAGAGGACACCATTTTACGTATTTTTTGAAAAGAGATTATATTATCATAATTCAATTAAAAAGTGATGCTAAGTCGTACTGACTACACTGTTAGGATGGAGGGGGGATTACACACACAAAGGGTACAGATTGATAGACAATACAAAATAAATCCTAACGTAGATAATACAAAAATAAGGGTATTTTACAAATGATATACATATTAAATTTACTATTGAAAAATGTGTGTATGAGGTAATATATTGTCTAATAGATTATCAATCTCTAATCGTGTATTTTAATACTTTTTTTTTATACAAAATAACCATTATGCTATTGTTTTTGTTTTAACTATTATGCTTAGCTAGTAATAAAACTATAACTTACATAAGTCAGCCCGGCGAGTTACAAATTTTAATCTAGCTTCGTCTTCCTTCCGGAGGAAAATTTTTCCATTACTCATCCACAGATAGTTGGTTTCCTTTTCCTTCGTCAGCTGCCGCGCCTAAACAAAACGCTTCTTCCTCCCCGATGTCAACTAGAACTCAATAATGCGATGGGAATGCCATGACTCCTCTTCACAAGACCTTTCTGCAACATTGTACATTGTAAATTAAAACTACAAATTTAAGAAAGAAAGTCAGTGACGACGCTGGGCCTGACCAAAGAAATAACGATAAGACTAAAGAATTATTCAATAAAAAAAAAAAAAAAAAAAAAGGTAAATGGGAGTTAAACAAATATATAACAGCGTAAAAACCAATATGCAATGATAGGTAGACCTATATATTACAAAACGATTTCAATATTTAACATTTTTTAAATAATTTTATTATTATTTAATTGAAAGTTGAAAGCGATATGTCCATTTCGTAACTTATGTCCATTGTGTTCATTTTGAAATTTATTTAATTTAGTTTGGTTAAATTCAATACCGGTAAATCTCTACTTTGTTCTTCCAGTCATAAAATAATTTGTTTAGAAAGGAGAGGAGAAAGAACTTCAAACTCTGGAATTAATCACCAGTTGATAATTGATAGTAAATTTAGAAACTGCAAATTAGTTTTAAGTTGATAGCACAGCAATTATTTGTAACAATGAAAAATATCATGAATTAAAGTTTCATTATCATTGTTGATATATAAGTTATAAATATATTTTGTGTTAAATGTTACTATAAGTAAACTTATTGTTTATTAACCTTGTAGTCCATTGCATAATACAATGGTATCGTATTTCACCTATAAATCAAACTGTTTCTACACCATAATAAATAGTTACAGTGGCTGTAAAAATATATTAGTTGACACAAGCTGTAAACGTTACGTTATGAGCTTTTTGTAATCCTCGGGGTCATTTCATGTTTTCATTATCTTGTTGTAGGAAAGTTAATAGCAGTTGAAAATAGTCCACCCATTTATTTGAAGGGTTATAATTATCAATAATATGACCTTATCGTAGCATTATTATTACTGTTATTTTATTATTAATAATATTATTAGTATTTCACTTTTAATATTAAGGTCATATTTTCACAATAGAAACTTATATTTTTATTAGTGGAAAATATAATATAGTTTATCAGATATCTTAGCTGTGTAGAGATAAAAGCAAAATATTGAATTTTCCATTCAAATTCTCACTATAGCGCAACCAACGGTTACTTGTTTGCTAATAAGTCTATTCATTTTACTTATTTTGTGATTACTACTACAATTTATTATTCATTTAGAGTAAGACGGGAAAACATTTTAGTTTGTTTTTATTTCGATTCCATTGCTACCTGAATTTTAGAAGTTTAAAAAAATTTAGAATTTCGATTCAACATAGCTCATGAAATTTTCAAATATTTAAAAGCTTATATCGATCGAAAACATACACAAAAATAAAATCTTAAAAAGATTACAATAAATTTAAATCAATAATATTCAATGTGAAACATTAAATCTGTTGTGTTTTATCTAAAGTATTGAATTAAACTTTATTGAGCAATACTTATTTCAGATTTGCCATTAAATAAAATAATTTTAAAAAAAATATTATAATTTATGGGAAGGAATAAATTTATTTCACATCTTTTGGCAATGAAATATTCTAAACTAAAAGCTTAGGAACAGAGTCAATATTTTTCAAACCATTGCTATCGCAAAAAAAAAAAATTCTAGACAGGTTGTAATCAAGTAACATGTTACAAACATATTATGAACGTTCTTATAAGGAATAATAATTGTAAAAGTGTAAGTTGATAAATCAAATAAAAACCTCAATTTTTTCAACAGTAAATTTGGCTCATCATTTTTAGTTCACAACCACAGTCATTTTGAACTTTACAAACTCAACATAAACTGAACTCTTGAAATTAGGATGCGTTAAGACTATTTGGTTTTCTTTTTAATAAAAGCTTGTTCTAATTAAAAACATGAACTTAATGAAACAAAACCATATAATCATCTACAACTTATTACCTATTACAGTGTTGCTCTCTAGACTACAAGTCTTTGACTACTAAATTGTTTCTAAAATTACAATATTAATATACATATTTTGAACTGTTAATCACGTACACATAAGTAAGATTTGAAAAGTAAGATTTGAATTTTGATAAAATTCTAGTAAACAGAATTAATCCAAAGAAAATTATAAAAGAATTATCTTGTAGTGATTTCGAATTTGTAACTCCAGTTACAAAAAAAAAGAAATGCAAAAAAAAAGACATAAGCAGGTACTGAATTTTACAGTGATTAGGGCACATGTCGAAATGTTAACATTCTTCCATATAATTTAACCCCAAACCTATGTTTGATATTAATCATTTTCTTTCACTTTCCGCTTTTAAAATGGAATTCTTCCAACAACAAAATGTGGCAACTCTTTCAAATTACATAACAGAAAAACTAAACTAATTAGAGCGAAGATTGAAGAATTCGGCTAGAAAGGTGAAATAAGGAAGTAGACAATAACTAGAATAGACGGAATAACGATTTTATTACAACTGAAGAATAAAAAACAATTATGTTATAAAGTATGAGGTTAGGACATGCAAGTTTACAGCAACTTCCTTGGAAATCTAGAGACGTTTATGTTTTTAATTGCAATCATTCTAGAATGTATGAAACTAAAAAAGTCGACATTTAAAATTCAAAGTCGAGTATAATATAGCAAGATCTGGTCTTCTTGAGGATATTGAAAGTGTCAAATTTTATATTAGACGTTTTCAAAAACATAACTATCCTAAATTTAGATATTGTATAATATTTTTAATTTATTTATTAATGTTTATTTAAAATAGCTCCGTTAAAAAAACCGGTATTCTAAATTTATCTGGCAATACTGATATAAATATTTTAAATGATCAATTATTCAGATAAAATATTGACTCAAAGAGTTATAACGAATATAATAATGCATCCAATCCTAAGGAATGTGCTCCACTAACTAAGCTATATTAGTTGAAAAAAGATACAAATTATTTTCCATTCTCGAAAACTAATCAATTTCAACATGTATCCGGTATGAGTATGTACAATAGCGTAATTTGATATCCTATGAACTTTTATTAATTTCATATAATAGATACCCTACATCAAATTAACTTTTTCCAATATTTCAGTTTACTCTTTCAATCAGTTTGCAGTTTATATATATGAATCCATAATATCAGTTTTATGTGAATCCATAATATCCCGTGTCAAATGTATATGTTAATATTTAATACTCCAACGATATCTATTTATTTCAAAAACAATATTTTGATTTTTTAACAATATTCTGATATCACTACCCTGATCTGATCTATACTCACACTGAATGTAAAAACAAAACATAACCACTTATCTGAGGGATATTAAACTAAACTTTGTGTTTACTACATATGGTAGCGACTGCTGACTGTCTACATACATCTTAGGTAAAGTCGCCGACTTATTTTTATCGTAAATTACACCGATTTCCGACCTTCCAAAACTATCTTTAATTACTGTAGAGAACAAACATGTCCAAACCTGTTAATATGGATGTTATTTTATCACGGTTCAAAAAAATACTGCAGGACCAATGCGTTCACGTTTGAAATGGTTGAGACCAACTGGCCACCGCTATAACTTTACAAAACATGAACAATACTATGAGATTTTGACTATCATCGTGTAAAATAAAAAAGCACGCGGACTACTAAGTAATTAATAATCCCTATATCCCCGTTTAGACCCGAAGGCCATCCTGATATAAACAAACCTTGACTGGCTCATTTCCATCCATTCAAAATCGTAAATCCGCAGGGACTTCCGCATTTCTAGAAATAAAGCCCAACATATATAACTTAACTGATTCAGGTAAAACCCAAGGAAATAGCTGTTAACATTCTCTTCCGTACCCTTCATCAGATGAAGGAAAATGTCAACAAACTTCCCAGACCCCTTCCATTACCGAACTTAAAATTAAAGAAAATACCAGAACAAACAAGCAACCCGGAGAAAAACTGCGCCGTTCGACGAGGACAAACAGTCCTAATCGCTATGTAAATGTATGCAAAGTACATGCAAAGTAATCTAAGGGCAATCCTTACGCCATAATAGTCGTATAATTTAGCTAGTCACATGCTATTAAGACTAAAAGTGGTCTAACGGCATTTAAGTACTATTAATAAGCCATTACTGCGCAATAATTGTCCAAGAGCCCGCTCTTATTAATTATTAAAACGCATTTGTAATGTTATATGCTTCGTATTGCAGAATATCATAATAATCATGGGGACAGATATTTTGATTCATCACCTCATATAAACTCTAGATTAAGCTTACTTATCAAAACTATCTAACCTTTTTTTTAAATATCTTCAAAAAAGTTACAATTTGATTAGGTGCATTTAGACATTATTTTTAATGTACACCAACACGATAATTTTAATAAAATTTCAAAATTACATCACTAATGTGCAACACTTATTACACGAGAGAGAGAGAGAGAGAGAGAGAGAGAGAGAGAGAGAGAGAGAGAGAGTGTGTTGCTATATTTTTTTTAAATAAATCTTCGAAAGCGAAAACATTTCTCTTAAAATCTAGAAAATTAGTAAATGGACCAAATCTAAGCATTGTACTATTGCTTAGATTGTTCTTTATGTATACAGTACAATAAATATATATATATATATATATATATATAGCCTATATATATATATATATATTTCTAAATTGTAAAATTAGCAAACATCTGCCAAAAACATATAGCAAATTTACTATTTGTTTCATTATAAATATAATATTCTGTTCAATTTTAATACGAACTTTTATACCACATTTTAAAATTGTTTATAAAACCTACAACTATAATTTGAGAGATTCTAAAAGTGTTTCTTTGATCGGTTATTTATATTTTTTTAAAATTAAAATAAATAATAAAAGTCTACTTTTTCAATGGAAATGTTTATTTAAACATTCCTCAACATCCCTAAACTTCTACTTATAGGACTAGTGTTGATATATTACGATTTTCACAGTTCTATATGTACATTCAATTGTTAAAATTGTTCTTAATTAATTATTTGGTTACTGAAAACATAAATATTTACAAAAAAAAGAAATAGAGAGATTTGAATTTTTAACGGTAATTAAATTTCAATCAAAACCAAAATTTATAGTTTTTTCGTCTAAAACTATACACCGTAATTGAGGCATTATCTAAAAGTAAACCTTTTCTAAAAAACAATATTCTAGTTAACCTTTATCAATTAAACCTATTTTATTACTGAAGTTTTTCCAAAAATGTATTTTTAAAATTTTATGATTAAAGTCTTTAATTTTACGTCGAATAATGCTGTACTACTTACTTATCTTTCTACTTTTATACAGAGTAAGTAGTTTTAATATTAAATTTTAAAATATCGACTTTTTGGGATATAATCATATCCATTATAAACGTTCGTTGGACAAATTTCTTATCTAGGTGGTTTTGTCAAATCTCATAAAGATAATGAAAATACAATTCTTATATCACGAAATTGAAATATTTAGCTGCGAAGATTTATACCCAGATTGTAATCACTTCCTTCAAAAATATTTACTTTTCAGTTTTATGTACAAATATTTTTTGTTTTGCCAAACAAACCGTGTATTATCTTTCAGGTCAAACACTGACAGTTTAAATAAACGCTATGTAAACTGTGATATTTATCATTTACTCAAATCTCTGCTGTAATGGTGTGGAAGAATGTAAATATATCACAAGGATAATAAATCACAATGTTAAATGAAGTCCAACGCCACTCCTGATAACAAAAGCACGAAGCAAATGACTCTATTTTGTTTCAAAATAAAATGGGTACAGATGGTGTCTTAAATTCATTATATCTTCAATATATCTTGTACAATATAAAATAACGAATAGAACTTTACGAAATGATAATTATTATACGTTTAATAATAATTATTGAAATAAAATAATTATTCCTTAAAAAATTCGAATTACTGTAAACAAGAAAAGTATTCAGAAGATATTGTCAAAACAAAAAACAACATCATGAACTCTCACCCCCTTTTATAAACATACACATTGTTGTAAATCAATATTATCCAGACTCTGTGCCATTCAAACTGGAAAATTTGTAATTTATTTAGAAAATATCTAGTAACCCATAGTTAAATCCATAACCCATTTATAAAATCATAGAAATTTTAAATTACGATTTTGCATCAGTCCAGGATTTCCTAAGCACTTAATATGTAACACACAATTGTAATCCATGTTTGACATTTGAGGAAAAAATCCTATTAACCATCTCTCTTTTTTCCTATCATAATAAACAAATTCTTGACAAGTAATACCTTGCGTCCTAGTAATGTAACACAGCACTGTACATTACTTTGTAGTTAATACAGAGTATTTCAAGATTAAAGTGATTTTGTTCATTGTCGATACCACGCGAAAATGTATGAAAATGGGTAACTTGAAGAGGATCCTATCTTTCATACATTATGCAGCTTTAAAAACCTGTTTGCATTAATATTCAAGAAGAAATATTTCTTAATAAAACAAAATAAATCAATACATTCTTAGTACAAAAACCCTTTGTGGATATAAACCTGTTTAACATCTTTTCATCAGATGTGAATTCAGCACATCGTATTCCAGTCTACAAGAATTCGTTACCAATTGTAGTTCATCACTTTACCTCAAAATGCTACATCAATACCGTAAATGTTTTTTAAACATCCACAAGGATCGAATCCGTAATCTCACAAAAATTCTTAATCTAGCTTACAAAACGATTTAATAAACAAAAATTTTAAAGGAAATATTAGTAAATCTACCTCCTAAACTGAGATTGGAACAAGAATGCCAATAAGAAAAATGTGAGCACGATAGGGAAAATTAGATTCGCAGTTGAGTGCAGAGAACGGAACTAACCTGGAAGGAGTTTAGTTAAAATTCCTACCTACCTGATACACGCACTTACACAGACTTAGAGCCAAAGGGTCTGTTCAAAAAAAAGACCGCCACTCGTAAATAATTTTCTATTTGCATTAATAGAACAGACATTACCTAACCTGACAGTACGGCTGAAACGTTTTTGGCGTATATTAATTAAGGCGGTATTATACCAGGAACAGAAACGATGTGAAACCAGTAAAGATTTGTTGGATTTCTACTTAGATGAATTCTTTTACCATCGTATGAACAAGGATGGAGATCAACACCATCTGGAAGGACATCAATTTATATTGGTTTCCAGAATAATAAAGTGTGTATTCCTATTATGTATAAATTAGGTTAGGTTTGGTTAGGAAATTTTCTGAGTGCTACTGTTTGACTAGCGGTCTTCTTCTTGAACAGACCCAGGCCAAATGAAACAAAATGAAGGTTAAAAATATATTATAAACTGGAAATTGTAATGAAAAGCGCGCCTAAAGACAGTTTATTTGTTTTTTTAATTATCTGTCACTGTGGTTGGTCAGTTGACAGGTGAGAGTTCTTTAGCACGCCATTGGTATGACTCCCTCAACTATAAACACGCTTACCTTTTACTGGCACGCAATTTTTATTAACCTAGATATCAGAGGTTCAGTTTCAAACTATAGTTCCCCTAATTTATCAACGATTAGGTTGCGTCATTTAAAGATTAGATATAAAATGTGAACTAATTTTAAAATTAAATTATTTCGAATTATTTTTCTAAATGTTTTTGTTCTTGTTTACAAATCCTTCATCAGACTAGACTATATGGTTCAGGTAAATTATATCAAAAAGTTACACAAAAAATACTAATATAACAATATCTATGACATAAAGAATAATCCTTGTAGTTTGCAAAATGAATTAAAAATTTTAAATCTGTATTTTTATGAATGAACACATAAAAATCATCACAATTTCACAATTACTTGATATTAACCATTTTATGCTAACAAAATAACACCTTTTACTAGTTAATAATGTCGTTGCTAGAGAACTACAATATATTTAAGGTGATGTTTTTATATGTTAAACATGTGTGTAAAGTTTTGGAAAATCGCAAATATAAGAGTATTAACCAAAAGTTTACATTCTATTGCTTATTCGGTGAGATTTTATTTTTTTTTCAATATGGTTGCTCAACAATAACTAAAATAACGATTTACATTTTACGAGAGATATTACATTTTATTATTTTTATTTGCAATGAATTTTAAATCACTTTTGTCTCTAAAACACTTTCTGCCTAAAAAAAATTTTAAAAAATAAAAAAAAAAAAAAAAAAACATAAATATTTTAGCAGAAAAACTCAGTTTTTACAACCTCTGACACAAACATTACCAGCAACAACACAAATTATTTTATATAAAAAATATCAAAAACCAATTTAATAATCTATAACAAATAATACAGTAGTTATTTTATTAGAAATTGAGATTTGGCGAGGGGAGTTGAGACAAAGATAATACCGAAATCTGCAAATTTGTTTTCAACTGCATTTGATAAAATAATATGTTCATGGATTTCCCTCAAATATTATTTAGGTATATTATTTGTTATCGAAAATGATATTCTCCAATAATCTAAATAAATAAACTCCATGGATATGATTGTCCCGACAAAATAAATCCAATTTTTTCTAACTAACCCCTTCTAAACACTTACTTGCTTTTCCTGTAGAATTCACGCTGTTTATATAAATATAAGATCTTCAAGATAATATATTAGAACCACGTAATACATACATTGACATAGACACGAAATATAAAAACAAATGCCATACTTAACATTTGAGATTTTTAATTTTTTTTTAAATTGTCCATACTGCTCGAGACATAGGCGTTCTCAATCACATTTTTTAATATATCTTGAAGCCCTGATATCCTATTAAAGATGGCAAAACACATGTAGATTGAACAAACCTTATAACGTGTCATGACTGAAATCAATCTACACTTCTTAATTTCATTGAAAACCAGAGGCAAAATGAAGTTTTAAATGGTATACAATTGAACAATATCTTGTTATTTAATGAGGAACTAAGGAAATCTATTCTAACCAAGAGTAAAACTTCAAAGCTACAAATAATACATATAATCCAGGCTTGGAAATATCTAAATTAAATGGTTATAAAATAAAACTTTGAATGAAATTATCGCTAACAAGATTGTCTCATCAATACCACTCCTAGTCTTGTTTAACCAATTTCAAAGAAATTTACAAATTTTAAAAATCAAATTTCACTCATTGAGTTTTAAATCACATTGAAAAAGAATGTAGTCAACGTATTGTTTATGTTTGAACATATGTTTATGTCCTCCTACACATGTATATTATTGAGGACAAATTTCAAATAGTCACATTCATACACAAAATTCCAACATGGTTAGACAAAAATATACATAACTTTTCCCTCAGATATTATAATTCGGGAACTATGAGTTAATCTCAAAACCGGCACATTAATTTCGATCTAATTTTATTGCACTTTATTAAACCGATTCATCAAAGATTAAAATAAAATAGATTAATTGTTAAAATAAACAACAATAGATTGGAAATAAAATTTCGTCTTGATCTGTAAGATTCTCGTACAACCTTTTTAACACAATAATTTGGATAGTTAATTTGCCACTCCATGAATGTTTGTTGACAAATTTTGTATACTTTTGAGATTATTATACGCTATAGGGTGCCATGTTTTAACCTCTTAACCGAAAGATTCAGAACAAACATTGTAGGATAATGTAGATAAACATATTTTGTTTTGTTCATAGCGGCTCAATTTTAGTAAATTTTGATCAACAGATTTAAAATAAAATATTTTAATTTTGTTATATTAAAACTTTACGATATACGATGAGTTTTGCTTTTTGTAATTTTGATGAATTTGTTGCTTGATATTTTGAATACTGTCTATTAAGACGTTTTGGTTTAGGTTTTACGATTACACTTGATTTTTGGCAAGTTACGTCACTATTTAATAAAAATTGTTATAGTTTTACTCTTGTTATATATAATTCAAATTCAATTAGTTAAGGCAGTAGGTGTGTTATAATAGCATCAACTATTAACTACATGACTCATTGGTCAACTATTAACTACATAACTTCATCCTATTATATTTCATTGGCGATAGCCTATATTGTAATATTAATTGACAGGCTCTAAAGCCTGTTGTCTATATACTGTAGATATAATTAAAAATGGCTGTAGATGTCAGTTAAACATAGGTATTTTACCAAAAATGAACAACAAAGTTCCAAGTGTACTGAGTTTTGACTCTATGAATTATTTTTCTCAGTCTATAATTTTGTTTAATTTTAACATGGTCTTACCAAAAGTTCTTGAATTTATCCATTCTCTTGTTATGAAGAATAAAATATCATTTCTTCTAATTAACTCAAATGTAATTAATGTTTTGTTTGCTTATGGTTGTTTCCACATGTATTTTCTCCGATTAGCTGTCATAAAAAGTGAGAATGCTCATTAACGGTATGGTCCATTTGAATCTGTTTATATACTCAAGGTATAGTGACACATTAAGTCCATCAAACTAGGGCGGTTAAAACACTCTTTATACAAATATCATGGTTTTTATTATTGTAATATTTGTATTTACGACGTATATTTCGTGCCTTTATTGATGGTTTTATATTAACTTTCCACCCAATGTTATTAAAACCTACATAATAGAACTTTTTCAGATTATCGAATGTTCGGTTTGTCAAATGTCGACATGAAATCATCTTTGTTGATTTACTATACCTTCAAATAAAAATACAATGTTAAGATGATCATAAACATTCATCACTCCGTAATATAATGAAAAAATAATATGTAATAGGCGACTTATAAATTTAAACAGAGGACGGTAGGAGACGATAAGCAATGGAGTATCTATTCCAGAATTTTTAAAAACACTTTTTTTCACTTTCGTAGAGGAAATATTATATTTTATAAATCGAGGTTAATGGATACCAACAAATTATTATAAAATTTCTGTAAATTTTATTTTATTTTGAAATAAAATGAATTGATTTATTTATTTTTTTTATTTCTTAGCAATAGTACATCTCAATGAAATACATTTGCAAGTTTATGAATGATGTACTAAATCTAGTTAAATTATTTTGCTCAGCTTCAGATTTGCGGAATCTGTCATATGAATAAAATAAATAATAAATACAGAGAAAATACGAAGAAAAGTTAAATAGATAAATGATTAATCAAAATGTTAAGACAGTGTGGTAGACCGATTGAGATGTATAGCTAAACAACCTCCTACAATAGTGTTTCCAAGCATTCCCAACCCATGATTATACCACTGAATTTATGGCAATTCGTCTTCACTTACAAACAATCTGAAACGACTTATCATATAACTCCTGATGTAACTATACTTATAATTGTCTCTGTATTGATTAAATCACTAAATTTATTAAGAAGAACAAGTATTATAAATGCAAGGTAATTGTGGACGTATGAGTCTAACTTTAGAGTTTGATGTGATACAGGTACTCAATGTTAGAAGCTCGTCTCTAGCTGCTCGACTTAGTTCTACGTTTGCGTCGCAAATACACCTCTTTGCTCGTCTGACAAAGTTCACACCGTCTGTATAAATTAAATCTATTTTTAAATCTGCCATTTTCAAGAAGGTAATATAACTTTCAACTCCTGCTTGTAAGCAATTCTGTAACTCATCGGGAGAAAACGCAAATTTTGGCTGTACCGCACACTCCAATGCGGGCCTCAAAAACTTTTCTGTTAGTGCACGTTCTTTTACAGATTTTTCCAGACTAGCAAAAGCTGTGTCGCTGGGCAGCTCGCTGGCAGCGATACATTTCAACAAATTGGTTGCCGCTAAAACAAGATGAAAAATTGGTTAATAATCACTAATGTATGTAACTTAATAATCTTTATATCTAATCTATAACAGAAACGTGCAACATTGTACAACAGTCAAAAGTCCATGTCCCGATGCATTGATTGATGTGTTATGTGAAATATATGCATTTAACATTAACACAACCGAAAGCACTAGTGCAAAAGTTTAATAATATTAAAACAATATAATTAATTCTACATCAAAAAAGAGTTACAATATAGTCAAGTTGATTTATGTAGCGAGAAACAGTTCAAACATTTGGTAAAAAACATGATTATGGTCTTGTTCGTATCATAATTCAGTAAAATTAATAAATTTTGAATGTTAGTAAAAACCATTCAATATTTTTCAATTTAAATATATAAAAAATAATCATTTTTAGTGAATTTGTGTACAGAAACAAATAAACTAGTGACGTATTAGTTGCTTTTAGGAAACTTAGGGCTGTTTTATTTGTTTTGACAATTCTAAAAAATAAACCTGTTTGTTTGATTTTAAATTTTAGGTTTTAACTTTTGTAGGTCAGGAGCATAAATTACAGTTTTAGTTGCTAAGAGCGTCATTCAAGTTAACTCATGACCATGAAATCATTTAGGACTGCCTTTATTATGAAACTGAAAACATTTTCGTACTTTTTGTACAAATTGAAATAATTGTTTCCAAAAGCACACACAGAAACAAAATCTAAGCAATAAAACGATATTTATACCTGGCTACACAAACACGGAGTTCGAGGTTTTATACTTAAAATAAACTCTGGTCGTTGTTATATTTTGAATATTTCATTTTAATTGCATAGTTCCACATTAATATGGTACAAGGTTATCACTATAAATATAATTATAATTACTTACAATATTATTATATTATTGTGGGAGTGTAGGTAGTCATTCTAATTGTAATTATAACTAAACTATTATTGGTTTAGTATGACAAAGGTCGATTCACACTATACGCCACGTCATGACATGACACGACACAGCATTACTGACAGAATATTGACGTGGATTCACACCTACTACGCCACGTCATGACATGACACGACACAGCAGTACTGACAGAATATTGACGTGGATCCACACCTACTACGCCAAAGCACGACATGACACGGCACAGCGGTACTGACAGAATATTGACGTGAATTCACATCTTCCGAAAAAAAAAACAGTTACGACACCAACGTCGGTAGTAGATATTTTAAACTTGTTTATCAAGTGATCGGATAACGAGAAATGTTCCAACAGCATTATTTACAAGATTTATCAATAATAACACTGTTGTTAGATGAAGATGAAAAGGAAGGGAAAACGGGGAAAAAACATATCTGGATCCTTGACATAGTAAAGAACCGAAAACTTGAAGGACAATTTGCAACACTTTATCGGGAGTTGATAAAAATTTTATAAATATTTCAGAATGTCAAATGAACAAGTTAACAATTTACTGTGTAAAATAGAGTTTAACTTAAAGAGAAAGAATATGAAGTTTAGAGAAGCAATAACATCAAAAAGACAATCTCTCCATTTATCTTAGGTGAGTTGTGATTTTTTAAGGATATAGTTTATTTTACCAATAATGATTGAGATCACAACGAGCGTTAAATAGTAGATGAATCACATAAAGATAGATGTCTCCATATTACATCGCCTACACTATATCATATTAAACATTTTTTTAATATCTACTTTTGAACCTCATAAACTGTAAAAATAATTTTTACCATATAAGTTATACATTGTTTTTAATGTTGTTATTTTTTTTTTTTACTTAAATACTTTTGTTATTGATTACTTATTTATTCATATTACTAATTTATAGTGATATAAAGTAACAATATGCATGGATAACAATAAAAGATATGGATGTGTGTCAATTATTTACTAAAAAAGAATACATAGAAATTAAAAGTTATAGGCCTAGTCATAAAAGCATTTTACTGTGAATTATTGTTAAAAATAACACAGTCTCTTTATAGCTCATAAATAGCTACTTAAATTATCTAGATCTCTCTGAATTTTTTTAAAACGAACGTCAGGGATCTCTTCATGTTCTTCACAAATTGTATCCTCGAGGGAATCGCCATGTCCATCGAGGGTTAGCCAGTACAAAGCATTTATGTAATATTGTAGATTAGGATTAAGGCGCCATTCCTCTCCGAAATGCTTTATGAGTAGTACATTAACGTCTTTTAAATTTGCTCCTTTCACTGGGACAGTCATTTGTTAATCCTTAGGGCCAAACCCTATTTTTGTATGCTAGCCAAACTCTTGCCCTTCTTTAAGACAATTTTGTCGGTTCCAATATCGGATTTGTAAAATTGCTCACCTCTAACCACCACCTTACAACCTTGTTGTGTGATTTTTTTGGATAATTAGCCTACAATTCTACTACATTTTGTAATCTGGAAGTGCCAACCTGATAATAACTTCAAGGTTCTATTTCTGACTACCAGTCACTAACATCTATTTCAGCATGAGGAACAACAGTGTCCGAAACGCTGAAAAATTGCGTAGTACTCTTCTGGCATAATGATTGTTGTTTATTGTTTAACAGTTTTCTCTACTTAACCGAAAACACAGTCACGTGGAATAAAACTGTGGCCAGTGACGGGTTAAATTAGTTCGATTTTGGTGACATTGGGTCGAGCATCTGAACCTAACCATTTATTGCACATAACTATCATGTTATAGTTTTTATTTTGCCCCACCCCCAACCCTCCGACACTAACCTTATAGTGTCTATTTCAGATAAAATAACTGTGTTCTTAAGTCTATGACTAACAGCTGATGTTATTTCACATGAACTTTTTTTGTTTTTGCAGCTCAGTCCACGTGTATGTGAATACATTTTCAGGAGTCAGTTTACTGTGTGAAGAACCTTCAACCATGGTGAAGTTGTATACATACAACTGACGGGAATAGTATGATAACTGATCCGGAATTTTCGGCACCGGCATATTTGTCTGACAATCGAAGTTGATTGTTTTAACAGTAAGCTTTTCCTCCCTTAATAGCAAAATATTTCCCTTTTGGACAGATGACAAACATTTTCATAAATGACTCAAGTAAGAAATCACTGTTTTAAGGTAATAAATGTATTGTTTAATGGCCATCTATCAAGTTTAACTAAGTGTTCCATATTAAAAACAACACTTTAAAAATAGGATCTAAAAAAATACGAGTTTGATGGTCGTTTGACTTTTTTAATGTCTGAGGCTCCAATTTCTATTACGACCTTACATGGCGAATATGATAAACGAAATGCATCTTTTGAAGTTCAGAGGGAGAATCATCAGGGAGAAGATTACATATTTCGATAATAAAAATATGAAACTGGTGGAAAAGGTTTCTATTTTAGACAAAATTATAAACGTGTTCCAACAATATTTGATACGAAAAAAATATTCAGATTATCGGAGTGTTTATTTAATATATTTCATCCTATAATAAAATCGTAAAATTGTCTTGTTGATAGAGATGATGCTGAGCGGGTTATTGCGTTAGATGTACTTAAGTATGTATTGTCAAGTCAGATCTTCATTTGGGTTGTGGTTATTCCATTATTCTTGATATTCTTATATCATAATGCTTAATTCCCTTGTATGTAAACAATAAATAGATTTATTTGAATTTGTAATTGTACGTATAAAGTTCTAGTTCTTTTTAAGTTTTTTTTTTCTTCATATTTTAAATAAAGTAATTCTTTAATTTAATATGTTGTATTTTGAATTTTTGTGTAGTTACAAATTTTTAAAGAAATAAAAATTCACAATCCACCAACATTTCGCTATCAAATTCATGAATATTGTTCAGTAAACTTCATTAATTTTAAACTAAACAGATTTTATAAAACATCGTTTCAATATAACTTTACAGCAAAATAATAAAATGATGTCTTTTATTTTGTAATCCGTTAAATGTAACAAAAATGAAGTAAAATGATTTAAAAAAAAAATTTATTACAAATAAAATATGTATGATTTGTATGATTCATTGAGATAAATTGTTTATAGTTTGCGTATCTATGTTTTTATCAATGACATAAAAACAAAACTTGAGTCCTTCATTGTAGTATACTGCCCCCTTTTACTATGAATGATATAAAAGTAGACGTTCTCTAGCTAGAAACGTCGTCTACTTACTGATGCCGAGCTCCGATGCCTAGAATAGTATATGTTAGAGCCCCAATGTAGGAGAAATTACCATATTTATAACTACCCAAGTCATTTTATTATTTCTGGCAGAGAGTATAAGCTTTGCTGTAGATTTTTAAGTCTTGAAATAAGTCACAGACAAGGTTTATGATCTAATTTAAGTTTTATTGTTTTGTTATTAATCATCCCCGTCCCACCCCGATAATATGTCACCCAATTTAATACGCCATAATGTTGTGTGTATGGGTCTGTGTGTATGTCTTTGTGTACACATACATGATTACTCGCTTAATCCTCTTCTTCTTCTTCTTTTCTCTATCTATAAGATTTATTTATTTATTTTTTTTTTTTTCATTTTTTATCGTATTATGTCTAAAATAATAAAGCAAACTCTATTTCATTGGCTATATACTTCTTACGTTAAAATCATATTTCCAAAATGTCATTTTCAAGTAGGAAATTATTTAATTATTGTAATATTTCATGTGTTTAAAAAGTATTAATTACTTACTTGTTTTAGAGCCTATATGTATGAAATTTTTCGTATTTGTATAACAAGCTTGTTCTTGAGTTGTCGCTGCCGATTCACTCTCTGACGTAAACTTCTGTAAATCTTTAAGAAGTGGTTTTAAAGAGTTAACAGCTTCTTCAAAACTCATTTTCTTAATTTGTTTCGCTTCTGCTAACACATCTTTTGTTAACTGTATAGTTGCTTTAGTGGCATTCAACTTCTGTACAACTTGTGTAGGCAAAGCTACACTGCTAGCAGGTGGGAACTCAATATTAGTCTGGAAGTTGACTCTAAACTGGAATAATAGAAATACAGTTGCTTCAATGATATATCTTACAATTAAAATAAAGTATAAAGTGTATATTAATTACTAAAGTAATATTGGACATTCTAATCTGTAAAACATTACGGTTAAACATGGAATAGACTCTATATTTAAGCACTCATATCCTTAGTTTTGATAGTAGACAAATAATAATGTAAAATTATTATTCTTCGTAGGAAAACAATAAATGAAAATAAATTTTATAAGAATATATTTCTATAATTCAAAGACAAAATGAATTAAAATTTGTAAAGTTAGATTCTAAACTTATTTTAAGCTTAATGAAATACAAATTACGAAAGAAGGGATCAGTGTTGTGTATTTACATTTCTACAAAAAAATAATAACTAACAAACATCTTGACTGTTTAAAAGGGGTCTAATAAACAAGATGACTCATGTGCGAATTTATTATAACTTTATCAATGCAACTACATATTAATTTAATATTAAAATTTATGATAACATTAATTTCTTAAAGGCTTGAACAAATCCGACAAGCAGAAAATCAAACAATTAGATGGTGGGATTTCAGCTGATTGTCTCCTATATTACAATCACTTTTTAGGCCGATTTTTACAACAATTTTACATACTTTGAGACTTACTCAAGCAAACACTTTATAATAAACGTTAAAATTGATACGTATTTCCTATATTAACAGATTTTCAATCACGTGTATAAAGAATGTAAACTACAGCCATTTCACAACATCGAATATACATATATTGCGTGTTCCTAATTATTTGTTTTTTATACTGATTATCCACAAAATATTCGTTATTAATATTCATATATATTTTTTTCATATTGTATGATTATTATTACTTTATGAAAAGTTGAGCGTCATATATGAAAAGAATATTTTAAACTTACAACTTTCGGAAGAAGATACAACAAATCTGTAGGTGTTAGTGTTCGGATGTTTTGGAGACCATTTTCACCAACTTTTTCCACTTGATCAGAAGCATATTGCAGACATTTATAGAGTTTATTTATAAAGTTCACTGTTTGTTCTCCGGAATTAATAACTTTAATAGGATTGCTTTGCATTAGGCTGGCGGCACATTCCTTAGTCTTTCCGGATTTAATAACGCCAGGTAAACGGCACATGCTGTCGATAGCTTTCTTAAATGTAGCTTCTTGGTTTGTAAGTTTGTCAATCTTCTGTTGTGCTGCTGCTATAAACTGAGTAATCTCATTGTCCAAATCCTCTGAAATGCATTGTTTGAGATATCCATTTCCTAAAGTAACATTATATAAATTATACCACGGTTATCTGAACATAATTAAAAAGAACAAGTTTTTTAAATTAGATGAAAGCTCGGCAGTAATCCGAGTAGAAGTAACCTTCTATGTTCTCTTCAAAGTACGACTTTAAAGTGTCCACTAATTTTAATAAATTGTTCGCAAGTCACTAATTTAATTGTATAATATTTAAAGTTACGTAACATAAAAATGGAGCACTTAGTAAAATTAGAAACAGTGTAGTTTGGGAAATTCGATGTAGAAACACATACCGTTTAAACACTATTTTTGCAATTACATTCAAAAATTTAGAACAAAAATTTTTCTCCCTTTAAAAAAAATATATATTTTAGTATATTATCAATAAAGCCTTTGCTTATATCTTCTCCTTTGCTTAGATTAACATCCATTTTTAACGTTTTCAATAAAAATTAGGAAAAAGTTTCTTATTAAATTAATTTATATTGAGTCAGGTAAAAATGGAGCAATTTATACCGTGGTTGTACTCTCATCCATAGCCTGATGGATGTCGTTTTCAAGGATTAGTAATTAAAGAATTTTGTTCTCTATAAACAAAGATTAGTGAAAAAAAAAAATTTGGCATTCAGAATGGTAGAATTTGATTTTCTGAAAAAAAAGGGGGAAAAAAATTAATCAGATGTGAAGGTGCACCCAGTCTCTCGTCAGTTTATAATGTTTTTAATTAAAGCTATCTTGATTGCGGGTTTTACATAATTTTCTACAATTATTATATTTTTTATGTTGGTTTTGTTGAGAGATTTCATTTCTGTTTTTTCACTACAAAGCTATAAATGAGTGCTGAATGGATGTTGAACAATTACTTAAACAATATCCAGCCAGCACTCACTCACATCTATAATATAAATTAATAACGGGATGAATTATTTTTGCCTTACTATATCCATAAATAATAACAAACAACGAAATTTATAGAGAACCTAGGAAAACTAGTCATACAATATAACCATCTGAAATCAATTCATTTAACATTTTTGTCCACAGAGCCCTCCCAATAGCCAATAATACAATAGAAAATACAATAATACAATATTTATATATATATATATATATATATATATAAATTTATGTATAAGACCTTTCGAGTGCCTAATGGTACGGGCGACGACCTATTGGAGGCCTGGAGTGCTTGAACTCAGGCATTCAAAAGGTCTGTTTTCATACACTAAAACGACCTTTTGTGCCCTCTGTATAAAGCGAAAACGTCGACGAACCTTTTGGATGCCTAGAGTGCCTGGTGTGAAATGTACGGGAGACGATATTTTGAAGGCTTATATACGATCAGTTACAAATGCCACCTATTGAAGTCTTACACGATCAGTTACAAAAATAACCTTTTAAAGGCTTTAGTTGACGCCTGTTCCTGTTAATTTCTATTTTCTGACGCCTGTTATCACCATGGTATAAGTCATCGTGTTTTAGAGACCTTTTGAAGACCTGCTATTATTTTAAATAGAACCTTTTGGAGACCTTATGCTCTCCAATAAACTTAATTTTGACATTACTTTGTCTGAAACATTATTTGAGTAAAATTTTGCGTCGCATAACAATATTGTATAGTTTTAATACAAAAAATTTGATTTAAAAATTTTCTCATATCACTTACTTCCTTTCATTAATACTATTGTTTGTCAAATACTAATGAAGTAACTATTTATTTTAAATATAACTAGAGGATACATAATCCTCTGTTCGCGGTACAACTCCCGTTCTGCCATTCGTTGTCCTCGTTTTCATAATATAGTTAACAGAATGTTAAAATATGTTACACATAATTAATCAGAAGACGAAAATAGTTACATTTATTTCTCCAAACAAGTAGGCTACGTATTTATTTTTTCAAGTTTATAAATAAAACTATATTTTAACTAGTTACCATTTTACTTCCACACTATACTATAGTATAGAGAAAGTATAGTGATCGCAAAAAAATCGATGATGAGATTTTTGTGGATATACCCGTTTTGGGACCCCCTGAGTCCAAAAAAGTGGTTTTTACAAAATGTCTGTCTGTATGTATAAAAAGCTAGAGAGAAAAATATTCGATCGATTTCAAACAAATTTGCACCAAGCATGTCAATTAGGCATGCTTTATTTTTGTTTAAATTTGTTAAATTGTTAAATTTGTTTCACAACAAAACACACGTCATAGTACTTTTCCCAGCCCTAAAATGTATGTTATACTGTAAGTCCTAATTGTAGTTATGCGATTAAGCAGAAAAGTGTCTTAAATTAATTCAGCAGCCTAAACAGTTACTTTTGGTAGTGTTTAACAACAAAACACATGTCATAGTACTTTTCCCAGCCTTAGGGCATTTATTGTTTGGGCATTGAAAGACAAGAATTTGAGATATTCGGCAAAATACACTGGGAAATCCTCACACTTAACAAATATCATAAACCACCTAACTTATAGAAAGGTTTTGAACCCGAACGGCCATAAAGGACCACCGGGTTTTCACTAATTGGTTCTGTTAAAAGCATGCGTTAATGACATACCTATAAATATAAGTAAATATGTTTTTATTCACAACCACTCCCGAAATTACACGCCCTTACTACATGTAAAAAAAAAAGTTTGCTAATGGCCACCTTAGGATCGTCACGTTTAGGGAAACAGGTAATACAAATTTTCCCTAGGCTCTTTAGTGGAACCGACCTTATTAACCTATCTTGTTATTTGTGCTTTAGATAATAGTATTAATACATACAACTGCTATATTATAAATTGCAAATATACAGGATGCCCTCGAAATCTCTGGTCCCCTTTTGTGGATTTGTTCCTGGAATCGAGACAAACAAATTTCACAATATAAACATAGGTCAACGGTGCTTACTTTTTCGTCTGTCTGTCTGTATGTTTTTTCACAAAAAAATTCATATCTATATAACGGTTTCACCAATTGAGTTCAAACTAGACTTGGAAGTTATACCTAATAATGATCTATTATAAATAAAATAAACGATTATATCCAATGAGGCGTTTAAAAATGGCGACTGTTAAAAATATCATACCTAACAAACTAAAAAACCTTTTATTTTGTCAAAAAATTTGAATACATCTTTGTTGTTGCCCTTTTCAATTTCCTATCGGAAAGTGTAATTATCAAAACAAATGGATGAAGGATAATTGTTAAGTTAAGCATAACAGCTTAATATGTACACACAATATATTGTTTTGTTTACTGTGTTGGTATAAGATGCCGGATTGAACAAACCGATTATTACACATAACTTAACTATTATCCTTCATCCGATTGTTTTGGCGGTTACACCATCCGATACGAAATGAAAAGGGCTACAAAAAGAATTTCTTGAAATTTTTTGTTAAAATGTAGGCCTACGGTTTTTGGGCAATTCAGGTTTGAAATTTTCAAACACCTTATTGTATATAATCGGTTATCTTGTTTAAATAGATCATTGTTAGATTAAACTTTGTGCAAAGTTTGAGCTCAATCAGTCATATAATTCTCTAGATAAAAATTATTTAGTGAAAAAACAAATTGGTGGCTATGGGGAAACAAAGCTTGTCCGGACCCATGTCTAATTGATTTTT
This sequence comes from Aphrophora alni, assembly GCA_963513935.1. Lineage (NCBI taxonomy): Eukaryota > Metazoa > Arthropoda > Insecta > Hemiptera > Aphrophoridae > Aphrophora > Aphrophora alni. Next base: position 134,620,572 of record OY740769.1, on the reverse strand, counting down.
TTTTCTCATTCTTATGTGCTGAATCATATCCTAGAATATTGCAGAGTAATTACAAAACATCCTGCATATACTTAAAAATCTTATTAAAATTATGCAAAACATCCCAATATTGTGATTACGTACGCTGTTATTATCTTTAACTTAACTGTTATCCTTCATCCGATTCTTTTGAAGTTACAACATCCGATAGGGAATTAAAAGTGCTACAAAAAGGTGTCTTGAATTTTTTGTTAAAATGTACTGTTTTTTAGTATATTAGGTTAGAAATTTCCAAACGGTCGCCATTACGAAATGCAAGATTGGATATAATCCTTTATTTTACTTAAAGTAGATCATTTTACTTTCTCACTATCCTACTATAGTATAGAGAAAGTATAAATATGGTGATCGCAAAAAAATCGATGTTGAGATTTTTGTGGATATATCCGTTTTGGGACCCCTGAGTCCAAAAAAATGGTTTTTACAAAATGTCTGTCTGTATGTATGTCTGTCTGTCTGTATGTCTGTCTATATGTCTGTCTGTATGTCTGTATGTAGACAAAGCTAGAGAGAAAACTATTCGATCGATTTCAAAAAAATTACACCAAACATGTCAATTAGGCCTGTTCAGATTCACGAAAAAGGGTTTTGACAAAGTTTTAAAAATAACCCCCTTTATGGCCAAAAACTCCCAAAAAAATCAGTTATTATTTTTTTTATAAAATAACGGCTCTAACGATTTTGATAAAATTTTGCTTATTTTTAGCCCTTAACGTACCATACCATATGCGAAAATCGGCATCATTCTAAAAATTCTCGTTTAGGTAATAATAAAAATAATAATTTTATTATTAAAAACTCTCCTACTTTAATGTGTTCCTTCTCCTACTTTAATACAATTGTGAAGTCACAGTGAATCTGTTTAGTAATTTAAATGTGAGAAAGTATGTGCCAGTTTCTGGTACCGTTTATTTAGGTATAACTTCATGTCACGTTTGAACCGAATCGGTCAAACCATTCTCTAGATAGATATCAATTATTATTTTGTTAAAAACACATAGAACCTACATACAGATAGACGATAAAGTAAGCACCGTAGACCCGTTATTATATTGCGAAATATGTTTGTCTTGATCACAGATAACAAATCCCCAAAAGGGGACCAGAGAGTTCGGGGGCATCCTGTATATAATCATATGTAACACAATACAATATAACAATAGGTAGTCCCATGTAGGTATATAATGTTTCCAGATTTTTCGTTGGAATTACAACTTTTTTTACTAGAACCCCTTATTCTGTACTGAAGAACAAATTAATTCTTTATAAAAACATAATTTATGGAAAGATTGATTAAGCTATGCCTAAACTCGGTCAAGGCTTGTACCAATGTACTAGGATACTTAGATAACTTTTTTTTTATAGGAGATGGCATAACAGTTGAACCCAGCCTATATGTATGTATTCACCTTAAAAGTAGGAGGAATTCACTAAATGAAAGTTTTAATAGTAAAATGGAGTGTTGGTTTGGAAAAGTGGGTTTTTTGAGCCCGAACGGTTCGTCGGAGAAATAACCTAAATAGTAAAATATGTAGGAAATTTTATGTTCTTTCATTTTGAATATGCTAGAGAGGTTATTAAAGAATAGAGAAAACTCGCAAGAATGAGATTTTTTACCTTTTTTGCATTTTTGTCAATGTTGCGTCACGAAATTTTGTAAGCAAACCTCAGATTCGGATTCAGCACCCCAAAAACATACAGAGGGGAAGAAATAAAAACTACCCTACAACTTTCCTAGTAATCCACCAATGTAATTTGACATATGTACAATTGAACAATATACAAACACATTTTTGTTCAAATACTAAGGAGACGAGCGGCTCAAAAGTTGAATATTGATAATTTGATAGCAAAAAAAGCCGTTACATTTGCTCTTCATTAGCCCCCTATCACATCCCGCGGGAAATAAGTCGAGTTACATTAACCCTATATTATGTTCATATTAGGTTAATACCATTCAGTTTTACTAGTTTTCAGTTACATATGAATTTGCTTACTTATTCAAATACAGTAGATTAGGTTGTATTAAACGCATTAATTGTTTAGCATACAGGATGTTTTGCGAGAGTTTGGCACAACTTCAGAAGATGATAAGGGTCCACCTAAAAAAATCAAAATTGTTCATATGTACCTAGGGCCAGAAAAGCTTCGTTTTCCAGACATCCGCCATTTCGTTTCTTTTCCAAAATGATTTATACCTGACCGATTGAGTTTAAACTTGGCACAAAGTTTAACCTAACAATGATAGACCCTATATATACAGGGTGAGTTTCTACTGACACCATTAACTTCGCCAGTATGTTCTACTCACTAAATGGAATAAAAAAGTTCATATGGTCCCATGCCCGATCTCAACCGTTTGGCTGTAGTCGCGTATTTTGTGTTTTTTTCAAAATCATGCTATTTTGCCTCACTATTTGTTTGAGACATTTAGTGTTTAAGACATTCTCGCTCTTGATCAGAGGACATTTTTCGCATATATACTCTTGTTCAGAGCACAGTTACTGTCCTCTGAATATTAGGAGGACAGTGTATTCTCATCAAGAGTATATATAACTTACTGTCCCCTTAACATGAGTTAACATAACACGGATTTTTGCAACAAATGCTGCCAACATTGTCTTGTCCCCAACATTTTCCCTTCTTCTATACTCTCATTGTTGTTATCTCCCTAAATCTCTCTCTGCAATAGGCATAAAACATTTGGTTTATTTTAGTTTAAATCGATGGAAAATAAACAATTAACATCAAATTTTGTATGACGATTTTTTCTATAGACTTGTGGGTGGAAACACACGATAATATTTTAACTAGACTTTTTTTCTATAGATAAAAAACAATCTAGATTTTTTAATACCATATTTAATAAATTAGATAATTTATCGAACTATTAAACGCTATTACGCAACTTACCCAGCGCAACATTAATATTAAGACACAGTTTGACCGATCACCATGAAAATTGGCAAATACGTGTTTTTTTTTCATGGAGAAGAATTTTACCTAATTATTATAAAAGCCATCATGTTACTTACCCAGTCTAACATTAATACTAAGACACCGTTTGGACGATTACAATGAAATTTGACACACACATGTATTATTTCATGGAGAAGGTTTTTATCTAATTATTATAAACATCATCATGTTACTTACCCAGTCTAACATTAATACTAAGACACTGTCTGACCGATTAACATGAAAATTGACACACACATGTATTATTTCATGGAGAAGGTTTTTATCTAATTATTATAAACATCATCATGTTACTTACCCAGTCTAACATTATTACTAAGACACCGTATGACCGATTAAAATGACAATGAGCTCACACATGTATTATTTCATGGAGTTGGTTTTTTATCTAATTATTATAAACATCATCATGTTACTTACCCAGTCTAACATTATTACTAAGACACTGTTTGACCGATTAAAATGACAATGAGCTCACACATGTATTATTTCATGGAGTTGGTTTTTTATCTAATTATTATAAACATCATCATGTTACTTACCCAGTCTAACATTATTACTAAGACACCGTATGACCGATTAAAATGACAATGAGCTCACACATGTATTATTTCATGGAGTTGGTTTTTTATCTAATTATTATAAACATCATCATGTTACTTACCCAGTCTAACATTATTACTAAGACACCGTATGACCGATTAAAATGACAATGAGCTCACACATGTATTATTTCATGGAGTTGGTTTTTTATCTAATTATTATAAACATCATCATGTTACTTACCCAGTCTAACATTAATACTAAGACACTGTTTGACCGATTAACATGAAAATTGGCACACACATGTATTATTTAATGGAGAAGGTTTTTATCTAATTATTATAAACATCATCATGTTACTTACCCAGTCTAACATTAATACTAAGACACCGTTTGACCGATTAACATGAAAATTGGCACACACATGAATTATTTTAAGGAGAAGGTTTTTATTGAGTTACTATTGGTTTAACCCGGCTTCGCCCGGGACTTCTATCATATGTTATTCACTAATAAATGTTGAATATGATCTTGATTTCAAAATATTCGCAAACCCGTCTGCTAGCACCTAATTTAAGAATCATGCGCAAGACCCTAAAAATGATAGTAACGAGTTAAATAAAGTATTTTTACAAAGTAGAAATTTACTCAGTAACAGTAACTTTTTTTCAGATGATCCGGTGCTATAGGATTGTGTGGTAGTTGGAATATAAAGAAATAAACCTCAAAATATAAGAAGGAAAAGCTTTTTATTGAAAACATTCTAACTATTTAAAATTCTTGTTTATAAACAACATTTTTCCTTTTGTTATCTGGGGGTAAGTTATACAAATTTTTCGGATTTCCTACTCGAGATCAAGCTACGTATAATTGACCGTGAGAAAAACAGGAATCTTTGAGACTTATGCCGCAATACTTTAAAGTTGGTCCCTATGGTTTATCTGGCTTATTGTTAATGTGTAACATATGGGTCTGACTTTATAATCTTACAAAAGTTAACGGTTTAACTGTACATACTGTATAGTGTTTACTTTATTTTTGATTTATCCCTTACATCTAGTAAAATTAATGGTTTATCTGGCTTATTGTTAATGTGTGACAATTGTGTCTGACGTTGTCATCTCGCAAAAAGTTAACGGTTTAACTCTATATACTGTATAGTACTTACTTTATTTCTGATTTATCCCTTGCATCTAGTGAAAAGGAAGCAAGACTATCGTCACCTTTGAATACGTATTCATTAACTTCATTTAAAGTTAAAAATAAAAATAAATAAAAACCAACCCACTCTATAAATATTACATCACATCCTTTTTTTGCCCTATGGTAATCTATTAATAAAAATTTGAAAGACATTTCTACTTTTAAAAAAAGAGAGATTGAGATTGTAGTTTTTCTTCGTATAAATTTATCTCTATTCAGACAAAATGTGTATATTCTAAAAACACAGTAGAAATGTAAACTTTTTGGAGATATTAAAAATATATTATATAACATTGATTAGTATAACATTTATATAATATAAAATTAATTAATAAATATATTGAAATTGCTATTTTAAACGACAAAGGCCTACTTAGGGAAATGTATTAACAACCAAATCTATAACTAATTATGAGGGCTAGATACCAAATTTTTACGAAATAATGCTACAAATCTTCTTTCCTTGTAATATTTAGCATTGACTTGGTGGCCGGTATGTAGTGGCCGGTTGCATAAACGTCAATCAGATATGATCTATGATCATCGTCCAAATTGATCTAACATCAAGAGTTTATGTTTATTATTGAGTATATGTTTAGAGTTTACCTAACATTATATTTTGTTGTATTACTTCATGTTTCATTGATTGTAGACATAAATATTGACCAAGCTGCAAAATTAGCCGTCTAGTAGTCGTTCAGGTAAGCCTCTGCCCCTAATAAAACAAAGGGGCTACAGTGTGTTGATCTATAAAAGAAACTAAAAGTTTTGTTAACGGTTTTAGACTAATGTCTCCAATGCCTAGTATCTGTTGTCTTTAATGCAGTGTAATTACATTTATACAAAAATTCAATACAATCAGTATGAAAATATTTCAATAATAAAAATTAAATCCAATTTTAATCCTAATCTTTTAAATTTTGGACATTTATATTTCATTATTATTTTAAACACATATTTTTGAGACAGTATCAAATTTCAGGGCAATATTTAAAACGCTTAAGTTTCAACTAAAAGTTATCGCACATTAGGACCGTTTAAGGTTATAATTATTATTGTTATGGAATAAATACTTCTTTCCACAGAACTTTGGTTTAACCGGAACAGAATGGTCAGGATCGAATTTAAAACCTATATCCTTTTAATAAAAATATTAAGGATTTGTGATTATAGATTGCCAAAAATTTGCCAAAAAATTACCGTTTACCGTTTTTACATTGAGGTGGATTGTAATAACTGTTATTGATGTACTCAATCGAAAGAAACTGACTTCTTAAACTGTTAAAAATTATAAATAGCTAGGAAAGAATTCACGACTGACGTAAAAATTTGTCTTTTAAACCGAAAATGTATATCTTTGTTTCCTTTTATATGTGTGTGAATTTGTAACATAAATAAAACTAAAATTTATTTTAGGAAAGTTTGATAGAAAGGTTTCTACGGTAATCTGTAATTTATGTTTTCTAAAAATATTGTGACTGACCATTACAGCTCTCTCATTATCAGGAATTATTTTGTCTTAACTGCTATGTTGAGGTTCAGGTAGCCAGGGCGTTAAGACTAACCTAGCCTCTCTTAGTTTTATGACACTAAGAGACATTTTAAAATATATTTTAAATGAGCCTGACGTTTTATCTTTTCGGGAAAATCGTTGTTTTTAAAATTCCTTTAGACGTAAAGAAAGCGAACACTATCCCAATTCATATTGCCAACAATTAAAAATAGCGTATGCCTTTTACATTTTAGGAATCTTGATTTTCTTAGTAATAACGATGCCATTTTTTAATTAAGATAATTAATATTACTACTGTTACATATTAATTGTAAACAAGTGAATGGATCAAAACAATAACGAACTTTGTCTAAGAACTGTTTCTTGTTAAATAAGAAAGTTTGTGTGTATGTATATATTGAAGCACACTTTAAGAGTGTTATATAGGTAAGGATTTATTTTTTAAAGTACTAAATTTAAAATGGATGAGTCAGAGGTGGGAGGCACAACAAATTACCTGACGTTAAAGTTGAAGAAGTCCTGGAAAATATTTCAAAGTTTTTAAACAATAAATCGTACTATAGCTATTCAACAACTCGAGCAGAATATTGGAGAACTCAAAAATTCCAATAACTTATTTCAATAACCTATGTATGGTCAAAGTTATAGGCTTCTTTGGTGCAGAAGGATAGCACTTTCGTAAATGATCTTTAATTGTGTCTTATATTTATATTTAATTTTAGCAATAAATTAATTACAGTACTGTAGTTATTAGTTAAAGCACAAATTTGGTAATTTCCCTAGTTCACAATATTATCCTGAAAACGGAAAGATAGACAGCCAGAGTGAAGTCTAAAGAGGACTTTATTTTTATTATATAGAGGAACTATATTAATCTTTGTTTTTCTAATTCTTAGGTAGTTGGTTCGAATCTAAATCTCGTTATTTTTTTTTAATAAGCCTAAAGATTTCAATTTATTTATGAAAGGCTATTTATAATACTAAATTAATTACGATTCTACAAAGAAAGTACGTTTGTTGTTTTTAAGATTCGTGTTAAATTGAACAGTGTTGAAAATACAATAATGAGACACCGTGAAAATAATAGAGGTTGCAGTTTTACAAGAACAGAAAAACATCCCCCCAGCCCACATCCAAAACAGAATCACGGACGCATGTTATTCACAATTATCATCACATCAGAGAATAAACTATATTTCCGTTCACACAGTTGGTTTGTTCACATGTATAGGTTACTCATCGACATTTATTTGAAGAATTGTGCCAGGAAGTAGTTCTTCCTTCATTGGAACACACTGAGCTTGTTAGGAGTGTTACTGAAAAAAACACATCGAGCTTCTAAAACACTGAGCTAAACTAAGATGTCTACAAGGAATTGTTTAATCAAATATTTACACATTTTATCTTTACAAAAAATACTGTTCTGCAATTTGTGAAACACGTAAAAACATTTTGCTTAAAATAGTTAATTTTTTTTTTTTGACAAATTTCTTATATATCGAAGTTAAAGAGACCAACAGTCAAAAACGAAATATATTTTATCTAACTTCGTTTTAAGATATGTTAAACAATTTGAAGAAAACTGAACAAAAATTACGCGAGCTACTCAATTCGCCAGAGTTTTGAAACCCCAAACATCGGTTCAAAGCTTTTCCGATTTCTCGATTTATTATGGATTTAGTAATTTATATTAAACATTGAATTTAAAAAACGGTAAATATCATCAGAATTCTTTGACAACTGTATCGAACTCATCCAAAAGAAATGTTTGTGACAAATAAGTTGAAATTACTCAATCAAACTTCAGAACAATCAAAATTCAATAGTACAGTTCAATAGAACAGATTAAGTACGACAATATATAGGCTACATTAAATGCTATATAACATGTAGGATAATCATATCGTGCTTAGTTTTCGAATATCCGCCATTTTAAAAAAATAAAATAACATTATAACTTTAGAAATATATATGATATTGAGTTCAGATTTGATAAACGCATTTTTCATGTAACGTTTTACACGAGATTTGAAAATGATATCCATTTTAAAATGTTTAAAGTCGTATATATTGAAAACTTGTTAACCTTATAAAACATTTACAAGAGAGTGAAACTTTTATTTGTTAATGACGAACAATATGGTATTTATATTTTTACTGTAGCAGTAAAAGAATATATATTTGAACAGAAAAGGGAAAATTGCATCACAAATATTATATAATTTTAACAGCAAATAAACTTGTGCTCTATGAAGTAAGAATCGGTTGACATTTGATGGTTGGAGAAGTGAGGGCTTGGTTTTGAGATTGTCTAGATAAACATTTATAGTTAGTTATAGAAATTCGAACAAACAATATTAGGTAGTAGCAAAAAGTAGAAATAGGCTGTGGATATCTAGTTATGACTCACTTACGCTCGGTAAGGAGGGAGTAATGCAACGTTGTCACATGGTGTGTTTTTTCTACCTGCGCCAATTCACTGTTTATTTTACAGTTGGACACAATATTAATATTTGCCCGGTCGCAAATTTGACTACATTTGTATTCAGGAACTTTACAACTATAAATTAAATATTTAATAATGTTTTTAATTGATTAAAAAAATACTATCATTAGGTCTGGAATATGAAGGACAAACGTTTATTTATTGTTTATCTTAATTTTGAGGGTCACTCAAATTATAAAGTCATACTATGCCACGTAAAAGTCAGACATTTTTATTTCTAGAAATGAATAGAGGTGTAAGTACGCCTTTGATAAGTTATGTTGTTTTTCAGAGACAAGAACCCTTAGATGCCGAGGATCCCCCAAGAAAAAAAAAAGTGTTATCCATTTAATTTACCTTTCTTAACGGAATTAATTCAACAAATCGGTCGGGAAGAACACCCTGGATAAATTGTATTGTTTTATATAAACTGTTTTTTCCTAATTATTACATAGAGAGAAAATTGCACTTCACCGTCCAGTAGTTCAATAAATAAATGATTTAGACAACTCAAGCCATATGTAAGCTCAACATTCATTTCATCAACCATGATAATTGATCTGGTGATAATCACCCTGCTTGTCCAGAATTTAGAATAAATTTAGATAGTACTCAACAAAAAAACCTTACAAAAAGTAAAACTTTTGTAAGTATGACCTTGCGTTTTATTCCCTTTAACTTACTCAACACATTGTTACATTTTCCTTTTCCTTGTATCTGAAGTAATTTAATAAATAAGGCAGCGAAAGCATGATAAATCATACTGGGGTGGGGGTTGTCTCTGAACACTATTCCAGTAGGCGACATATCACCCCACATTTGATTTATTAATAAATTCCTAAATACTACCATCTTGGAAAAGCAATTTTTATTAATAAACCAATAATATAAAATTTATTGAGCATATATTATATTAATAATCATTTCGAAGTTGTATTATACAAAGACTTGAATATAACTTGCATAATACCTTCAGCAACCATAAAATAGTATTTAGATTTTTTAACAACGTAAGTGAGCAGTTAAAAATCGAAAATTTAATTTAAAACTTAAAATATTTCTAAAGAAGATAACATGAGCATTATTATTTTATATTTTATTTACAAGTTAAAGTTTTTTCCAGCTTCAACTACTCCATTTTCTAAGTTTAGACCTTGACTTTTATGAATAGTTATTCCATAACTATTGCAAATTGGAAATTGTTTTCTTATTATAAAAGCATTCCTCATTAATTGAAATTTAGATTCTATACGTTCTATAGAATATTGTCTTTTATTGGTAAGTTCAATTTTAATAGTGTCGACAACATTATTATTATCTCTTGTTACAGAAATAATTGTACCTATTGTACCATTAGCTAAGCCGATAGAAACATCAATATTTCGTCTTATCATAATTTTTGATCCAGCTTTTATTTTAATTACTCTAGCTAATCCTGCAGTTCGTGAACTACTCGCTTCATCATTCATTAAAGACTTTATTATTTTTTTGTGCATATTCTTCGCTCGAATTGTATCTTCGGCAACAAACTCAATTTCCTCGGCATTAATTTTTTTAACATAGCATCTTTAAGGTATCGCACATTTGATTGGTAGGTAATAAGGAAACAGTATTTGATGGAAAAGTATTTAGAAAGTTACAAAGTTAAGATATTTCCACTTAAAAGATTAAATACATGATTACGCATTAAGGAATATGTATAAGTAATATTTTGCGGATCATGGCCAAATACTAATGAAGTGGCAAAAATGCTATCGCGAAAACGCCACAATCAACTCCATTAAGTTGCTGGGCTACAGAAGGAAATATAATCTTTTTCATTTTTGTTAAAATAAAATGGATAAAGCTTTTTCAAAAATTTTTTTTTAAATCTGCATCTAATGTATCAGATTTTGAAGAATCATAAATATATAATAACTTACCATCGTAATAGCTACATAACCAATGTTCAGAATTAGAAAACAAAATTTGAATATCTTTTTCACACTCAGCCATTGGTTTGATTTTTGAAAGAACTTGAAGTCTTCCGGTATGTTGAGGCTTGTAAATAGTAAACCGTAGAAGTAGGTTATGAAATCTTTCAATATTATAATCATTTAGACGTCCTCCATTTTTTATGATATCATAATCACAATTGATCATTGAATATTGAAGATGCCAAGAAGGAATTTGAATAAAATGAAAAGGAAAGTTTTTTATAGAACGCTCTCTAAATATACGTAAGAGAAATTGTCGCATATAATTATTATCACAGTTATATCGCACATAATCTGGTCTAATACCATGTACAAGAGATGTCGCAAAAGCAATTGCGAATATACCACAACCACACTCACTCTGAAGTTGAACTTCAGGCCACTTTATAGTCTTTCCAGATTGAAAATAAAATGACTATAATTTTAGCAAAACTAATCTATAAGTGACTATGATCTTTCTTTTCATTTAATGAGTCATAAATATAAATAGTTTCAGTGTCAAAAAAACTGCACACAAAGTGACCTCCGAGCATGTCATCATCTGTTAAAGGCCGAAATAAAATTTGAATTCTAGATCTATCAGGAGAAGCGGGAGTAATCATATCATAAATTTGTAATTCTTCCATTCCTAAGAAATCAATATTAAAAAATTCTTTTATTAAATCGCCGAAGCGCTGTATATGTTCTACACCTAAATATGCATCTTTGTTAATAATTACGTTCAAAATATTCGTCACCAAAATCAAAAGCCATTCTAAAAATTTCTGTAGTCTTGTTTACTTTTTTTTTTCTTTCACAAAAATAATATTTCTTTTCGTAAGTATAGTATAATAAGTAAATTTCGAATAAATTCTTATTTCTTTTTGTGCAATATATATTTTTTCTTTTTAATGATACTTATATACAATTTCATAATTTTATACTTTTATACAATTTGATACTTACGTTAAGTCTAAATAGAATACCGAAAATTTCAAAAACTACCACGATGTTAATTATTTCTTCCTGTCGAACTTATAAAAAGGTACCGGTACCTGTGAAGAAAAAATAAAAATTGACGATAAAATACGTAAATTTTCGGGTGCGGATAAGTAAGGTAAACTACTGGTTTTCTTGTAGAAGTATATATATGCTAGAAAAAGCAATTTGTAGAATTGTGGGGTCCATTGTGTGGTGATTACACCGACAATGGGTGATGCGCGCGCAGATAGCCCCGACGAAACGGATGGACTATTATTTATTTAATAACTATTTATTATTTCGGAAGTTGTATAAAAGTAAAGAGATTCAAAGTTAGTTTAGTATTTCAATATATTTTTGTAAAGATTTGACCTTCGATAAGAATAGTGTTTTAGATTGTTAATCAATCGCTTATCAGCAGATAAGATGTATGGCAGGATGCTAACAGACATAAATATCTGTTGGCTCTAACCAAAGAAAATACGATCAACTAATTCTAATCTTTCTTCTGCCTAATTTAAAGTAATGATTACGTTCTGAATATTCAACTAAAATCACTTGCATTTATTTTTTATATTTATAGCCATGTATGTATAATATTTGAATTATGAATGTCTATATATGTATTCACAGGTATTTCGGCATAACCTTACGACAAAAACTTTTGTAATATTTAACCAAACGACTTTTTAACCAAACCGAGCTTTTTTTCCGTTCTGGGCTGTGAAAGCCACCTTCAGAGGCCTCACCGGCGTCGACCTAAAGATCTTTTGCCGCCCCTATTTCCTTCCTACACCCAACTAGTGATACCCGTCATCCTTATGAAGGAACAGATACTACCAATAGGGTTATCTAGGATGGTTTCCATCTCTTTCACCGGCAGGCCTAGAGAGTATAGCCTGGCTCGTCCTAACGCCTCACACTCTAAAAGAATGTGTTCTGCGGACTCTTCAGCCAAACCACATTTCCTGCAAGTATTGTCTGCAGCAATCCCTATCATGTGTAGATGTTTTCTGAGGTGACAGTGGCTCGTTAAGAGCCCAACCACCCACCTCATGTTATCCCTTCTGAGAGAGATGAGTTGTTCAGCATGTTTCTTGCTTGGTCTAAATTACCTTTTTGCAAGTCTACTAGTGGTTGAATTCGTCCAGGCCCTATTCATCCCCTCCCGTATCCACGTATCAACCGCTGCTCTGGCATGTCCACAGGAGATCCCGAATACCGGTTCCGGGCCCACGAAAGGGGATTCTGAACCTGACCTGGCTAATTCATCTGCTCTCTCATTACCATCTATACCTGAGTGGCCAGGAAACCGAGCTTACTATTTTCATGAAATTATTTTTATTTTTCATTATTTAGAAATTATACCGCGACTAATTACAACCGACACTTTTTTTATTAGTATACCTTCTTTCTTCGGCGACTTACCCGAATTAACGCTGAATCCGAAATACGTTTACTAAATATTGAACAAAATAATTTGTTTTCCCCCAAAAATTATAATAGTAATTCCAAATTAAATTATAACGTTACGCATCTCTTTTATTTCTTCCTAGGGTATCCTACTTAATTACTGACCTAGACTGCGTCGCTCGAGGTCCTTCTTTCGTTTTGATTTGACCAGTATGTCAATTTACGGTGGGAGACCTATCCCGGAGGGCCCACCCTTAATATGTAACGGGAAATTAGGGGAACCTCGGGACTCACAGTCCCAAGACTGAAATCCCAAAATTGAAGACAATATTATGTATTGTTATATATATGTTAGCCATATGGTGAGAATCGAAGATGCGTGCTCACACATACTCGCATCCAGCGTTAATACGGGAAGCGTCGCCTGAATTTTTTGGCTGAAGAAAAAAAAATTTTGTCGGTAAACCGTCAAATCAGAACTTTAACTTAATATAACTTAATAACTAGCAATTATAAGTGAAATATTATTCTTTTAATGATAAACTTAAACGTTTTTCTTACATCTTATAAGTTCAAGGGGCTTTTTGAATTTAAAAACAGTAATAAACTAGAAAACTAGCGTAAAATTCAATGTATATAAGGGTGGTGGTTCGCCGGCCATACTTACATCTGGCGGCTATTGCCGCCCTCAATAATTATGTTGTTTTACGATTACGATGAGAATTTTTAGACTACGATGAGATCTAGTTTATAATAATAGCTCATTAGAAGAGTGTAGATCAATATGTAAACTGAACACCTCTACAATAAGAATATCACTTCCATATTTTTTTATAGTCATTCTGTTCAATATGATGCGGTATTGTTAATTGTTAGTGTGAAATACATGAAAAATACATGAGTTTACACGCGAAAGACAGATGTGGTTGGAGCGGAAGTGACGGGGGGGGGGGAGGTTAGTCAAAATAACAAAAACCTCCAAAAATAAAACGCGCGAACATCGATCTCTCAAAAAGTCGTGAATATGTCTAATGTATAAACTAGGCATTTGTAAGGTCGCAATAGTGGTATCTTTATATCAAGCACCCAAAATGCCGAGAATGCGTTTAAAGTATAAGCCAGGCACTGGAAAGGTCGCAATAGTGGTATCTTTATATCAAGCCCCCAAAATGCCGAGAATGCGTTTAAAGTATAAGCCAGGCACTGGAAAGGTCGCAATAGTGGTATCTTTATATCAAGCACCCAAAATGCCGAGAATGCGTTTAAAGTATAAGCCAGGCACTGGAAAGGTCGCAATAATGGTATCTTTATATCAAGCCCCCAAAATGACGCAAATGCATTTAAAATATAAGCCAGGCACTGGAAAGGTGGTAATTGTATACACGGTATAACATTTATACTCAGGCACCCAAAAGGTAGCCTTTATGTCTGATCGTATAACCGCTCCAAGGTCAGGAATCGCCAGGCACTCAAAAGGTCTTATACATGTATATATATATATATATATATATATATATATATATATGACAATGTAATGGATAAAACCATTCATCGTAGATAACTGTATTTACAATCAAAAAAAGAGATATACAAATAAACCCATAGACTATAGTCGAGCAAACTATCTTTAAAAAAATAAACAAACATATCTATCATAATTTTTCCATTACCTAATATGTAATACTTTTCACAAATTACGATTCAACATACATAATAGAACAATTAATTATTTGCTACAAAATGTAGATTTAATTTTTATTAATTTATTATTATTATTATTAATAATAATAATATGAGGGCCAAGATCAAGGGCCTTTGATCTAATCAAGGAATAATTGTCGTAAATTAAAGTAAAATAAAAATAAATGTAAACTAAATATAAAGATAAATAAAATAAAATAATAATGTTAATAGAAGGAAATTTAACTTTAAATATAGTTTAAAGAAAATTGATAATAACTTCATATACAAGAGAAAATTTATATACTACTAGCAGAGTACCCGTCCTTCGTACGGGGTAAAAGTATAGAGAACTGAGTGTTAAAGGAGTTTTCAAGGCCAGTGGGGCGGTGCCCTGATGGAATTTCATTATAAAAATAGGCCTATGTGTTAACCAGGGACCCTAAGAATTTCCATGTACAATTTCAGCTCAATGGGTTCAGTAGTTTTTACGTGATTGAGTAACACCCCCCCCCCCCCACACACACAGACACCATTAGATTTTTATGGTTGATATTTTAAGTCTTTTTAACGTAATTGTATTCTTTTTAAGTGTTCGTTGAATATCCGTGCTTATCCTACTGTGGTTTTATTCGAATCACTAAAAACAATAACCTTTTACGTATTTTGTATACCATAAGCATCAAACATTTGAAGAGAAGGAATGTAAGAAGCCTCAGCTAGTTTCACCTTTGTAGTTTAGAGAAAAATTTATTTTCGGATTTTTTATTTTAATATGCTTTAACTCTCAAACGTTTTTCAAAAGATTTCTTAGTGAGCACCTATTACCTATGAGGAAGCTATATTCCAAATTTCATTACAATCCGTTCAGTAGTTTTTGAGAAATTGTGATGAGTGAGTGATTCAGTATTTGGCTTATATATATATGTGTGTGTGTGTGTCTTGACGTATCTATATGTATTTATGTATACCGTTTTATATGGTGTTAGAAGACACAATAAAGACCTAGAAAGGAAACCAAACATAATAGAAAATTTAAAATTTAAAAAATAAGAAAGTTGTTTATTTTAAGAAATTAAAATAAAATATTAATTATTTTGGTATTATATCCTCATAAATCATTAAATTCAAAAAGTACACTCCAAGGAGGAATCTATAATTTAAGAAAAGCTAGTGTTAAACAAAACTAAAGTCAATTATTAAAAACAATTATTTTATAGAAGTGACTTGAATACCAGAGTATGTAGGAGGAGAATATTGAATCCAGAAATAATTATAATGTTAATCTCTTTCTGGAACGCCAAGGTAGGTCAAGATAGTGAAATAAGATAAAAATTTCTTACAGACAAGATTAAATTTACTAAGGTAGCCTCCGTCAGTAGTTGATGGGCATAAGCGTTCTCGAACAGTAACGACCGCAGTTCCGACTAGTTTCTACCTTTTATGATTAATATATAAATACAATAGTGAAGTTATATTTACCAAAATGTTCCTGTTCTCTTACTGCAACTTCATTTATTTCAAGGAAAACCGAATATCCCAACTTCTTTACTATATTACTAGTGTAAAAAAATTTCGACAAACTTGGATAGAAACGATCATTAAATAGCTCTGATCCGTACACTTTATTTAATTTGTCTATCTCAGTCTGAAGTAATTTTATGGTGTCAGCTTCAGTTACTATGTCATCAAGCACATCCTTAACGAGTTGACTGTAAGTGTCAGTAGCCAACTTTAAGTTTGCTTCTCCAACAGCATTAAGTTCAGCCTGCTGACAGCTGACCTGTTCGACAAAATAATATTAAGGATAAAATTTTAAAATAATCAGATAAAAACAATAACAAAATTGCAATAATTTGTTTTATATTAATATATATTGTGCCAGGAATATAGTTTAAGAACCATGATTTGTCCTACCAGAACATATAATATGTAAAAAAAAAAAAATTCTGTGTTGTTTGTTATTTTGTTTTTTGCTGCTCCCGAGTTTTAGTAAATATTGTAGACAAATGATTGCTTATGATTTTAGTTTCTCATCCTATTTATAATTAACCAACTGAACTTTATTGGTATATAACACTTACTTGTTAAATAATAAAATATAAAGGAGTCAGAATAATCAAAGGTCTAAACTTGAAAGAAAAAAATTAATAAACAGGAAATGTAATAAATCATTAACCATACATCTGGTTTAAATATAATTAATTGTACCCAACATTTTTAGGCAAAATCAATTAAGACTACAGGTTTTATCTCACATTAGAAATAACTGATAAGGTTTAAATGTTTATAATTTTTTATCCATGATAATTATAAACAGTAGTTCCCAGATTTGTATAATACATAAACAATAAAACCCATTTTAGAAAGATACAATTAATTGGTACAAAAATATACATCAATATTATATTAAAATAAAGTATTATTTTCGAAAAAAAGAAAATTAAAAAAAAATGATATTAAAAATCAAATGTTCCATGTAGATTATTTATCAAAATAAGTGTTCAGTAGCCGATATCATAAAGAACCAACAAAAAAAATGTATCTGATTAGATAAAAATTTAAGTAGGCAAATTTTAATTTTTTTTTTTTTGATGAAATGGAAAACTAAATCGTATCTGAGAAACAAAATATAAACAAAACCATATATTTTAATTTCAAGAAATTCTACGTAAAGCAAGTAAAACAATTAATAATAGAAAAACCTTCGTTAAGAAAAACTAAAGTAATGACATAAAGTGAAATTGTATGATCTAGATTCAAAGAATTAATTAAACAAAAGTTACTCAAAAACATATTCTGTTTTGAATTTTTAATAATCAGCCATTTTACCATAATGAAGGTATTAAGAACATTTCACTATCGAAATATTTTTATACTGTTTGGTGAAAAACAAATACATTTTTCAGATCTTAGAATTTGTTCATCAGACTTCAGAATAATACTTTCTTCATTAATTTAAAGACTCAAATTCTAGTAAACTGTGTAGTAAAAATATTTTGCCGTATGATCAAAATAAAATATAATATTCAGAATTAACTATTACGTTTAAAAAGATGTATTCAAAATAATTGTTTTAAGAAATGATTTTTTTTTAAACTAATAAATAAACTGTAGTTTACAGTATATGTTCTACTGGGTAATTTTATCTTTTACCATTGACACGAATATATATATATATATATATATATATATATATATATATTGCTGTAATATATATATATATATATATATATATATATATATATATGTATATATATTGCTGTAATATAGTCCTCTACAAATTTAACATATTTATCATTCATAAATTTATTTCAATCGTGTAAAACCATATATTATATTTGTTTTAAATATATTTATTTAAAACTAGACTAGTAGTACATAAATACCAGCCCACACCACATATCAACCAAAAACCAGTATAAATATTTTGATAAGGTAATCAGATGTGTGATTTCTTCTAACCATGTATGTCAGATTTAACTATGTTTGTTAAGGCATTGCTTGTGAATTGAGACATCCGTAAAAATAATGTTGTAAAATGCTTAATTTTGCTTAAACAAAATGTAAAAATTAAGAAATTGTACAGGTCTCAAAGCTATGAGTTTACAGGGCTTGAACCAAATGATATGGCATCAAATATTCTGTTTACGGAACGTCAAACTCTACTACTTGACTTCCTAATGTTTATAGATAGTCTACGAATACTACTAGTAGATTTAATGTGAACAAATAAAAAATTTCCTCTTCAACGCCCACATTTTGTTAATTCACCTTCTTCTGATTGTTTGTGCGAATTATCTCTTTTCTTTTAAACTCTAATTCACATATACAGTGTTAATTCAGTTATATTTTTTAAACAATGTATATCACCTGATCTAATTTTAAAACTTTGAAGTAACATACCACTTTTACATATAATGAATAGAGTTTACGAAAAATAATACTTAGTTTCAAGAACAGTACGTTCCTGTTAATAACGCTCTGTTTTTATTCTACTATTTTAGTTAACATGTTTAGATTCTATTAAATGTTTCGTGTTATTAAACATTACAATTTGTATATCTTGTTTATTACTGTCGTTATTAATTTGGTTGAAGACAATTGTTAATAGTCACTCAATTATTCTTTCATAAAATATTATTTTGACTGGTCAAAGGCATACAACGTGTAATATTGAGTACTTGTTGCTAGAAATTAATGAGGAATATGTTATTTACTCGTCTCTACATCTGCCGAAATATCCTCACTTTGCAATTCAAAATAATACGGGCTTTATAATAATAAGAAATGTTTTTATTCTGATATTAATGAAATAAGTATTTTTCTGTGTAAATTCTCCAAATTAATGTGTGATTTAACTAAAATCTGTTAATAATAAGAGTTTGAACTGTGTTTAATTACAACGTTTAATTTTAATTTGGTATTAATCATATTTTCCTATAGGATAAATTTAAATTTTTTGGAATACATTTTTGATAAGCATCATATTTTCCTATAGGATCAATTTAATTTTTTTGGAATACCTATGTGGAAGAACTAGGATAACATATATTGAAATTGGAATTAATCCAAAACCTGTCAGAGGATCATAAGAATCACTAGTGCACTGTGGTGAATATACAATAAAGGAAAATATTAACCCTAAAACCACAACAAACATTTTGGGGTTAATCTTTTCCTTTACTGTCAGTGGAAGTTAAAACAATGTTAGGATTGACTCCATTTAATTATTGACGTCCTATCCGAAATGTAGATTTTGGTAATAATTTTTACATGAGACTAAATTAAAAATAATAGTAAAAAAAAACTAAATTAAATAAGGACTATTTTCTGATCCTCATGAAAACAAATGTTAGAATTCTCGATATATATAAATAAATATATATATATATATATATATATATATATATATATATATATATATATATATATATATATATATATATATATATATATATATATGTGTGTGTGTGTGTGTGTGTGTGTGTGTGTGTGTGTGTGTGGGTGGGTGGGTGGGTGGATGGGTGGGGTGTAATACATGATTCTCTCACGATGGGTTTACCAAACATTGGGAATAAGTTCCTACCATCAAAATATTTAAAAATGTCCAAAAGTTACACGTTTTTTAAACTTGATAGACGAAAAGACGGAAAATTACAATATTATTTTTGTTCCCATTATTTTTAATTTAATCTCATATTACAACTATCATGATTTAATTTAAGGTCCATTTCATTCAATTTTGTTAAAGAAAAACCTATGTTACTTATAACCTATATATTTTTGAAAAAAATGTGATAAAATTGTTTGAAATATGAACTGTTAAATGAAGTACAAGATGTGTTAAAAAAAGTCCTCTTCATATATATTTTTAACGAAAAGGTAAAATAAATAACTTATAGATATATTTTTTAAGACTAAAAATGTTAATTTGTCATATTTGAAACAAATTTTCCTTGCTCCACAATTTTGTTTGTTTGGGGAAGGGGCACTCAAAGTTTTCAAAGGGTGACCCTATCAAGCGAAGAAGAATGACATAATTATAAAAAAAACTAGTTCAGTACGAACCGGAGGTCTTTATTGCTGTATAATTTTATAATGGCAACATATAAAAATTCAGCTATACACGCCATGTAGCTCTTGTTTTCATTTAAGCTCGACAAAAGATTGATTTCATAGGTGGCAAGTAAATTTCAGAACAATATTATCTTCGCCAAGGAACCCTGGTGGAGTTCATGCAATTAGTAAAATACTTTTACTTTTATTAGGATTACTAAAATATGAAGATATAAATGAAAATTTTGAATCGTCTTTTCTTTTCACTTATTAAAAATTTATAGGACTTTACAATTCCTTGTTTGTAAATGATTGTTCACTTAATATTCAGTGACCAAGTAAAATGGCCAAGTTCACAAGATAAATTGAGTTCAGTTGATAAAGATAGACGTTGCAATTAAATGTAAATAATTATGGGCCAATGACTAACATAAGTATACACATTAAGTGAGTAGAGATAATGCTAATTTATTCGTTTACAATACAACTTGGCTGTTTGGTCACTTTGACCCCTAATAAAAGGTTATTTCATTAATATAGAATAACCCATGTTTAATAACAAATATTTCCACTTACCCCCACAACAAACGGTAAAACAAGAAAAAGCAACATCTTCATTGTGTTGACTAACGTTAATTAACTTAAAGTTAATTAAGACTACGCAGCCAATTCACAATATCTTTTATATAATCTTACAATGACACTTAATATACAGTTTGTATGTTTGAAGGTTCCAATTGTGTTTTGTGTTTATTCAAAGATACAGTCTCTTAGATATTGTTTTGTTATGTAAATAAATTTTTATATTTATTGTTTTAGAACAGTTCAGTACAAATATAAAAGAAGATAACACGTTGACGTATGTAGATGAAAGTCAAGCAAATTACGCAACTTAGAGTTAAACAATGCTATTGAGTTACTTTTATGAAAAGAAATTGTGCACTGATGTGGAAGAACTTGACCATCTCTAAGTTAATTACCATCAGACTAAACTTTCGGTCATAACTTAAATCCCAACAATTTGAAGACATGTCACGTACAGGAATATCTTACATTTTGCTCCTACATAGATTAAATCAAAGTATTTAATAGCATTAACTGTAGACATGCTACTTATTCATTAGTAAACGGAATTTAAAATACTTATATTTTCAATTTAATTTTAAAATAAATATTATCGACTTAACTTTTGGCTATGTATCTATAAATAACTCAAAAGATTCAGAAAGTTTTGTTATTTGTACGGGGGGGGGGGGGTTAAATAAGAATTCGAAAAATTGAACTAAAATTGAAAAACATATCCCAATTAGTAATTAGTATTCTTGAAATGCACTGAAGCTTGTTCTATTTTGGATTTATAAAATATACTTTTCTTTATATATTATTATTTTATTTTTTTAAGAGAACATAACAAGTAACATTAACTACGATAAATGTCCTTGTTAAAAAAATTAAATTATACAACATCAGTGTTTCTTATCTATTTTAATATGTACATAAATTAAACAGTAAACAAACATTAAGAGCATTAAAAACTACAAACCGAGATTTTGATATATTTATAACAAACTGTTATGAAGATAAATTGTCTCCCGTTTTTAAAACATAAACAAATAACATTAGCTTCATTACTATTTATGCAATGGTTTCAAAATAATTTATTTTCTTACATTTATATAATAACAAGTGCTAGAGACAGAAATTGACTATTGACATGGCACAGTTGGTATTGTGGTCGTCTATTTTTTACATTAATATGGCACATGTATCTTGCTAGAAGTATTGGTACGTTTTAGATACAAAATTTGAATTAAAAAATGAGAGCATTTTGGTTTTTTATAGATATTTATTTTTGTAAAGAAATACTTTATAACTTTTATTTCCGAATAACTTTAGACCTAATCCACGAATAAATTGTTTTATGTCGTTTAATTTTCTTCTACAATTCATCATAAATGTTTATGTTACTTTCACTAAATTTGTTAACTATTAAATCCAATTTTTTTTAAATTTGATTTTTCGATTTTAGAAAAAAAAAAAATGAAATTTTCAAAAATTATCGTAAGGGTATTAAGAGAGGATGTTCTTAACCCTACTTTTTCCACCAATAGATAGAACTAATAGAAAGAATGGAGAACAAATTATTTATTTCCTTAGTGGAAACGTTAATTGATGGGATATTAAAAAATTATATATTTTATAAAATGTTTGTCTAACTTGTGCACTTTACAAAGACAGAAAATCTTTGGCTGCTTGGTAACCATTAAACGATTGAGTTGTTTCATTCTAATTTTAACTAAAGGGGATTTAAATATAAGTCTTCACAATTCAACAATATACATCCAATAAAGATAGAAAAATTTTGTTGGTTGTTAAATACAAATTTGTGTGTTGCGTTATCTTTGTATAAAAAGGATGGCAAAGTTTTGAATGAAATGCACCAATAATATTAACACTTTGGTACACATGTGTTATTACATGTGTTATTTGATCACATGAAGATTAATACATTAATGTGACGATCGGTGGAAATAAAAAGAAATAGAAGTGGGAAGTTGATAATTCAAATATTATACGTATAACTAATGTAGGTAGTCAAAATGATTATATTAGGTAAAAGAAATGTTGTATTAAAATATTACTTATAATCCATATAAAATATTTTGTTTGTTTACTAAATTAAAAATTAGCAACTACCAATTACCAATTTTGTCCCATTAGTTTAAGTTAATGTATTGTTTAAAGTAATACATTAGGTGATGCGTTACATGGACATCAATTATAGGTTTCAAAATATACAAAGTAGTTATTTTATCTGAACAATAGTAAAAATATAGGGTGAGCTTAGGAACAAAAATAAAATATTTCAATTTGCGCAAACAACAGAGTTGACGAAGCCTATAAAAATAACAATTATTACTCTAGGGTTAAAACAATACAAACAAATTAGGTTAGGTTTACAAAATAAATACTATTGCGTTACATTTACTACATCTACATTTGCATACTCTAGTATGACGATTAGATAATAAGAATGACGATAATTCATAAATGACAATTAGAAATAAATTATTTTTTAGATATCTTGTGAATAAATATATTAAATGGAGTGAAGCAAAAGGCTGGATCACTTGATTACAAAAAAACTGTTGTTTTAAAACCTGATAACTTGTGAATATATCCCAAACTAATTTAATCGTTAAAACACCATTTTACAAAAATGGTGACAGATAATTGTTCCAATATAAAATATAAGATAATTATTTTAAAGAAAACTTTTACAGTTAGAAAAATATATGTACGTAGTCGGAATTTCAATAAAAATTAACACCAATATTTGTTTGAAAAATAAAAATAATAAATAACTAAATTAATTTAAATAGTTGTCTTACCAATTAGTCGTAATTGGTATACTCTTAGGATTCCCTTCCCTTCCTAATTAACTGAGGCTAAACCTGAACTGATCAGCCCACTAAGGATATGATATTAAACACAAAAACGTTTAAATATTAATATTAAGTGTTGCGTTTATGTGTTACTATTAAATGTGGTGTATATATGTATTACTTATTTGAAACAAGTGACATGCATTAAACAAATGCAAGAATAGAGAAACGAAGATGTTTGATAATGACAGAATAATGGGCGAAACGTCGTAGCCAATAGCAAAATAATATTCAACGAGGGACTTTCAGCAGAAATGATTCCATTGTAAATAACTTAATAACAAAACCACTCCAGCTATGTAATCAGTGATAATAATATGTGTATATTCTTGTATAAACCTCACTAACATAGAAACCAAAGACGTTAAGATGAACCAATGATTGACTCGTTATTTCTTACTAATTATAACAAAAAATGCATCCTATCACTTTAGCTTATTTTCGACACGATTTTTAAGTTTTCATAATGGATGGTTACTCATTAATATTCACAACGTTAAAATTAATTCTGAAAATACTGTGATTTAATTTATTCATATAAAATTTGTTATGCGGCGCCATTACTACTGGCTTAATAGCAATGTCAATTGCTCTGTGACAATGTTACCATGATTTACCGTTTAAATGTTATCATTTATTAACGCTATGTAATATTAATATTCTGACAAGCAATCCACTGAGAATGATAAATTAGACGGAATTGTTAGTCCTCAACAATATTAATTTTGTTGAAAAATTATTTATGGTTTTTTTTATAATGTAATTTCTATTTAAAGTTAAGTATAAAACTTTTTCGTATAAAAAAAGTGAGATAAATGTTTATTTACGATCGTTATATTAAGTTATTCTTAGAGTAAAAATTCTATGTCAAAAGATTTCAAATCAAAGAGGACTCTTAAACTTTGACATCGGATACTCTTTGCTACTTAAGCTCTGTTTGATTCCCTAAAGCAAACTCGCTTTATTACAAAAAAAAACATTGGCTTATATACTCTGTTCTCTATGACCTACAAGTGTTTTGCAACTTTCACCTTTTGTTTTAAATATAGGGCTTCATAATCTTACTTTCATCTAAAACATTGGGTTTGAAATAGATATTTTCATACATGACATATAAAATTGTATCCCTGTGCTGTTTCAGCATTTGCTATTATAATGCACATCATTGAGCTTTATGTAGATTGGTAAATATGCTGACTATTATATAAATATGATGCGTTGATACTTGCCTTTCAGTATAGATTCTTTCGAATAAGCACTTTAACATTAAAACTACATTCTTGTTAAGATCTCATTAAACCTAAATTTCCATGACAAGATTTATAAATCTGTTTCTCTATTATGAATAAGTAGTAGAAAATATCTTAAACAATAAAACGTTATGTTTGGCATGTATTTGCATTTGTGTACACTAACAACACAGTTTTTATTGTAATGGAATTTTATATTTAGTAACTGCATTGTTTGTCATATTCAATTATAATACATAATAATATCCACAGTAATATAATCAATTTTATTATCTTTAAACTAAATATCTAATTTATAAATATATATATATATATATATATATATATATATATATATATATATATATATATCGTACTAGATAGTTTTATTTATAAAATTACAAGTCGACTGAACTTTTACGATTACGATTGTTAAGGTTATAATCATTGTTTTAAATCGAGACTACAGAATCTGTAGGCTTTTGAATCCAAACACTTGCCTTTGTTTATGGATAACGGTAATTTTAAACAATAAAGTGATATTTATTTATTTAATAGAGCGACTCTTAAGTAACACCAGTCTGACAGTACATCCCATCAATATATTGATTGTTATTCACCGCATGAGTTTAATATGTAAGTACAGGAAATCACGTGATTACAAAATAATAATAATAAACACCAAGATGTATATAACATAACGTTCTTAACAATTATAAAATATTTTTTAACTAAGTTAAAAATAAAGATTTTTAATTTCTTTCACATTCGAGAAGCACACTTACTGCGAGGTGAAATGTCAACAAATTCACTGTTCATTTTAAAACATCCATTAAACAGTTCTTACTACAGTAATAGAATTTTCCCAAATATTCATTCAAGAATAAAAATGGTCTAATGTTATTTACTAATAATTTGATGAACGTATGAGGGTTTTCAAGCTAGTAATACTAATATATGTGTCCTAAGCTAATTAATCAAAAATCTTTGAAGTAATGTTTATTCGTAATAGCCAACATTGAAAAATTAAAATATTTTAATTATTAGTGAAACAAATTACCAATTCTCAATAAAATGTGGACTTTCAATTACGTAGATTGCTAAATATGAACAACGAAGCTCCATTTTTAAAGATATTTTATTAAAACTATATATTTATGAAATTTAACTTGTTTCAATTATTGTATTTGATGTTAAAAATAGAATATTGAAAAAAAATACATAAAATTAAATTGTAGTATCTATAGGTGTTTGAAGGTCCGAGTTTGATGATACATTCTGTGTTGTTGATGGACTGTGATTTGGCATACAAAGTCAAAATTATGAAATTAATTATGATTATTAGTTATTGATGGTTATTATGGAAGTTATACCAAAATTTAAGTTTAGATATTTTAAGTTTAAGTCATTAGTATACCAAATGACTCTACAAGATAAATAATTTAGTAAAATAAAAATACTGAATTTGACTTTTGTTTCACCATATTACTTTATCTATACCATACTTAAGTGAGAAAACGAAACTATATCAATAACTTATATTAGACCTAAACGCATTTCAAAAAATCAGACCCATTTGTTTATTCTACAAAGGTATGCATATATGTTGTTAAAACTACATCATATCAAATCTCCTTTCTTCAATTAAAAGCATTTTACCTGTGTGTTTCTACTTAAAAAAGATTATTGTTTTATAGAAATTACAATATAGCAAAGGATTAGAGTGTGGGAAATACGGAGTTAAATTTACATTTTTACTCAATTGTTGTCTATTTTCTGAAATCTATACTGCAGTTATTTCAAAAAGGATAATAAAATAATGCAGTACTAAATATTTAAGTATGAACAATGATTTTTGGTTTGAGTTACAGTAGAATCAGTAGAAGATACATACACAGTAATGACTCATAAAAAATTTTGATGATTTTTTTTCGATTCTGATTATCTCTCTCTCTCTCTCTCTCTCTCTCTCTCTCTCTCTCTCTCTCTCTCTCTCTCTCTCTCTCTCTCTCTCTCTCTCTCTCTCTCTCTCTCTATCTCTCTCTCCCTCCCTATTTCTCTCTCTCTTTTTCTCTCCCCTCCCTCCCCTCTCTCATTCACACACACCTTTTTTTTTTTTTACTGTTATTAGAAATAATAAATGGACCGTATTTACGATAAAATAATATCTGTAGTTTTTATATGTGGTTGTAGTTCGAGTTCTTGAACGCTCAGAGAAGTCTTGAGTGTATAGTTTATCATTGTTTCTTCCAAAAGGAATTTGTTTAGAAACAAGCCCATAAATAAATCCAAAAAGTAAATCAATTATTTCAAATACAAGTTTTAAGGATGATGGTAAATTTATTATGTAATCAATTCTACGTTTAAATATCAACCGTCCCCGCTGTGCAACTTTCAAAATTATTTCTTCGTCAAATTTCTTTAAAAGCAGTGTTACAGATGAATCTTGCCTTATAGAAGGCAAACATAACTGTAATTCGCACAATGTAATAAAGGAACTACAGTCCAAGTACAAGCCGTTAGACTATGTAAAGAAATATATAATATGTTTAGGAGTGGCAAAAATTAACGCAAAATAGGTTAATAACTTGAGTTACAATATAAAAAAAAACATTACACTTGCTTGATAATGTGCAATATATATTTATGAAATATAGTTAGAACGCGCACAATTATTTTCACAATGAATGTCCTTTTTATAGAAAAAACAAAATCCATCTGACCAGTCCATACAACCACTTGGAAGAAAACAAAAACTACCGGATTTATCTGTTTGTCTTGTTAAACAAACAAAGTACTTGGATTAGGCCTTCTTGAATCCAAGCTAGATGTTGACCTTTATGCATTGAACTGTAGAGTTTGTTTTAAGATAAGAAATATCCTGCTTGTTTATGCTTACATAAACATAATACCTTACGAATTAGAATGACTAACCAATGTATCAATGTTGTCCACAAAAAAAATAGGGCCATAACTTTAGATGTGTGGAATGTTACCAAAATTAAAAAAAAAAAAATTATTCTAACAGGCGTACCAAAAATTCATACTTAAAAAAAAAAAGAATGTAATCAATAGAATTTAAGAATAGTGAAGTATCACATTAACTAAAATATCTAAACTAAACTAAAATTTTGTTTCAATGTCTAAATTCTCTTTTGGTCTAAATTAAACATAGATCTTTTTTTTAACCTCTTTGGCAAATTACATTTGATTTCATCAACATCAGTATTATGGTCAAAATTGATTCACCGTTCATTTATACTTTTTTTCCTAAATTGGTATATTGCATTGTGTTACGAATAAGTTTGTAGTAAAAGATATAATATCTAAAACGTTCTCTGTGTTCGTTCTTTTACTTTTGCTTTGATTTATGTATTTATTCAAGAAGGAATTTTTTATAACCTGTTGGTATTTCATTAGGAGAAATAATATATATATATATATATATATATATATATATATATATATATATATAATATTGTTATATATGAACCAAAATATGAACAATTAATTAAGTAACAAATAATAATAAACAAATGTAAATAAATATTCTATGTATATCAACACAAAAATAACAGAATAATTTTCTCGACTAACTTGGGAGCAAAATAAAAAAATAAAGTTATTTAAATGTATAATCAATTATTTAAGGACTACTACTTAGGGATATGTTCCTCTTTTGGTTAAATAATACATTAAAAACCACTCGACGAATTAAATTGTAATTCCTTTGATTTTAACTTCTAAATACCCTCTCGGTCATCATGACTATTCCAAACAGCGTTCGATAGAGATCCCTAGCCCTCCAATTCTCTATTAGTTTCAAAGTCGGGAAGGAAGAGAAGTTAACCAAGAGATATGTGACAGGAATGATGACAAAGAAGAATCTAACCCAAACCTAGATGATGAAAGGTGTAACCTAGATCCAACTAGGCGACGTCTGTATTACCACATCCGTGCTCACCTTAAATAATCCCCTAAGTAAAATATACATTGAACAGCCGTACAAGTTCTACAACGTTATTATTTCAATCTTACAGATCTATGTATAACAATAATGACGAATGCAAAAACAATTTTTCCAATATGGAAACCACCTCAAAACAGTCTAAATTATTTGGACTTGATAGGCTATTATGCATACAAATCAAATATGTCTTTATTAAATTGTTTTAATTAATGCATCAACATGATTTTGAAATAGAAATTGTTTTTCATTCCAACCAATAATTCAATAAATTATTAATTATTTCCAATTCTGTTTCATCAAAATTTAATCAGAGATAATTAAACACATCTCATTACCTACTCAATTTGTGTTATTACTGTGGAATGATGGCTAATATTCTCTAAAGGAAATATCATTAATGATTTGATTTAATTTATTCATTAATTTGTGGGAGACACGGTTTACAATGATTCTTTTATATTTCAGACACCTAAACTTATCCTAAGATGGAGATAATAGCCGTAATCAAATACATTTTAAAACTAATACTTCTCATTGTATTTACCTAAATACCACCTTATAATATCATTACAAAAGAAAATCATTTTTTTATATTTAGTTTATAATAAAAAATTTGAGGAAATATGTCTTTCCCTAATTGTTCAATCCTAAAACCAAATCAACCAAACAATCAAATTTTTGTAAGAATGTAACCCAATTAAAGTTATTGTGTATCAAATTTGTACAGTTAAAATATCGCAGTTACGTTTTTACTATAAAATGGGTTTCTTTTCTTCTAGTATTGAAAAAGATGATAATTTTGTGATAAGGAGAACTGTATGCTCTATTTTTGTTATGGCATTGGTGACAGCGACTTTGCTTTGAATGTAGATTAGTTAGTAATTCGATTCATCAATTTTAGAGTGATTTCATTTTTCAAATGTTTTTCTCAGGAAACATTATGGCTTAAAATTATGTTTAACTAAGTATTTATAAACCTTACCTTCCTAATAAAAATTGCTAAGAATAACATCCTACTGAATCCAGTAATGAAAGTTATACATTTTTATTGGAATCAAAATATTACTTTCCCCTCTTCTGATAAAAAAGTAATATATATTTTTTTTTTAAACCAAGTTTCTTTCTTTGTTTTCATGCTTAAGTCAGCGTGATTATAACTCTATTTAAGTTCATTAAATGTGGAAACTAACATATTTTGTAAATTTTGTCCTGAAGGCTCGTTTATATTGATTTTTCCAAAGGTGTCGTGAGGCCTCGGTTAATTTCCAAAATGGCAATATTCAGACTTCCTCATCATTTTCATTATTTCGTTAATGAAGTTATTTAAAAAGTAACATTCAGTTTTCCAAGAGCGCTTATTTCTAGGATCCACCGGGGAGATTTAAATGATTTTTACCTCGTCCACAAAATATTTGGACAAAATTTTCAAAAATGTTATTTTTTAAGGAAAACTAAATGCATATTTTAAAAAACTAACAAATTCATTGTTGCAGTTTGTTCGCTTCTGAATATATTAAAAAAATATAGTCTTGAAAAGACATAACAATTATGTTGTTTTACACTTGGTTCATAATGATAGTTATTTATTTTTTTAATTAAAAAACACTGCATGCTATAAAATGACTGCTGTTGTGATCTTAGCTGTTAGTTTGAACCTATAACCTAAACTTCTGTTTGAATTTTAATACCAAAAATGTTTATAGTACCGTACTGCATTATATTGATAAATAACCTAATTACAATAATGTACACAATTCGTTGAGTTTACATTATTAATAAAACGTAAATCTGTTTTAAAAAGTAAATTTTCTTCACTGCACATTGTGGCAAATAATATCATTAATTATACCTAGGCCAAATAAATATTCCAAACTTATAACGCTACACAATAATTAATAACAAATGATCAGTCAATAATTAAGATAAAACTGTATTTATTATCACAGTATTGAAATATTTCACGGATAATAGTTACGGATCAATCTTTTTTTCCTTTTTTTTCACTATAACTCCTTTTAGTAACTAACATTCTCAGTATTTGAGACTTATATATTAACGTTATAAGAAATAATATTTGTTATTTTCTTAGATCTACTTGAAAATAAAACTTATAAAAAGTAACAAATAAAAATGTTATTACGTTTAATATTTTGAGGTTTTCAATTTTTAAACAGAAAATAGGCCTAGGCTTATAGACCTTTTTAGTAGGCTATCTTTCAAGTTTAATTCCTAAACTAAGACCTAACTAATTGGTTTCTACAAAAATAACATCACACAGCATAAACTATTGAATAATTTATTTTTTATGAAAACACCTATAAATCTAGATATGTAATAAATTTTAAGTTGTTAACACATGCTTATATTTTAATTTCTAACAGTAAGATTTTTTAGAACTTATTTTCAGATTAAAATATTATTTTCAAACAAGTGAATCGGGAGCGGAATGCGATAAATAATATATAACAGGTTTAGATTTTATAAAAACTTATTACGATTGGACGGGGTAAATCATAATTTTATGATATCACACGAAATAATTTAGGATCGAGTTTTTATTGGGTAAATTTTAGAGTTCATGGGACGTCATTTCAACTTCTATCTATTTGTATCCAAATAAAATTACAAATATCTACTCAATTTGTAAACTCATATTAAATTTGCTACTCAAAACCCAGATTGGTCTTAATGGAAAAAACTGAGACATATATATACTATTTTCAAAAAAAATTAAAACATCCTTATTCATGTGTTCTTTAAAATGAACCATGAACCACATGATCAAGTTCAAATGAATTATGAAGCGATAAATGCATAACTTAAATAACACTAAGGGTGAATAGTACATTTAATTCCACTTCATATGAGACTTAATTCGAGTGGAGTGGGGTACAACAGATAATATATATATATATATATATATATATATATATATATATATATATATATATATATATATATATATTATATTAAGTTGCAGCTTATTTGTCAAAGCTTAAATTTCTGCAACGGTTAGTATATAATAGGATACGTCATATGCACTTCTCAGCCTTTGTTCCTAGATGTTATATTACAATATGTTATATTTTAGATAAAAATTTGCCCAAAATTCTGTTCCAGTTTAGATCTTGTAAGTAGTAAATTTGTATTCAGAGTTTCATAAATAAGAAATACTTGGTGAAAGAGGCCAATGTAGGAGTACGTTTTATAGATAGATCATTGGATGATTTAGGATCAGCAGACCTATACTTTGTCAAGTTCAGGTTGGCGGGTGGACCCGAGACTACCTGAGGCCACCCCTATAATCCCTCGCCGCCTCTGCCTGAGCTGTACGCTGCCTAGGCGATGAATCACCACTCTCTGTGTTTTTACAAAGGTACACTTTCTTAACAGAATAATAATTTAACATGTTTAAAAGTATATTTGAAATCTAATAAGAAAGTTATGGAAAATGATACCAAACTCGACCTAGGTATTAGAAAATTTAATACGAACCTTATTAGGAATTGTTTACATTGTGACTGCAACTTTTTATTTAGACAATTTAGAAGGCAAGTTTTAATCTGTAATGAATATTAAAAGCATATTTAAATATAAAATTTTACACAATAATAGGTATCAAAATTGTAACGAATTAACTAACTTAAATATTGACCATTATTTTAAATTTGTAAGGATTAAACTTTTTAATACACAATTTTCAACTACTTTTATCATCACTATATTTAAATTTTCAAATATTTCCGTTCATATATTAAAGTTGATTTCGGGGGAGGACGAAAAATTTTAAGTACAGAAATGTAAGAATTGTATTTCAAAATTTTTAATTTTTAAAACAATCTTCTAAAAGTGATTTGGATTATTTTAGTTGCACGTAAAAACTCTTTTTTGTATTATTAATATTTGATTTTTTTATTTTTTATTTTGCTATAAAGAGAATTTTCTGATTGTTGGTGTATATACAGTATAAAATAGTTTGTTAGGGATAAACATTTATTTAGTTGACAGAGTGAATTATTTTATTGTGGGTTTTACAAAATGCACCTTTACAATAATCGGATCACTGGAAAATAAAATTTAATTAATAATTATGTTTTATTTAATTTAATCCCATGTACCATTATTCAACATTTAGGTAAAAGAATAAAGTTTTACTTTAAACTTTCTTTTCAAAATCATTTATTCTTTGTTCTAATTTAAGCACAAAAGGGTCTTCACTTAGTCAAATTGCTGTTGGCTTTCAAATTTTTCTTTGTTTCGTACGGTTCATTTTGTTTAAATAAAATTTACTTTATACAGAAAAATGTTCGTAATCTTCAACCAATTTACATTTTTTTAAGAGAAAGCAAGTTATTAGAGACGTAAATCATGCACAACTTAGAGGGGAGTAAAATATTTATATATTAGTGTAGGCTATAGGTAATAAATAAACAAAGGTACAAATAAATATATAAAATGATATGGTTTTACTGTTAACACCTTCTAATTTTATTACCGAAATTAGAGGACCGTGCTGTGTGATAAATATGATCAACCGAATGCTAACTTTCGAGAATGTTGTCATTTTAAGAATTGTTATAAAAAATTAATTTAAAAATCGTTAGTAAGAAAAAGCTAAAGTATTTGTATCGCATAATTAATATGGGTTGATACATATTTTATTTTATTATTATTTATTTATTTTTTTTTGATTATATGGGCCGGGCGGCCAACTTGATTCATCGACTCGACTCACATTATTACAAAATAATTTTTTACCATTCAAGTTAAAGAAAAAGAATTTATTTATTATTTTTATTTATTATTCTCCGCAAAATTTTAAGAAAAATTATACCTGTCCTTTATAGACCTTTATACCTGTTATTTATAGGCAATTGCTGTCCTCTAGCTTCTAAGGAGATGATTACCCTGCTGTCAATAATATCATTAAACTGTTGTATTAGTCATAGTCCAAACTATAGTTCCTTTAGATTCATATACCCAAATGTGAGTAGAAGAATTGAAAAGACACTACTTAATGAAATTAAACAGTACGAAACTATTAAGTAACTTGTTTCTTTGGAATATCAATTATTGTCTCTTTTAATGTTCTATGTTTGTAAATAGTATTTATTTCTGTTCGTAGTTTGTATATTATCGTTCTTCTTATTTTTTTTTAGTATTTCTTTTTAAATTATTTTTGGGGATTTCATAATTTTAATGAGTTCAAATAAATAACGCTAAGTTCCACATACGCAAGAAAGGTCTGAGGTAGCTTCGGTGATTGAGTATTTTGCAAATAAAGAAAAAACATTGGACCTTTAATTAATCTAAAAAAAAAATGTTTACAGTGTTTTTAGACAAAACCTGAATAAATGGGAACATTATCATACGCAAAAGGTTGGACAGATTAGTTAGTTAAAGGTACTTTTAGGCACTCCGCTTGAAAAGAGTAAACTGTTAATAATTTGCCTTTCAGGAAGCCAGATAAGGTGGATAAATGTACAAACTCTAATGTTTCAATCAAGGAAGACCGGAGACTACCGTGATGTTATGAATGCGGATATTTAGGCTACAAGAAATGGTTCTTTAAAATACTCTGTTCCCAACTATTTTACATGGTTCAAAAATTGTTTGGGTATCACCCCATACCACTCCAGGGTGAAATACATCCGACAACGCCTCCAACGAAGACTGAAACGAAGAAATAACTACTAAAATTGACATACTCTCTTTCCTGGCGATCTTCGGAAACCATAGCTTCAAGATAGATAGATAGATAGATAGATAGATAGATAGATAGATAGATAGATAGATAGATAGATAGATAGATAGATAGATAGATAGATAGATGGATGGATGGATGGATGGATGGATGGATGGATGGATGGATGGATGGATGGATGGATGGATGGATGGATAGATGGATGGATGGATGGATGGATGGATGGATGGATGGATGGATGGATGGATGGATGGATGGATGGATGGATGGATGGATGGATGGATGGATGGATGGATGGATGGATGGATAGATAGATAGATAGATAGACAGATAGATAGATAGATAGATAGATAGATAGATAGATAGATAGATAGATAGATAGATAGATAGATAGATAGATAGATAGATAGATAGCTGTCCATAGGATTCAAAATAAAGCAGTTATTAAACAGGAGATAGGGCTAAATGCAAGTCCATCTCTCTGAATAAAACCAACATCATTACATTGATTGACTATTGTTTCAACGTTTCTGTGACCAATTCGATTAGCTCGTTGATGACTTTTTTTGACAAATTTAAAATATTTAATAAATATTGGTTTAGAATATTATACTTTCACTTACGGAAACATTAGTATATAAATTATCAATATCGACTCATGCTAAGGTGGAATGTTTCACTAGTTTTACTTGTTTTATCTTATCAATAGATATAAACTTTTTTTTTAAACTGGGATTATTTTGAAGTCTGATTTCATTTCTAACTATTTAATTCAGATTCTCAGTAATTATATAAGTGCGAAAGAGTGTATTGAGAAATATGGTTTGTGGACTTCAGATGCCTTATTTGCTTAAAAAATAATCATTTTCAAATAAATAATTAATGTCATTACGAAATGCTGTATTAATAGATTTGATATATGTAAGATTGGCATCACTATTCAGTTTTATGATATTGTTGTTCTCAACGAAGTTATGTACCTTGTCAATATATTCAACTCTAGGCCTAATTACCAGTAAGTTCCATTTATCGATCTTCGCTATCTCATTATTGATGTACTTTAACTTACGCTTTATGTCTTCATCTTGTTTAAATTGGTAAATATTACAACACTTGGAAGACAAATTTCTTTATTTTGTTATTAGTTTTAACCCTAGTTGATGAACGATATTCTGTATTGTTTAAAACTGTTATGGCTACTTCTGTAAATATAACATGTCAGTTGATAATTATTTATTCAATAAACTCTGAAGATTAAACAATGAAGATAACCTGTATTGTTGTGGGAGTAACTCCTAAATTCATCATTGCCACGCAGAGAGAAGATACAATTTTTATGACAACTTTATAATTCAGGTACTAGACCTTATCATATAAAGCCTGATGATGCATGTTTTTAGATTATTGTGTTAGTGTTTTCATTTGTTAATATAGTTTAATGTTCTGTATGACGACCTCATTCAAGTGAATGACTCTAGTACCCGCCACCAGACCCGAAGATTAATGTTTAATACATCTGAAACTGCGATAGCAAATGAACTATATTAGTGAATCACAAGACAAATAAAACAGTTATATATTAATTTAAACATATATCTGTGGAAACTCAACATAAAATTCCAAATTAAATCAACAAATATCTCTGCAATAATCCACCATATTTATTTTGACCTATTGTTTAATTTTATACACTCCTTGAATCACTGTCATTCTGGTTTACCTTGCATTTCCTATCACCTCTCACAATATTTTCCGTTGTTATCACTTATTTATTTTATGTCTGTTTTATTTTAACAGTAGCTAGAGGATGGCTAGCAGAGAAATAAATAACAGCATATATAGCTGAATAAATTTAATTTATAAAAACTACTGAATATGTAATTTCATATCCTCTATGTTTGCTTTCCATACTAATAAATGCAGAATATAAATTTAGGATTTTGCGACTATAATAAACAAAACCATCCACCAATTAGTGCTTTAATTTTTATTAAAGTTAGTTACTCCACCTACTTTAATTTGGAATATGAAATTATTCTTAACTTAGATGTATCTTGAATGTAAATGAGTAAAACATATTAGCCTATAGAAATAAAGAATATATCAGTAAATGCTGAATTTACATAAACGAAATTTACATAGTTCATTACTTTGATTTATAAATAGAATGTGTTTCAACGGGCTTTTTTATCAGATCTACTGTTTTAATTATCCGAAATCACTAAAGCACAATTCTAATCTACGCTAAAGTGATTTTAATTATCGTTATCAACGGATGAAGTACTTTGGTTGTTTTTGTTAAGCCTGCCACGAATGCTGTGTGCTTCGCATGGATGCTTCTTATTAATTCCCGGTTTAATTAAATATATGATATAAAGAGGGTCGATTGGTCTAAAATATGTATAACTTGCTGCGTCGTGTAAATGTACAACATCCATTTTTTTTTTTTTTTTTGTACTTAGTTCAGACACCGATATTTTACTTAATTTCCGAATCCGAACAATGTTGTTTTTGCTTTTAGTTATCGTATACAGTTTATTCTTAATACGAGAATGTTGGTAGTATCTACTTTGTTGTGTATGGAAATACAATCAAATCAATAAAACAAAATATTTAAGATGACCACCATTTACATTTTAGATTGGATTTCTCTTTAAATTGCAATTTTACAACTTTATGGGTACGAAAAATTTTTTAGGAACAATTTTAAGTATCTGGTTAATTTTCTTTGGTCATTATTATAATTACATACGGCATCAACGATAGACGGAAGGTAAAACTGAATTGTGTATTTGGTTCCCGTAGGACACGAAATATGATAGTTAATAAACAATCGTTGTTTTATACAGTTATCACATTTACTACTATGTTGGACAGGTAAAACGAAGAAAAGTTTGATTAACTTGTCTTGAACTTCTTACATATTTATTTTAAGTTTTTCTTTTCAATTGTTGCCTCTAAAGAATAGTTTTATCAACTTGAAGTCCAACTTTGATGAGTTTAAATTATGGTAATTTAAATACATCCAAAATGTATAATGTCTAAATACAATTTGTAATTTTAACAGCTAAATCTTAAAACAAATAATACATATTGAAAATTTTCAATTACTGTCAACAAATAATCAAATTTAAACGAAAATATTTAATTAATCATATTTAAAATAGTCCATGTAACTATTAATTATATGCACATTAATTATGTTTATTGATTAAACGAATTTCAACAACACAATCGTCATCTTCAGTGGTCTTCGAACTACAATGGTAAAATTAAAATGAATACAGACAGTGTTGTGTTAATTAATACTCGTAATTCTTTTTTACTCATCAAGCTCAAAGTTTATTATTTTATATGTAACCAGTTTCAAACTTTCCGGTCAAGTTAATACTCAGCACACTAATCAAACACATCTGCATCCAAATCGAACATTAATAAGAATGTTTTCTTAGACTATACTTAACAAAAAAATATCAAAATCGTTAAGCCGAAGTCTCTAGCTTTAGTTATAGATACTCCTAAATCTCTAGCTTTCTTAATATGTAAAATATCTCGGCATGATAAGGCAAAAATGTCACCACATACAAAGTTTTAACAAAATCTGTCATTCAGCTTGGATTCTAGAGACCTCTACAAACGACATATTCCACGAAAATTTCTAACACTAAATTTTCAAAGAACTATCTCTTAGGAGACCTCAAAACTTATGTTTTCACAAAACTCAACATGGATTGTTTCAACATATAACATAATATTATCTATATTACATATCTTTATAGACCACAATGAGTGTCTGTATAACTACAGGCTTATTTTTCAAATTTACTATTACTACTCAAACAATTTGATTCAATTTGTCTTGTTAATTCTGAGCATAATACAAATTCGTTTTGAAAACTCTCCGTAAAAATGTATGTCTCTATACAACTGTTTATGTAATTTTATAGCTACAACTCATAAAACATAAACGTGGTTTAAGAAAAACGTGTAGGTAAAATATTGTTCTGAAGATAACGGTAGCAATATTCAGGTTACTGCTTACAATATCTTTTTGAGTTATTACTTAATGAAACAATATACTGATTTCGATAAGACATGATTTAAATAAAAAATATAAAGCCATGAACTCATAGTAGTTATTTACGACTAATTTTAAATTTATCTTTAAAATGATACCAGTTAATTTTTTTATTGTTGTAGTGTATTAATTTTTTTAAGCAAAAAAGTGGGGGGACTAAATCTTTCTTCGCCGTTTCTAATAACAGTTACTCATAAATTTATCAAGATTATATATCAATAAGATTATTTTTTCTTGTTATAAAGAATATATATGAATGAGAAAGTTTCAGCAAAGTTTCCACTTTAATTTTTCCAAATAATAATACTCTTTAAATAAGTATAGTATTTTTTTTCAAACTGCAATTCTTGGTTCATTGTTAGGATGACATACATAATATTCCCCTTGTTAATAAGTCGAAAATTATTATTATAAAAGTTGATATATTCGTGGATTCAAAATTTTCGACTCATTAACAAGGGGAACCAGTATATATACAAAGTGTCCTAAAAATCCCCCCTATTATTATTTTTTTAATTCGATTGGTCGCTATGTTGGATATTATGAACTAAGAGACCTCTAGTTTACGTCATTATTCTTATTTTTAAATGCCTTTAAAATGAGGTATCCCTCAATATGGGTTGCTATTTAAAATTCTTGACTTACCACCATACTACCCCATTTTGGGGGTAAGAGTTGAAAATCTTGATACTTCAAAAAACTCCTCCTTTGGTTATCTAAACTTTCCCCCAAAGAAAATCTGTCTATTTCCATTAATAAAAATAATAATAGGGGGGGGGATTTTTAGGACACTTGGTATTAGGAACCATTTACAAAAATCACTTGTGAAGTTTTTTAAAATGTATTTCATACTTATGCGATGATGTCTAAATTAGACATACCTATTTAGACCCTGATAATACTGTGTTCTAAATTTGAACCAGTTTTATGTTAAGTTAACAAGAATTTAAGTTGTAGGTGCAAAGCCTGTGATATGTGATTTTTATAAAAAGAGATTGCTTCGCCAACGGAATTACTTATACATAAAATGTAATTCTGTCTATAGTAACATAATTAGTACAAAAAATACCAATGAAAAAATATTCAGTGTTATCGATTTTCTATGAATAAACACCTTTTATATTGAACGGTACAAAGCATCTTATTGGATCCTCTCGAACAGTGATTGATTTAAAATGAAATGGAATGTGTTTATGTGAGTTATGTGAGAATACAGATAAAGTAAAACCATATCATGTATTTTGGTGTTACAATACATTGAACTTATGTATTTTATGTTAGACATGTTCTCTTTATTCTTCCAACTTCTGTAACAATAGTGAATTTGCAATGATAATTATTTATCCTTGAAATTATTTATAGGATCAGCTAATTCAAATATACAATTAGAAGACTTAATCTTATTCATAAAAATTACCTAAAATACGCAATGCGCCTAAACACACAGTGCCGAAAATCATGTGTATGCGCCCAAGGTGATCACTTGTTCAATCGTTGTCTTGAAAACGTAATAAAAATATTTATACTGGAGTAAGCAAAATAAATGTCACTGTATAAGAAAGTTTCTACAGTAGAAAATTATTTTCGATCATGCGTTAAAATCACCACGTTTGTAACACGATGCGAAGTAAATTCGTAAATTGTATCGAAATTCACCTCCCAATATCGGTTATGTTAGCAGCTAGCTGGTGGAACGTTCTGTAGTACAAGAAGCATTTCTTCTGTGTGATTTTTTTTCCCTTGGCTGATATTAGATTTTTACACATATTCTGGATTTTTTATGTAAAATTTATTTGTTTGTTAATGAATTCATTATGCAAAGAGTAGCTTAAATAAAACTTATTCAAATGTATATCCTCTATTAAACTCTGATATTTAAGAATGAGTACTTATGAATTCAATAGAAGCATGGAAACGTCACTAAGTATTTCAAGTTGGTATTTTGTTTTAATTGTTGATTATGTTACACTCATATTGTGTCCCCATATTGAAAAAAAATGATCAAAAATAATAAGATAAAGTAACATTTTAGAAATAAAAAAAAATTATAAATTGGAGTTTATTTATGTATTAATATATACCAGGAAGAGATTAGGCGGATTTTTTTTTTTTTTTTATATGTGGACGATTATTTTATGGATTGTTTGAATGAAAAATATATATATATATATATTTTTATAAATATTTTAAAACAAACCACTAATTATTATATTTTGGTCCTCGAAACTTTTTGAATTGACATACATTTTATCCCTAAAACCATATAGAACAAAACTAAGTTTCTAATACAAAAATGTGTAAAAATAAAACCGTTGTAAATTATATAAATTGAATTAAATAAATGATAATATTTAAAATAAAGTTTTTTTTTAATATCATGTTCCAATGTTCAATAAATAATAATAATAAAACAAAATCCGTTTACAAATTTACACATGCCAAGCATTAAAACATTAATGGAAAATATTATATATGTTTGACGTGGCAACAACGACCGTCGCTCCGCTAGGTTACACAAAATTTAAATTTAATATTTGTTTTACACCCTGTGTAAAATTAGTTACTAATTAAAAATGCTTTGTCAATATTAACAGTTGATGAAACCTGTCATGTTTAAATACTGTAAAGTTGGCAGCACCTCACTACGTCCAATTAGTATTGGGACAAATATTTGTTTGCTTCTGAACTACAGTGAAGGCAACCACAATCGTGTTGACAGTTGCTATACAAATTGCAACAAAGTGATGTAATAATTGGAAATATAGTTGTGTGTAGTAGATGCGTTGACATTACTTTATAAATAACACCAAAATTACAAATGTGCATTTTCACATAGGTTTATGTGCATTAGTCAGCAAACCAGTTTAGTTCTTTTTGTAACTAACAAATGCAGAAAGCCACTCAGAAATATAATTTATTAATAATTACTGATCAGTTATATATTATAAACAAACAAAGAATTTAAATTGATTTTTATAGAAAACCCACAAATAACAACATTTTAAAATATAAGTAAATCCTCCTTTTTTACCGAACACAAATTATTAATATAATTGAGAGAACCATTAGTATTGTTCAAATCCAAACGTTTGTATAAACATAAATTATATAAAAGAAATTAATGGGTTTCAATTAATTAACTAATTTCGATTCAATGGATTTGATCTTAAAATAATAAACAATATAATAAGAAAACCAAATATTTAAGAAATTTAGATGCAATTCCACAACATTCCAACAAAAAAAATGAAAAGGTAAAATTACTTAAAATACATCACTGGTGAACGGAATGGGTTTCAATTTGCAGTAATTTTAATCTTGAAATAGTTTAACTTAAATTGTCACACAAATTTATAAGCAATTACCTAATTCCAATTATTGAAAAATCAGGAAAGTCTAACACATTACACATTTGTGATAAGATATGTTTTGCTCAAACAAAGGTAAAAATTATAACGAGATTTAAAAAAAAAATTAGCACGTATCAAGTGTAACAGACTATTCAAATAAGAAATTGTTTTACTGCAAACTCATCACAATTAAAAAATTTGGATATTCCTAAAAATGTGATCTATTAAATTGCTGTAAGGCGATCTCCATAAAATAAATAAATAATTAATAGTGTAACGAATGCAGAAAAAGAACCCTTTTTATATTAATGTTTATTTTCTTTATTAACTTTGACAGGACTGTAGGAAACTGTTGACATTAAGTTGTATATATTATATTCCACATGATTTTGTTATTTTGTAAATTTCTTGTGTTTAAAAGGTAATTTCAATATTTTATGAATAAAACAAACTTTTCATCAATTCAGTGGTTTATTTATCAGGTTTCGGTTTTAGTTTGAATTGATATTATGATGTTACTTTATATTGCAACTAACGTAATAACCTTGCATTGTCACAATTCATGTTTTAAATTTTTTTATGGTTCTTATGTGTATTTTTAATTTTTTACGTTGTATATTTATGTAGTCGTGTTGACCGATTTATCCTTCACTAACACAACACAGGAGTAAAAAAACTGAATATGAACATAAACAAATATAACTATTCGGTTAGAGTTTTATTAAAAAGAGAGTAGGCTTGCGGATGTACGCAACGCATATTCAATATCTGTTATGTGAGAGTATGAATTTCACCACAATCATTCTCTGATTTCTAATTAGAAGTCTTGAGGAGTTCAAGTATATATAAACTTAGATTAGTTGTAGGTAGCATTTAACATATTCTTGTTTGTTTTATTTGGTTATCGCACATCGTACCCCCAGGTCACAATTGATTTTAATCCAGTTTGAGGTGTTAAAACGTAGTTAAAACCATTTGAAGGTGATAACTATGTTATCGATAAATATACCAGTACATTAACTTAACGGAACTGATCTAAGGAATAACTACTACAAGTATTATATTTTAGTTAGTGTTTCTGTAATTTATGGTTCTGTAAAACCAATTTGTCAACTGTTTTCTACGATAAAATAAAATGTTATTATCGGAAATTGTTAAATATCAAAATTAACCCTATCTGGTTAATTATTTTATAAACTTCTCCCGAAATGTAACTCTTTTTTACGTACTGTTTAACGCTTTGGTTTATATGATTACATCTCATTTCTTCAAAATTTAATCGAAATCGTTAGTCTATTATATAATATCTTTTTTTAACGGCATCCATTATATTGTACTTTTTTATCACTAACACCTGGGGTATGTAGAGGCAAAGGTGGATATTTGGGCCCCTGGTGGCAACACGGGCCCCCAGTGAATCTAGACATACACGCCACGAATTCTGTCGGTAAACACTGGAACTACTAAAGCTTGAAGCTAAACAACACTGTAGAGCGCGCTGGCGCAGTATCTGTCATGGTTTCTTATAAGTAAGTGAGAAGTTAAAAATTTCGT
Organism: Aphrophora alni; assembly: GCA_963513935.1. Taxonomy (NCBI): domain Eukaryota; kingdom Metazoa; phylum Arthropoda; class Insecta; order Hemiptera; family Aphrophoridae; genus Aphrophora; species Aphrophora alni. The sequence continues at coordinate 134,576,891 of OY740769.1, read as the reverse complement.
TCCCGAGCAAAACTTTGAAAGGTAAGTGTTCAACTCAATGTTATCCTAATTTCTTTGTTGTATTTGGTAAAAACATGGTAAGATGTGTGTTTAGTATGTTCTAAGGATTGCGTATTACATTAGATATTCCCATTATGACACTAAAATAAGCGCTGAGAATTTTTCCTTTTTCAAGATGGCTAGGGTGGGGCCCCTTGCAGTGCTGGTATCATGGGCCCCATTCTCTTGGGGGCCCGTGTTACAACCACTACAAAGTTTTGTTACTTTTTATTTTGCAGATGCCTCGAAAAGTCCTAGTTCGTCCTAAAAAGTCTAACAGGCGGTCGTGGGATAAAGAAAACATGGCCAAAGCTATTGCAGCTGTTAAAGAAAATCGAATGGGTTTAAAAAAAGCAGTAAAAATGTTTTTAGTACCTCGTTCAACTTTGCAAAGACTGTGTAGAATTGAAAAACCTATTGAGGAAGTTGTAAATATGAAAATTGGACGCCCTACAATCATGCCTCCACAGTTAGAAAACGAACTAGTAAAATATATTTTGCTTATGGAGGCCAAGTTCCACGGCTTAACCAGAAACAATGTGTGCCGTATGGCATATCAGCTATGCTCACGAAATAACATAGCACACCCATTTGCAAATGTGAATCTGCAGGTCGTGCCTGGTTCGACCACTTCATGTCACGGCATAAAGAAACATTGTCTATATTGAAACCTTCACCAACATCAACCGCTCGAGCCAATGGTTTCAACAGGCAAGCGGTAGACGCATTTTATAATCTCCTTGAAGCAGAGTTTCAGAAACACAACTACCCTCCTGATAGAGTGTTTAATGTCGACGAGTCAGGGCTTACCTCGAATTATAGGCCTCCGAGGGAAAAACAAGTTGGCGCACTAACTGCAGCAGAAAGAGGATCACTTGTCACTTCCGTGTTCAGCATGAGTGCATCCGGTATTCACATCCCACCAATGCTCATCTTCCAAGAAAAAACATGACAGAAACACTGATGAAAGGTGCTCCGCCTGGCTCAATCGGAAGATGTCACCCTTCCGGTTGGATTCAAACCAACCTATTCACTGAATGGTTTAACCACTTTGTCTCAAAAACAAAGCCAACAGCAGATGACCCAATTTTGATAATTCTAGATGGTCACCAATCACACACAAAGAACATTGATGCCATTGAAATAGCTCGTGACAATCACATCACGATCGTTAGTCTGCCTTCTCACACTACACACAAGTTACAGCCCCTTGACAGAAGCTTTATGGGTCCTTTGAAGCACTATTACAGTGAAAACATTAGGCAGTGGCAGTTACACAACAATAGACCTCTTGGGCCTTATGACATTGCAGAGCTTTTGGGTAACGCTTTTCTTAAGTGTCAAACAGGTGAAATAGCAGCTAGTGGATTTTCTGTCACCGGGATTTACCCTTTCAATCGCCACTTGTTCACTGATGTCGACTTTGCTCCTTCAGAAACTGCTGATGCTGAAGACATTAGTCTTGAAACTCTGAAAGCATGCAAAGGGCGAACAGCCAACAAGAAATCAACAACCACTCCAACAGTCACTAATCAACAACCCACTTCTAGACCTGCTTCATCTGCTAGGGATCTGACCACTTCAACAGTCACTAATCAACAACCCACTTCTAGACCTCCTTTATCTGCTAGGGATCTGACTCCATCTGCGAAAAACTTGGCAGAAGCTGGGCCTTCAGGGTGTTCTTCTTCGATGTCCGTTTGTCATGTTTCTCCTCAAGACATCCTGCCTTTCCCAAAACCAAAAAAGAGGCTGACAAACAAAGGTCCTAAGCCGATGAAATGTGCTATTGTCACTTCATCACCCTATAAATTAGCTTTAGAAGAAGCAGAAAAAAGAAGAAACGAGTAATTTCTTTACTGAAATTAAGTAAAACTGATGAAACTATGAAGAAGAAGAAAAACACAGGGAAAAACCCTATCATGAAAAACCCAAACGAAAAAAAAATAACCAAAAGAAAGTTAGCCTTTTCAGATTCATCAGACGATGACAAGCAAGAGGAGGATTTCGACTCAGGCGAGTCTGTTATGGAAGCTGAGGTAGGAAGTTTCGCCCCTGAGGATGACGATGCAGTGTGCCTCTTCTGTGAAGAAGTATTCTCTAAAGACCGCTCAGGTGAACTGTGGGTACAGTGTATGAGCTGTGAAATGTGGGCTCACAATCTTTGTGCTGGGGCAGATAAAGATGTTTATATCTGTGACTTTTGTAAATAGGTCTAGTTTTTCCCCATAAAGTAGTTCAAAATTCAAGGTAGATTAGTCTAGTTTTTATGTTAAAAAAATAACTTACTTTTCAAAAAATGTTTTAAGTTAAGATATATTTTTGTATCTTTAAATAGTCTAATAACTTAATTTTCAACAAAATGTTTAAGTAGCCCAGATTAGTTTTTACATTCAAATCATAACTTACTTTTCAACAAAATGTTTAAGTTAAGATAGATTTACAAGATAGATGTTCAAATTATAATTTACTTTATTTTATTAGCAAAAAGTACATAGCAAATGTAATAAATATGTTTTTTGATGTGTTTCACGTTTGTTTATGAAAAAAACCCAGGGGCCCAAATTACCAGCACAAAAAATCGTTTTCGAAAAATGCAAACTTTTAGAAAAAAATTTTTGTTTCTTTTTGAGTATATAGAAAAAAGTCGTAACACATCACAATCAATAGTAAACATTCCAAAGAAGTGTTTTTATTAGTTTCAGGTGATAATATTAAAAAATAAAAAAGTTATATTAAAAAAACTAAGTGGGGGCCCAAATATCCACCCTTGCCTCTACTTTTTTCTTACTTAAATTAAAATGATTGCACAAAAATACATAACAGACTTTTTATTGTTTACAACCAGCAACTTTAGAGTGAAGTACAATTAATTATTGCAGCACTAAAACTAATTATAACTGATCATGAGATGTCCACCACAACTACCACTCAGGTGGTTACTGCAGTAACGTCATAGTGATAGAGTTAAATGAATAGCTGTTAAATAAAACCAACTCATTTTTTTAAACAGATATTTTTAATTATTGCATAAATTATTATAACTTCAAATGTACTGTCATTATACGGCATAACATAAAGTACTAGCGCTTGTTATAAACTATTATAATATCAATAAGATTATGTAGCTGTCATAACCCAAACTATAACACATTATCCAGCATATCCTCTTGACTGTAAAATGATCTCCATATAAAATCTGAAATACAAAACTTATTCTAATTATTTAAAAATAAAAAGTTATAAGTTTTTCAAAACTTACCAGGATTTAATATTGTGAAGAGAATTGTTTGTTTCAATATTGTTTATTTAGATATAAGTGTGCATATACATATTACAAATATTATATATTGAAATAAATATAAAATTCCATTGAGGGCTGATGAAGTGCATTAAATACCCCCATGTATACCCCACCCTCGAATTAAGCTTTTAATAATGCATTTATCCAATAACTGATTTGTTTATAACCATAAAACTGAAGTAGGCTATCATATCATGTTTTTTTTTAAATTATTATTAGGGGGATTGTTAATTACCAATGATTTCTCCTTAACAGATAGGTTTGGTCAATAACTCAAAGACAAAAACTGCTACTGAAAGAAATACTAATTGGAATAACCATTAGGGCTTGCTATATGGACTGATTAAGGATAAACTTATTACAGTGTTTTGGGGTGTTGAAATGAATTTAGAAAATAGAGTCCTTGTAAATTACTTGATAAAAGCATTACGTTTACTTGGTGTAAGTTATTTGGTCACAAAGAGTTTAGAATTTGTTAAGTAATAATTTAGTTGTTTTATTTGGGAAATAAAGTATGAAATCTTTTATTTTAACTTAAATTAGTATTTATTTTAGTTCATTATTATTCTTATTATTATTATTATTATTTTTTTTTTTTGTATAATTAGTTTATATATATTTGAATTTTAATTAATATTCTTATTTGTAGTTAGTTTGAATAAAATTGTGGAATGAAGGAATGTCCAACTTTACCACTTTTGATAGATGAGACCTATAGATCCCAACCTTATGTTGCAATGTTGCACAACCCCCATCCTATATAATATCTAAACAATAAAAATATTTTTTTAAATCTAAACATTTAAAAAAATATTATTACAATTTCAAGTTTTACGTACAACATTTAAAACGAAAAAGAGACAAAAAAGAACAGTGTAGAGCTGGTGGTAACTAAGAAAGAATTGTGTGATGTGATGTCATCGCTTAAGTTTCAGAGCTCGACTGCACCAGGCTTGCCCGTCCCTCTAATGGTAAAATAACATGGAACACTTCGCATCTTGAAAACTTAACTAGTGGCCTAGCAAAGGCCTGTATCTCTATTAGGTTGCAGAAAGTTTACAACCTGACAGCAGACATTCGCATTACAGCAGGGCTCCTTTGTTCACCCCGTTATTAACTCAAATCTTCTGTTTGTATTTGTTTTCGAGATTGTGTGTGTTTTTGAGTGGTTCGATCACTTTCAACCTTAATTGTTCATCCGATAACAAAAATATTAGGGACATATTTACTTTAGTATCAGGTATTTGTTTTAAATGGTGTTGGAATAATTCTCACCTTGTTTGTTCCACAATAAATAAAATTCAGTAAACTTATTTGTTCTTATATGAATTAAACTACATTTATTGAATGGTTCGATTACTGTACCAAGTACTGTTCATTTTAAGAGTAAGATGTTGTTCAACTATTAGTTAAGACAGTTTTGTTAGGTCAATGAATTCTGTTGAAAATTTATTACAAAGACCTTTCAGTTTGCTGTCAAAAGAAGAAAAAATGTGGAATTAAATGAATGGTTAGGCCTACACCTGACCTTTCTGGTTTTACCCAATTTGCCTACACTGGAAAAGGTCTTTTACAGGAAATTGAATTCGGATTTATACAAAAAGTGCAGTTGTATGGTTGTGAATTAAAATTGGCAATATTTTGTTTCCCCTGTTTATTGTTTGGTGGTGAAGACACATGAGTTAAGACAGGATTTAAAGATCTAAATCATATGCTGATAGAATAATAAAAAAAAAAATGAAGCATCAGCTAAGCACATAAAAAAAATAGCTTAGTTAGCCTTTTTCAGGACAACTAATGTAGCAGAACGCTTAAATAGTTCATATAGGATGAACATTGCAGCACTTAATGAAAGGGTAAAACAAAATAGATGTGTAGGCCTATTAAGTATTAATTTAAATTGTGTTTGATTATGTGGTGCATTTGAATTGGCATAAGGTCATGATGAAAGAAATGAGTGACGTAATCCTGGTGTGTTTAAAGGGTTGATTAATTTCAGTGGTGAATTTGATGTAGTTCTAAAGAGAAATGTAGACAGTGATACAGTGTTCAAGGGGACATCTAAAACCATCCAAAATGAACTTTGGCAAATTATGTTAGAGGTCTGTCATAAACACTTGCAACCACCAAGTTTTTCAAGTACCAGCCGCCACTGGTATACAGTACAGTGGCGATAAACATTCTGGAATAGTTCATAAACAAAGCAAAATTATGTGTTTTGAATGTGACTCCAAAAATAGGTAATTTATTTACTGATTAACTTTGAATGTACAGGGCATTTCCAATAAGTTCTGAAGCATGCTGGGTCCTGATTTATTTAGTCTATTATGTTTGGTACTAAGACCTGTCACTCTTTTAATGTTTACCTAACAAATCTCCTATGTTATCAGATTTAAATTTTGTTCAGTTTTAAGAAAGATTTTTGATAAAATGAGTAATGTTATTAAGAGCCATCACACTTTTGATGATGAACCAATTGATCATGCGACCGATGATGTTATACAAGATTTATCCTCAGGTTGAAAAAATTTGGTGTTCCAAAATACTCAATCCACAGGAAAGTTAAAAAAAAGTACAACAGTTTGACTAACCACCAGTGTCTAAAACAGATGAGGAGAACAAACTTTCTGAACGGTTATCTTTCAGGAGAATAGACCTTTCCCTAAATTGCTTTTGAAATAAAATCCTTTGTCAAGAAAATCCTCGATAAGAGAGGCAAAGTCGAAACTCAGTTCAAAAATAACATTTCCAGAAAGAAATGGATTCAATGCTTTCTAAACAGATAAACGATACAGTTAAAACCTGTATGTATAATAACAATAATAGTACCAAGGATGGAGTAACCCCACAGGCATTGAAGCATAATTTGAAGATCTAACTCTTTCCCGGAAGGATGTTCCCAAAGAAGCTACACTTAATTATGACGAAACTCTTATGCATGATAACCCTGGGAAAAGTAAAGTTATTGTTAGAATAAAATACAAACAGCCAGCGGAGATAATATATTTTTCAAAATCAAACTTTTCGGTATTGTTTGTGGGTGGACACTGGTGTTGCTTTTCTAACCTACATTGTGTATTAGGCAGAAAACATCTACGACACAACTACCAAAGGTGGTCTTGCAGGAACAAGGTTAAATAGGTCCAAGTTCGAATGGTTCAAGGATTGTTTTCTAACCATTGCTTTGACATATCTTAAAAAGCTTCGTGGTTTCTCAAAAGCTATACTATTTAACAAATAAATGAATTTATTCAATTTAAATATAGGGCCTAGTCCATTATTTAAGCCAAAGCATTAGCATTTAATTGAAATAAATTCGTCTAAGCTGTCAATTTATTTTTAAAGTTTGTATTCAAACCTATATATAGAGTGACAGAGTGTTCATGAAATGTTTTACCAAACTTCAGGAGGTGATAAGGGACATCAAACCAAAAAAATTGAATAAACTTATGTCCAAAACAGTTACTTATTCTCCCCAATTGCCATTTTGTATTTAGTTAATAACAAAATATTATCTAGAACTAATAGAGATATCAATGGCAATTTTGCAGATCATTTTATAGGATCTATTATGAGTTTTCAAAAATCTTATAATTTTTCACTTCATGGTTCCAAAAAGGAAACCATGTTGAACAAGATAATATATCTTTACTTTCATTGGAGGTCAAAGGATATCCAAGATATGAGTACAAATTAAAAAAAAATTTTTTTTAGTAATATAGTAGTACAAAAAAAAATTCCTTGGACTGTCATCAACTAAATAACTATATAAAAATCATAGTAGTACAAGCTTAACTATTAACCGAATTAAAAACTTTATTGTTACAAAACAAAACATTTAATTATTGGATATTCTCACGACAAAATTTGATAGGTTCCATTTATTTCAATGCAGCATTGCACACATCTTGTCAATGAATATCTAACACATTAAATAATTTCGGGTATTTCCCGAATCGGTTGATAGCATTTTAATATATTTCTTCTATTAGCTCTTCAATAGTATTTACTTGAGTTACATATACTATGCTCTTTAAATACCCAAAATGATATCGGATTTAAATCAGGCAAATAATACCCAAGCAATTGGAACATTCCGACCAATCCACCAATCTTGGAAACAATTATTTACCTGTTGTCTAAAATTAGTTAGGTTTAGAGAGGATCACCATCATAAGAAAACACATTTGCAAACCACAATCTGAAGGATATCTTACAGAAGTTCTGGCAACACATTTATATGATATGGAAATACTCTTCTTGACCTTTCTGTCTGTGAGGCTAAAATGTAGAGCCTGATTAGTCTATATGTATGCATTCGGGCAAAAATGGAAATAGAAAGCTTATGTTGGTGCATGCCTTCAAAAATGACATGAAATCTCTGGTAAACAAGATGCCTTATCAGTAAATATTATATTAGACAAAATCTGTGGGTTTTGAGCACACTGATTACTAAACAAACGACAGTATGTAATAACCCTCGACTGAACATCAACTCATAAAAGTGATTGGACTCTTTGGACATAGTAAAAGTATAATAACTGAGAATGTAGAATATTCCATATAGTAGTATGACATCTTATACCTTCTTATAAAGTAATCCTTCTACATGACACTCTGAGATAGTCTTCAATTCTTGCTAAGATTCTTTCCGCTAGAGTCATTGTATTGATCTTTGGGCCTTCCATGATTGTCAAAATTCTGCTAAACTTTTCCAGTCTCCCTTAAACCTACCTGTACTGCCATAAATATATGCCTACTAGGCTGGCGACAGTATGGATACATTTCTGCCTAAATTATTCTGATGGTATTACAGTAATGCTCTACTACAAGTGAAAGGAATTTGCCATTATAGTATTACTGTACAAATAAATTAAACATTTTCCAAATGTATGATTATAAGCGGATAATTATTTTATAGTTTATCTAAAGAAGAGTAAAATATTATAACTTAAAATAAACAATCATTAGATTAACATAGACTTGGTTGTTTCTTACTTAAACAATGTTGTTGTTTTTAATATCCAATGTTCAATAATCACCTGCGAAAAATTCATTGTGTGAACTATTTTTTAATTTAATTTATTTTAATTCCTCTAAAATTGATCTTCATCCTTCACATCAGCTAGTGTATTAAAAAATATAGCCTAATATATTCTTTAAATCTGTTTAAACATCTCAAAATACAAAATTATAATTAAAAGATTTCAGCACTATTTTAGACTATTAGTTAGGACATATTGGTTATTTATTAAGTATATACTTTTCTCAATAAATTCAAAGTCTTTCCGAGTACAATGGTAAACTGAATCTAAGGATTCTTTGTAGGGATTAAATCTGAGAGTCTTGGAGAATAAAACACCCCTAGGGTACAAATTTCATTATCAATTTCTTTATGAGTGGGAACTTTGAAGAGAGGATCATTAGATTTATTAAAATGCAAAATAAGGAATTACGTATGATTGAGAGTCAACAGAATAGTTCAGCAAGGGCTGATAGCTGAACTGTCCTAATCTTTTGACCGTATGTCAGGAGAGAAAACCAATTATATGAACTTTGTATCTGCTTTAGGTTCAAAACTAAGCAATCAATTATTTCTCACTAAACATGGAGGAGTATGGTGGGCAATAAAACTGGACACTCTGCATTGACATACCACCTTAAAAGGAAGTTAGTAGTATAACACTTCTAGTTTGATTTTGTATAGGTAAAAAACCATTACTGTCATCAACGACTAAGAAAAACAAGAACAACAAATATAAATACAAACAATAATAAAACAAAAATAAAATAAAACAATACTAAATTATACCAAAAACCCAATAAAAGGATATAAATTTTGCAAAACCAACAAAACTCAGGTAACAGTACAAAGTACAATGAATATTACATGGCTGTAATAGGTATTGCAACTATTAAATAATTTAATATTATCAAATATATTCAGGTAACACAAGAAGGACAATACCCGATCATGTTGTTGGATGATGATGTTATAATGTTGATGATGTTGTTGGATGATCCCAGCATCATCTTCCAACATCATCTAAATTGAATATGGTAGTATAAAAGTCCTATGTACACCTTTCAAAAATATTCAGTCAATTAGGATTTGTTTTATAGTCAGAACTTCTGACAGAATTGACATTGCGGATGATTCACTTGATCCATCAGAAATCCATGTGTGATTCTAGAGCGACTGAGAGAAAGACAGATAATTACAAACCTCATGATGACTAGCAAGAATTGGTATCCTCCAGGGCTGGACGATATCTTAAATTTCTCTTTGTTTATTATTTATTACAGCTGTCCATACTTCCTCCCATTGATGATTTTAATTAGTGACAAAAAATCTGAAAATTTGTGTGACTGGCAACTAACAGGTAGCATCCTTTGCCCCTTTGTCTACTTTTGTGTAGCCAATTATTCCACATGATTCGGGTACCACCAAAATGATACCCCAACACCCTATAACTGAAACCTGTGTATGGAGCAAAGAATATCTGCAGCTAAGGGATTCCTAGAATACATATCCCGGATAGACTGAAGAGAACTATTTTGGGTTCAAGATGAAATGGTTTCGAGTATATACTAAAAACATAGAATATTTGTATATTTATCAAGATATAGATGATTTACCAGTCTCAGCAAGTAAGCTCTAGGATGGGCTTAAATGAATGTTCTATGTAAGAGTCGGAAGTCAGAGTTATGAACTAAATCAAGCTTTTTAATTGCTTAAGGTCTTGTGAATAATAGTAGACTATACAGCCACAATTAATACACGATCGAATAAAGGCATGGTAAAAACATGACATACAAGTCTAATCATCGAAGCACCACAGAGAATACTTAACATGGCATGAGTTTTATTACAGCTTGTATTCAGATCAATAAATGAGGATTCCAAGAGAGTATGAGTTCAAATAATACCCTTAAGAATTTATCAGTTGCAGCACGATATAACATATCAAGATATAATAAGGGCCCATGATTTTCTCTTTGGCAACTAAATTTAATACATTACATTTTTGAATCAGACAACATAAAGCCTATCACGATTGTAGTCTAATTATAATGAGTTGAACGACTTTTTCGCTATTGACAAAACTTAAATAGGCACATATATAGTAATCTCATCAACAAATAGGGTAATGCTTCAAAATACACTCTGAGAAATGGATAAACTTGTTCTGAAAATATCTGTTGCTAAGTAAGTTTTGTACAAATGCAAGATTTTTATCATTTATATTCCATGATTTTAAAGTATTCAGAATTCCTTGTAGCCAAGCCATATATGATAAGTTTTTTCCCAGTCAAAAAACACTGCAAACAGTGTCTGACACGAGAAAAAGACCTTATTTAATTGCAGACTAGTGAAAACAGTTGATCAGTACCATGTTTATCCCTGTTTAAAACCATATTTTTAATCACAAAGTAACTATTTACTCTCGAGATACCAAACAGTGCATTGACTGATCCCCTTCTCTATCAATTTGTAGAGCACACTAGTAAGTGATATGGGATGGTAGCTTCCTGGTTCGGTTTTTGCTTTATCTAGTTCTATAAGAGGAATTACTGTAGCTTCCAACAAAACACCGGAAAACATTCTTTTTCGAATATACGATTTAACTTTTCCGAAATTGGGAAATGTATAAACACAGAGTAAAGTATGTTGTTATGGCCTGGACCAGAATCTTGTTCAAACAACAGAGCAGACTTGAATTCCTGTAAGAGAAAAGGGAAATTTAACTGTGATTCTTCAGATTAATCTACAGTGAAAGGTATTGTTTCTAATGAACGCTTGTATAATAAAAGATGTTGTTGTATGCAGCAGTTGAGGAAAGTTTACAAATAATGAACCCAAAACATTACCAGTATCATGTGGAAGAGCCTACAGTTTAGGGACAGCCCTACTGTACTGTAGCACGTTCACTTTTACTTCATTCTGTTTCCTTTAGAATATATCCATTTATTAATAGTAATACCATTATTAATAACATATTACACTATTTTTTTAAACATGTCAACTAACAATGACATCAATAATATAATTATGCTTATTGTTAATTACATATGAAAATGAAAAAGAATCACAACAATGTTATATTTTCACATTTTAATTGTTGATTTAATAATAATCTTTTAAACAAAATACCATTGTTGCTCACTGTTACTTTCATAAATATATGTTTTCATGACGACCATTTTATAATTTGTGGTTTATCAAAATCAAGTTTTATTATTATTGAGTAAATTAGTAACTGATACTAAATATATTTTGGGGACAATATTTAGCTAGTGCTTTAAACTCAAAACATGTTCATTGTTCTTTTTTATTTAAAATGTATTATTTATTTCAGTTTACAAACTGAAAAAAAATTTAAGCAGCGCTAATTTATTATGTAAAAACATTTATTACCTGTTGGAATTTAATTCCAGTATGAAATATTAATCTGTTTGCGAACAATAGAATTTATTTAAACTTATTCTGAATTAGAACTGGTTTTGATCTGTTTTCAAATATTAATATAACTAATATTGTTAGTCTCACTGATTTTATTTAGTATTGGACATTTGTTACCAAATATTTTTTTTAGACTAATAAAGAATAACTTTTTTCTCTAAATAAACAGATGCGAAGTAACTATGCAAAACCCTATGGTTGTACCAATACCAGAAAGAGGCAGAGAAATGAAAACCTCTCGAATACCTCAAATATCATTGGACACAATGCGCTTGCAATTACTAGACACAATGAAGAAGCATAAGAGTGAACCAATTATCGATAACCTAGAAATAATAGATAAAAATATAAAATATACGGAAATTTCCAAAAATCAACCCAAGGACTTATACCATCAAGCATGTAAGAACCATGCATTGTTTTTAATTCCAGATACCACACTAGAAGATATGAAAACTATAGTAAATTTTAAAGTAAGTAAAAAAAAGGAAACCCGATACAGAGATCCAAAAGTTGAAGAACTATCTCAATATGATTACTTTATGCATAAGCTCGATACTGTTATAGAAAAATTAGATGACTTGGACAGCACCTCAGAATCTTCATGTGATTCACATTTGTCTGACAAAGATATTGAAGAATACGTGGCAAAACCATACACAAAAACTCCTTTCAATTTTCTTATATATAAACTGAATAATATTGTAATGAAATTAGATGAAATATCAAAACCTCTTCCAGATAGCAGTGTTGAAAAGCTTTATCAAGATGAAATGTTTCTTAACGAACCTTCAGAAATATTTACAAATAACAAAGATACCTCAATAAACAAGTCTATTACATACAGGGTTGAAGACCGAAATGTAGGGAAAGACGATCATGTCACCACTTCTTTAAACCCCTTTACACAGTCTTTAAATTTAGAGGAACACAAATTGTATTATTGTGAGACAAAAACCGAATTAAGTCAAATTCCTCCTGCAAATCAATCACATATTAATACAAATATTGAATTATCAAAACCGCTTTTATTGCCTTCTACCTTACATTCAAAATCACTTAATTTTACTGTAGCTGGACATTTTAATGACTCTAAACCAATCTTTGAGGTAAAAAAATGTGATTTTGATAACATAAACCATGAACTATCAAAGCTCCATAGAAAAAAGAACATAAACCTAAATAACACTTACACTCAGAAAACTAAAAAATTGCACATATCAATTGCTGGAAAGCTATTGAAGAAACAAAACATATCACAGTGGAGAAATTATTTAGGTAAACAAACAAGTAACATAACTGTCATTCCTGAGTTACAAGAACAAGTGGCAAAAGTTTTCTCATTCAGAAGTTCAATAAGTAATTGTGATCTAAATCAATTACACATTTCTATATCCGGAGAGTATACCAAAGATGAAAATCAAGATCAGTATTTTCCAGCTGTATCTATTCAAATAAAACAGAACAAAAAAATTTTACGTAGATCTCAAAAGATAGAAAGTGTAAATAGTAAGTTCATTGACATTTTTCATGCTAAAGAATTAAAAAATGTTAGACGTGGTAAATTACTAAAAGGAAGTAGGCCAGTAAAAAACAGAAAAAGTATTAAGAAACTACAAAAACAAATTGTTAATAATATTTCTGAAAGTGATGAAGAAATTAATCCTGATAAAAATATACAGCCAGGTGATTATGAATTAGATAGAAAAGAAGAAGAAAATGAAAGCCTCGTTAACATAGTTTTGTTCAATAATGAAGAACAGTTAGAGGAAGAAGAAATTGAAACTAAGAGTGCAAAGTCCATAACATACCATGATTTGCCAATAAAGTCTGAAGAAAAACTATTATTGAAGAAAGCCACATACAACTATGAAAATCCCCAGTCTTACGATCTAGAAGGAAACATTATTGATGAGAAAAATCAAACGACAGTAGAAAATAAACTTAAATATCAAGAACAACCATCAAGTATTTTTAAAACACATGATATTTCAGTATACAATGTGAAATCAGAAAATCAAACAAACATCTTCAAAGATGCACAAATTAGTCATGACAGTCCTACAATGATAATTACAACAAAAGATGATTTTGCTAGTGAAAGTAAAATTATTAAAAAAAGTAATATTATTAAAAAGGGCATTAGTTCTGTAGGGGATTGCATAAGGAACAAATTTAAAAAAATAAAAACTCGAACAATGTCATTACGAAGTAAAAATGGAGCAAAAAGTATTAGTGATTCACAGAAAGAAGAAGAAGAAAACACAAATGTCCCTGTTAAACGAAAAAAACAGAAAGGTCCTAATATTTGTGAGAACCCCATTCTTGGCCAATTTGAAGAATTCTTCATTGATTAGTGCTTTTCAATGTAATATACTAACAATAATGTATTGTGTTGTATAAAGTATAATTTATTTTAAAATAGTAATGTTTAATTTAATAACCAATAATGAACTTTCGTACAATTTGTTTCAAAACCCTTGCCCAGAACTCAGAAGCATAGTTAATAAATCTCATACAAAATGTTTCCTTATAAGAAACAATTACAACAAGGTCTTTGATCAGTATATTAACAAAGTGAAGTATAATTAATTGGTACATTGTTTATATTTATAGGGGTGGTATATTATTTATATAATTATATTACTACTATAATTTTTATCCAAAATTCTAGGAATAACATTTGATGAAATATTTCTGTGAAAAAAAAAAAAACACATTATTACAATATCTGATCAAATAAACACTTAACCTGTCAAGAATATAGGCCAAGAGAACATAGTGTGGCTATGAATTTGTAATGCAATAACTTAACCTGCAATGCATAAGACCAAAAATAAGATATGGATTTAAGTTTGGGGAAGCGCAACTTTGACACATTTGAGATAACTGGAATTAATTAAAACTGTGCTATAAAAACATGTCTTGAATGCCCAAAAACCACCTCAGTTAGGAGCAATGCAAATAGAATAAATGAACCACTTGTTGCAGAAAGGGCATAAGTGACAAAAATTGATAACATGATATTCTTAATAAAATCTGTTGTTTAAATGTATACGCTTCGTTTGGTGCATAAAAGACATATGTGCCATTACTGCAATAGGTCTATAAAGTAGGTATTTTCATACAGTGTAGTGCAGAAAGGGAATATGAGCCAAACAAGTGTCCTTTCTGCAGCAAACAATCTATACTCGGCCTTCGCGGCGCATGCGCACGGCAACACAGTTCCACACTGTTCCAGGTTGTTGTTGTTTGGTGTTGACGTGATTGAGGTTATGTTTGGTTGGAAGTGAAAGTCATTCTAACGTGGTTATTTTGTGAAGTTTTGTGTCATTAAAAATGTCGGAAAATAGTGATTCTGGTGAAAATGAACAAGGTTTATTGGCCACAAAGTCAAAGAAAAGAAAAGGTGTCGTGAACAGTGAATCGTATCAACGGAACGTGATCAAAAAGGCCAGGGTGCAAGGGACGGAGTACAAGAGCTATAAAGGGAAAACTGTGGCAGCCAGATCCACCGGCAATGACTGTAAGTGCAAGATGAAGTGTTTCACTAAGTTTAAAGACGATAGCTTTATAAGTATCTTAAACGGGTTTTCATCGTTTAAAGACAAAGACACCCAAGACGTGTTTTTGCAAGGCCTAATAGAGCGTGATGATGTAAAAAAAAGACGCAAAAACAAAGACCCTCCTACTTTAGAAAATGAAGATGAGCCTATGCCTAACAAAAGAAACAACTCTTACAAATACTATGTGAATAATGATGGAAAAAGAGTAGCAGTCTGTAAAAAAGCTTTTATTTCTGTGTATTGGATATCTGCCAAACGTGTTGTCAGACTATGCAAGCTAAAATCTCTGAATGTGACTCCTGTTGACATGCGAGGTAAAAATAGGAGTGCTAATGCTATTCCTGGTGACATTTGTCAGAAAATTCATCAGCACGTAAGCTCTTTTCCAACAAAAATGACACACTATGATTCCAATGAAAAACACTACCTTGATGCCCGCCTAAATTTGAAAATCATGTTTGATATGTTTTTATTCAAACATCCCGAGTGCAAGGGCAAAGTTTCTTACTGGTTTTACAGACAGTACTTTCTTGAAAACTTTGACTTGAAATTTGGCCGTCCCCAAGTAGATGTGTGCATTGAATGCGAAAGTTTAAAAAGCAAATTAAGAGATAAAACTCTTAACGACAATGCTAAAAGGGTGGTTACAGCTGAGCTTATTGTACATAAAAGACGTGCTAAAAAGTTTTATAAAAAAATGGACGATTATTCAAAAAACACTGACCCCAACACTTTAGTAATCGCATTTGACTACATGCAAAACCTACCTTTACCCAACATTCCGGTTCAAGATATCTTTTACCTTCGCCAGTTATGGGTTTATCTTTTTTGTATCCATGACTTAAAATCTGGTAAAGCTGTTATGTACACTTATCATGAAGGCCTTGCAAAAAAATCCCCAGATGAAGTTTGCAGTTTGTTAAACAACTATCTAACCAATGAAATTCCAAAAGACATTAAAAAACTAGTAATTTTTTCGGACTCGTGTGGTGGACAGAACCGGAACCACACTGTTTGTCGGTACCTACAGAGTTTAACCGACAGGGGAGTTTTTGAACAAATAACTCACTATTTGCCCCTTCGTGGTCACTCATTTCTACCTTGTGACCGTGACTTTGGTCTGGTGAAACGATGTATCAAGAGATCCGACCGCATCTACACTCCGGATCAATACAGTGAACTGGTTTTAAAAAGCAACAACAAACAAAAGTTTACTTGTAAAACTGTTGATCCCAGCATGGTTTACAGTTACAAGACTTGGTGGCTTGAGCATTATAAAAAGTCATGTATTTCTGTAGAAACTTCTGGCAGGGGCATCCCCAAAGACAAGAGAGAATATTTCAAAATTTCATCCTATAGGGAGTTTCAGTTTGACTCTCAGACTCCAGGTGTAGTGACAGTACGAAAATATATTGACAGTAACATAACCCAACACTCATTCAACACTAAGAAATGGGACCTGCAACCACCTTCTCCACCTGAAACCGCCTCTTACCCAAATGGAAAACTACCTATAAACATCAAGAAGATAAACGATCTCAAGAAGCTAAGGCCGTATTTGGTGGGGTATGAGTCATTTTACAATGACATTTTTCAGTGGCCCACCTGTAGTGGAGAAGCTGTTGAGGACTTGTAAAGAGAAAGATAATGACAAGCCAATTTTATGGCTTATTGTGACTATAACAATGTATTTGTTTATTATATTTTACCCATATAAATTTGATCTGACAGTGTTGTGAAAGTTGTTTACCATTTTTATTAGTGGGTTGTAATGGTGGTGAGGGGGGGGAGTATTAGGTATATAAATCCACATCAGGCATACATCCCCACTCCGCCACCACCATTACAACACCTCTCCCTACTTATCCCTTCAACCCCCATTTTGAAACTAACCCCCTTCCTAATCAAAACACAGATTCTCACATTAAAAACACGAAAAAAAAACCCATTTGATGCAGAAAGGACATAAGTTTCACAAATTTATTAATAAATAATAAATTAACTAAATGACAAAAAAACCTAACTTAAATTCCCATTCTTAACTGATGGCTTTATAAATAAAATTGTTTTTGTGGTCTAATTACATAACACAATTTCAAAAACCGTTTTTTTTAATTCCTGAAAACTTTTGATTTTGTCACTTATGCCCTTTCTGCAACAAGTGATTCAAATATGAATTCGTGGTACTGGACAACAGTAAAAATGGACACTTTTATGAGGGAAGCTATAACTGTAAGAGAAGGGCTCGCCATTACATTGAGATTTGTAGCGACAGGAGATTCCTACACAAGTTTCCACTATCTCTTTCGAGTATCCAAAAGTGCAATTTCTTTGAATATTCCAGAAGTTTGTGATGCAATATTTACTTCTCTTAATGATTATGTTAAGGTAATTGAATAAATATTATACTCCTAATTAAATAATCTTAAGTTTAATGTTAAAAATATATATAATAATCAATAATAATTAGAAATAATTATGTAATACTATCAAAATGAACAATAAAGTTTAAATCTTAATTACAAATGTGTTAAAGAACAGTCGTTCTTATCTCCACTGGTTGATGGGATGTGATGGATGTGTTGTAAGTCGGGTACTGCATATTTCCACCTGGTTATCGGGACGTGGAGGGCTCAAAATTGAAGTGTTGGTATCTATACAACAACGTCTCTGTGTCTGCCTTGAACAAAACCTCACCAATCACTCTTTTCTTATAGGCCAGTGTCTGAGGATCGTACTTCCCTAACTCGTTGGCTATATGTTGGCCATATGAAAAGTAGGAGTCTGCTGCAATGTCATTGCTAGACTTTAACCTTTTATTGCATCATCTAGCATCTTTATATTGCTGTCTTTATCTCTGTTTTTCCTCTTCATCACTGTCTTCTTTGTTTTTTCTTTCTGCTCTACAACCGGAGTTGAGGTCTACAATACGTTACTGTCAGATGCAGTGGCCAGAGTTTCTTCATCTATAGCCTGAAACATACAAAAAATAAAGGTCTTTTCAATGAAAATTATTGTTTAAAACAACCCAACAACACATCACAATAGTCCATATACATATAATAAACGTAAATAAAATTACCGGATTGATTTTGATTAATTTGTTTTGATTCCAGGTACCACAAACCGAGGAAGAGTGGTGGGAGAAAGCTAGAGAATTTGAAGAAAGGTGGAACTTTCCTCATGACATTGCAGCCATGGATGGAAAGCATATCATGATTCAAGCACCTAACTTTAGTAGGACTGAATACTTTAATTACAAGAAGTTCTTTAGCATTGTTCTCTTGGCATTGGTTGATGTAGATTAAAATTTTTTATATGTTGATTTAAGCTGTCTGGGAAGAATATCTGATTGCGGAATTTTAAAAAATACTCGAATTTATGAGAAATTGGAAAGGAACGAACTAAATATTCCCAAACTAAAAGCTTTGCGGATTCCATATTGCATTGAAGTAACGTACATGATATTAGCTGACAAAATGTTTGCATTGAATAATTACACAATGAAACCATTCGAAGAAAACCCAGACGAAGGTTCACCTGAACGAGAGTTTTGACTACCGCCTTTCTAGAGCTCGCCGAGTATCTGAAAATGCTTTTGGAATACTAAGTTCCTTTTTTCGGGTTTTAGGAAAAGTATGCTACTGCAACCTTAGGTAGCGGAGAAAGTTGTTCTGGCAACTATATATTTACATAATTTCTTAAGTCAACGTCCTGCCAAACATGCACACCCCAAGGTACATTTAATACACAAAGGGATGACAGACCGGTGGTCAACAGTAGATGGAGAAATAACAGACCAATGTCATCATTTTTGCTTTTCCGAAACGTTGCCCGGAAAACAAGTGGTCGCCCCAAAAATATCCATGAACATTTAGCTCATCATTTTGTTTTGAATGGCATGTGACCGTGGCGTAGATAATACAAAACAAAAAAGATGGATATGTTAAGTGTTGTGTACTTACTTCACCTAAAGAGTCCACAGTTGCTATTGGTAAATCCTTGTCTGCCAGAAAATCGAAATGTTTAAGTGCAAACCACTTGGATTCGTACACTTCTTCAATGCCTGTAAATTACGAGAATTTTGATTTTATTTGAAATTATATTTGAATATGTTAAATTTTATAATAATTTCAAAAACAAATGATGGCTAATAATTAATGTATATGTAAAAAAATATTGTATTGCTTACCTGAACCGGTAATCTTACTTTTTCTCTCTCTAGATTTTTCACTCCTATACGTCCCCATCAGAGTCTTCATTTTCGTTTTTAAGGTAGGCAGCGTTATTTCCATTTGTGCACTAATTTCTTTCCAGGCATCATCTCTTTTTAATTTTTGACGGTAATTTTTATCTTTGGCATTTTAAAGTAAAGGATAATTTTTATTCAATTCGATCAAACGAATTGATTAGCTTTGGTTCATGTTTTAAATTTATTAATCTACATGACACGAGTATATGATGTGAATCACGTTTGATGCAGGGTGTTTACCGACTAGTGAGCGGATGAGAGTGAGGCAGCCCACCTAATCAAGTGGAGGGGAGAGGCAACGGTATTATAGAACATTCGAGTTTTATTCTCGAAACTGCCTTGCGAGGAAAACTTTCATTGTATAAACCTGCCTTTAGAAAATTACAGGTATCTTTTTTCTATTATGTTTGCTTACCCTTTAGTAGCTCTTGTATATCTACCATGGAGATATCTCAGTTCCCCTGAAGCTCTCTCTTTCCATATACATTTGGCTATAATCCAATCCCTCCAATGTCTTCCTACCTAGGTTCAATCCTCCACTGCTCGTTTGACCCTTTTTCTTCCCACCAAAGGGTCATATACAAGTCCCATCTTCATGGTATCTTCACGTCACTTGCAAGCTAAGATATTTTATCATTTTCACAATTTTGCCTTACTCTGACTTCTCCAAAAAACTCAGATTACACACATATATATAAATATATATATAAATTTTTAACTAGTTATACCCCTAATTCGTAACGTTACCATTGCCCTCTAAACATCGCCTCGATGTTTTACAATATTATATAAAAAACACATTAAAATTGTTTTTATGTTCATTATCATATTCATTATATCTAACTTAACCTCACGATACATAAAGATGAGACTTAGGGTGGAGATTTATTTGACTAAAACTAATGAAATATGTTACCAATGCTGATAATGATCTTCTGAAATTCTGCTTCTGTTGTTGGTCACTCAATCGTACCCAGAAACAACCTCGAGCTGGGTATTCTCTGTACCATATTAAAAACAGTATTGTCTTCACTGCTTGACATACTGCCCACTCTGGAAAATAGTACACAAATAAATGTTTGTTCAAACTAACTGTTGCAAATCCAGAGTGTTGCCAGAACTGAACAAACTATCTGTATTAATCTCCTTATAATTATTCCAACAAAAACAAATAAAACAATGAACTACCCCTCTGTTATACATATCCTTGCAATACTCAACCCCCTTGTTGGAATGATTCTCCATTGTACATTAGGTATTAAAACTCTACTAGAGCAACATCCATAATTCCTATACTTATTCACAAACTTGTACTTTATACTTATAATAACACATAACTATTGAATAATTGCAGAACAGTGCAAAGAGTTGTTAATTAAATCTTGAGGAATATTATATGTTTTAACTGCACAACATGCACTAGGCCACCTATACATTTATCATATCGACATACCTCGATTATGTAGTTTAACGGTGATACTTGTCGTAAGACTTCATAATTTTTTTATTTTTAAACTGCTGTGTGAGTTTATTATTCTTTTTATCTACTCTCAGTAGAACCAACTTCCTTATCTTATATTCTTTCCACTTATGCCATATTATATTATATACTTTTAGCTTTTGCTGCTCCTCTGGTGCATAGGATAAATACCGAGGTAAATCCTATATCACCTTATGAATAACTTTTAATTGGACAAGTTATGCATACTTGTATAGGTAATCTCATATATTGATACAATCCCCTATGTGTTACAAATGCTGTGTACCTATGAATTATATTGTGGAACTATAGGCTGTTGGAAAAATGCCTGACAAATGTCAATAGAAGAAAAATATTTACCTGTACCCAAAGTAACAAAAATAGTGCCCACCTGAGGTAAAGGATATCTATCTGGCTCCATGTTTTTATTTAGTTTCCTACAATTGACTACCAGCCTATACTGTTTTCCTGATATCTTCTCTAAAAATCCTTACAAAAGCACATTGAGATTCTTCTATAATCCCGCCTTCTTCAATTAGTCTACCTACCCGTCTAATCCAATTCTTTCCATATTACTCAAACGTCCCTTATCATTAGTGATGGTGATTTAGTTTTTTATACCAATTGATTTTTCAATGGCAGTAACATTTAGAATACCACTTGTGTTGATATCAAAAGTAACTTCAATCTGTCACACACCTCGCTGAGTTATTAGGATTCTGGTCAGCTTGAATTTTCCTAATATGTTGTTACCTTTAGTCATATCTCATTCTCCATTGTGTACTTGAATCAATACTCCAGCTTGATTATCAGCAAATGTTGTAAATGTGTGTTTTGTTAGAATGGTTGTCTTTCTCAATAAGTTATGTCATTATTCCTCCAGCACTTGCGATACCATGAGAAAGTATGTGGTGTAACATCCAAAAGCTGAATTATTTGAACTTTTTCAGATTTATCACTGAGAAGGATAGTGGTTTGAACGGTTGCTCCATATGCAACAGCTTCATCAGGAATAATAGATTTGTTCTGATCATTTCTATTGGAAAAATCTTGCAACAATTTGTGAACTTTAGGAATATAAGTAGAACCGCCGACTAAAATAATGTCATGAATTAACACTTTTTCTATTTTAACATCCAATAATGATTTCTTAACTGGTTCCATGGTGTAAGCTCCTCAAAATAAGCTTGAGTGATTGGAGTATAGAAATCAATTCCTTCAAAAGGGGAATCAATTTCAATACTATCATTGACTAGATGAAGAAAGTGTTCGCTATTCTCATTTACAAGTGGTTCTAATCCACCTCAATGCTTTTGTTTCGTGTTAAATCTTTTTTTTATATTTTCTCCGGAATTCTTATACAAAGTGGTTGACAATGCAATTATCAAAGTTTTTACCACCCAAATGTGTATCTCCGGCTGTAGATTTTACTTCAAAAATACCATCTTCAATTAATTGTCAGGATAGAAATATACACCATACTTATTCCAGTGAACTTCAGATATAGTTTCAATGTAAACCATATGAGCCACGCCAGTGGTATTTATAGACTGTCAGCTATCTATGATTACTCAATTACTGCTAGCATACCCAAGCTACAAAGCTGTTTATACTTTGTAGCGAGAACGCTTACTTTCTCCACACGAATATATGATTACTTTGTAGGTGAATAGGTGATTGCTTTATTTACATCATACCTTATTCCTTGCTTTTCCTGGTGATGTCAAATTATAAATCAAACTGAACATCTACTTTGTATCGAATGTATTATATAATTACTGATTTTTGAAGTTATACTTCAATGCGCTCGTTGGGATGGGGTGTTGGTCGAGTAACCGCGTCACGCTAAAACTAAGAAAAATTGAGCTTTCGGGTAGACTCGGCTGTAGACGTGAACGTTCTGGCGATCCCCATCTGTTACAAAGAGACACAGGTGTTCGTATCAGCCGAGGCAAAACCGAGTAAATGATACTTTCTAACCATGTCTTTTAGTATATTGTTATTGATTGTAAGAAAAATCTTGAATATTATAACTGGTAGGAAAAGGGGTTAATCACAAAGGTGATACGTGTTGTCCAAGAAATGGGGAGTATGTGGTATTTTAAGAACATTTTACTGTCACATGGGAATTGTTTTCCAATCAATGTGGTTACTCCCTAATTTAGGAAACAGTAGCATAGTAGAATGACTTCTACTGTTCCCGGGGTGTGGTGAGGTTATGTGATATGTTGTCACAAATTAAGTGGGTGTGGGAAGTAGGATTAGTTATCGCGTTGAGGTCTCCTTTGATTTCCATCATCATGGATCATCCATTGCTTGAAGTGCAATGGAATGTGCACTGGTTGGCAATGCTGCCTGTATTGTAGCCAGTAATAAGTTGTACTTCACATCCTTATGATATCGACCTCTATATCCTCATTTATTGTCATGACAGGAAGCACAGGCTCATGCTATATGGTCGACAGTGATCCAATTGTTTTTGTTTAATGTTTTAACTGACGTTCCATCTGTTGGGGTGATATTTATTTCTGGAGGCAGCATGCAGGTATGGTTTTTCAGCATAAAGTCACATATACTTAGTCTTATAGTATCCTTGATGATGACTGGTGACGAATCGGCACACTAAGAGTAGAAATTAATATTTGGGAGATTATGAGATAGATCTCTTTGGGATTGACAGGCTCATCTGTTCTATCGCTAAGCATAATCCCAGTCAATTAAGATCACCAAATAACAAATTTTGGAGTAAGGTTGTATGTGTGAATATGTGGTTTCTACAATTTGCTTGTATGGTGTCTAACATTGTAATTAGAGCATTGTAATTAATCTGTTTTTGTTGCCGTAGCTTATGTTCAACAAAATGATCATATAATTCATAAATCCAAATCATTATTTAAAGTGTTTTGAAATTTTATTAATGATTCATATACTGTCTGCATTGCCCCTATTACAGTTTTTGTTTATCCCTGTAGTGAAGTTGCTATTATCACCAAGTCTAAATGGTTGTCTTTGATCAACTGTTGTACTTTATTGAGGTGGTTGTTAACCATGTCTTCATTTGTTGACATGTAGCTCATTGTCTCTTAATGTCCCACAACACTGATGAAAAATGCTGCCAATGCTAAAGATTATGTTTTTTTTTTTTTTTCTTTGTTTTTTTTACCCAGTTTGGGTAGAAACTACCCGTCCTTGGATGTCCACCATGCTGTTTGTTACTGCTTTGCACACAGGTCTGTCAGATGACTCCAAAAATTAAATTGTTACTATGAGCATCTTTTAAAGGGAAATATATATGTGAATGAGATTGAGGTGATGTATAAGTGGTTTGGACGTAATTATTACAAATAACCTTATTTTGATATTGTATTATAATGTCAGATAGGATTCCATGAGTAGTTAGGAGTGATGTTCTCAGGGAATATTGTAGTGATATCTGCTTCCTAGAACAAACTGTGTGGAAATTATTAATTAATTGCCCTTGATAAATGTTGTTCTGGCTTGGTTGTCTGGAACTGAGCAAACTTTATATGTAAACAGTAGTGATCTTATTGTTTTCGATTTCAGCTAAATTAAAAAGAATTATAATTAATTGCTATCAATGCTTAAATTTCTCTTCATTGTACCACATTTTACTTTTAGATAAGTACTTATAGAAATAATAATAAGTAATTAAGAAAATATATTTATTAACAATATTTTTTATTACAATCTTTATTACTTTTACATATTATATTATTTTTTATTTGTACTACATGTATAACATCTAGCTACAATTTTCCATATTTTTCATTTCCTTGAGTAAAATAAGTCTCCAATGTTGTACTCTACTTCTCTATGAGATGTGTTATGTTGTTCTTACTATTTGTTTTGTGTTCTTGTTAGGCGTTGTGGTAGTCTTGTCACATTTTAAGATGGCTATTAGAGCTTTATATTAGAGAGATTGCATGGTAATCTGGGGTGTTAAGAAGTATTGCTAAATCTAAGAGTTGTTTGAACTTGAATCCATGCAATAAAAAGAATAGCAAGTGACCCGTGGTTACATTAGAGAGGAATGTAACTTCTCCTTTTGTGAATTAGAGAGGCTAGTGTTAATAATATTATGGATTTGTGCCAATTTGTTTAGTTTTAGTTGATGTAGCAATGTAACATGTTTACACAATGTTGAGTTGTTTCTTTCAGTGACCCCTTGACTATGTGGTCTATATGCTGCTAAAGTTTATTCTATTATTCCTAAAGTTTTGTATAACTGCTTTAATGATTCAGCTACAAAATGTATTCCTCTGTCTGTTGGCTGGCATGCCATAACTAGGTATAATATTCTCTAGGACAAAATTTGCGGCAGTTTTCATGTCCATTATTGTGTTGTTTTGGCTCTGCCAATTTTTTTGTGATATCAGTAGCTAACAGAATATAATACTGGTTTTTTGATTTAGGTAGCAGGTCTAAATAATCTTTAGTTATTTTTCTGAATCGTTTGACGTTGGATAATATTGAGTGTAGGAATTCTATATGTTTTGTCTGGATCTCTTCATTGTTTTACATTTGTAGAATAATTAGACATATTTGATGATGTTTGTCGTTATCATGTACCTATGGTTATTTTGATTTTATTTTTATAGAGTTTTGACTATACTTGCATTTGCATGTCCAACTGCTGTGAAGGAATTATGATAAGCATTATGTCGGATATCTCATACTACTGAATTTGGTACAGCTAATATTTCCTGAATGTGTCCGTCTATGAATCATTTGTAATATATATTATGTTTTCATTAAAGGTACATAACCTTGAAGCTTGTATTTGGATTTGTCAGCGAATGTTGGGTTGAGTATAGCTTGAGTAATTCATATAGGTAATTGTTGTCTAATTATAGTGTTTCTATGTTGATTGTTTTGATTTTATTTATATGAAATTCCTTGATAAAATTAGGTATTTCTATAGGTTTGTCGTTTGAATAACTGGTTAAACTGTATGAAACTCACATAACAGTGACTGGTTTACATTTTATTTCAACTTTGTAATTTACTAACTTCAAACAAATATATACAATCATTATGATCTTGTTCTTCGGGGTTCGACAGGGTCAATATTGTCTGCACATTGAGTACAGCCTACGTTTCAAGTGACAGAAACAAAATAGCACATTAACAAAATATCAAGTGAAGCGAGCCATCCTAGGCCTGAGCTTATATAGTCCTGGGAGTGGACCCTTGTCGGGCCGTTGCGCTTTGTCGGGCCAAAGATCTTTGTCAGGCTACCGTTTGACTACCAATAATTCTATTGTTTTATTATGACAGTTGTTGTTTCTGGAACATTCTAAGCTGCATTGTGTATTTATTTTAGAAACAACGGGTTTCCATGTATTACTGAGTTCATAGTCTTTGTCTTTATTAAAGTTGTCTTAATGTTTTCTTATTTCTATTGGTTCTAGTATTTTCCTCTCGTAATAATTTGAAAAACTAACTAATACCTTAACTTTATCGAATTCTATTCCTTGTGAATTGTGGTCGAATGGTCTGCCATTGCTTAAATGTCTGTTTCTGATCTTTATGTACATCTTATGTGTTCCTTTACCCTTGTTGAAATTATTCTCCCAGTTTTTCCTACGTAGCACCTACTGCAACTGCTAGGAACATGGTACACTCCTGAGGTGTGTAAAGGGAGCCTATCTTTTATAGGTTTTAAGACCTGCTAGATTTTGGTGGGTAGTTTAAGTCACTTACCCTACTTTTGTGTGTTGGTGTATGTGTGTGCATATATGTATGTATAAAATATGCATGTATGTGTGTGTGTGTATGTGTGTGCGTGTGTGCACATGTGTATGCATGCGTGAGTGTATGTCTGTAGTTTCCAACTCCATCAGACTTTGCCCAACAATGCTATTAAAATTGACATCCAAAGATTTCAATACCGCAACAACTCAATGAAGAGTTTGCTTCATGTGATGTCACTGCTTGTGAAGAATTTGATTAATCTTTCCTCAGGTTTCACATATCTTTGCCAATTTCTCGTACATGTAATGCCTCAATGTAATGCAACATTATTGCTTTGCATACTTTTTTGCTGAGATCCTGTGTCAAATCAGATATTATGGGGTAGATATTTGATAGGTTAAGATTGCCAAATATTTTGACATCACTATTTCGCTCATGATCTTAATTAAATATGTTTCTACAGCAGAGAAAATTTGATTCCAGTTGCATATTTTCTAACTCTGCTTTGTTTATTTTTCCATGTACAACCTAGCACCTACGTTATATTTTGCCATAAACCTAAATACCTTCAATAGTCTTCCTTTTATGTAGTTTCCCTTCTGAAAGGCAGCATTTCCTCAGCTAGATATTGACAATTGTCAATTATTACGGTTAAAACCTACCTGTTAGTTGTGACTTATTAGTTTATCAGACTATTCACAAAATTTTAAGTCATTCCTTGTTTTGGATAATCACTGTATCGTTGTGACCTGAAAAAACAATTATTTTTTTTAATGTTTCATGGAGGGGTATGTCACATTCTCCATAATTATAGATCCATTCTTGATAACCACTTGTACTCCAAACAGAGGGTTCTGTTGAAAGAGCAAACAGACTGCAATGTAGGCAAAAATCAGCATCATATCCATTTCTTTGCTTAAAGCTATCCAGCAAAGTTCAGATTTTTCATTATGTATTGAATTTTCTTCTTTTTGATTGTGGAAAATTTACTAAAGACAAATCTTGGTTTTCATCTTCAAGGCCCTATTTTATTTCCTCTGGGGAAAGTTTTATATTAGCAAATGATGCAGGATCTGTTATGTTCTCAAAATTCTATAAAGGTGTTTCTTGTGTCTCGTTTAACTTCTAAACTTTTTAGTTTGTTTATCAGGTCGAATTAACACAAAACTCTACTTGGGATAATAGATGTGTGTCATTTGTGCTTGGCACAAAATATGTTGGTGGTTGAGGTTCTTGAACATCATCAGCCTTCAAATAATCATTTCTTGAATCTTGAAAGGAATCTTTAATCAAACTGGAAGTAGATGGCTGTTCATCATTCACTGTGAATTCATTGCTGTTTTCATCAGTGATTGAAGTCAACCTAAATGAAACACAAACTTGAAAAAATATGCATGATATATATTCTACGGTTTAATCACTGTTCCCAAAAGAGTTTTAAAAAGCTCATAAGAGTTGGTGTTTTTTCCACTCTCATGAAGTCTGATAAAAAATATTCAAAAATTCCTCTATAGGAGGAGGAATAGTGTTCATATTGTTTATGTAAAATTCATACAAAAAATCAATAAATAAATTGTTACCTCTCACAACCTATAAATGAGTTCTGAGAAATTTTAATTTATTTTTTATTTTTCTACGAGGGTAGGTGAAAACCTGCAACAGGCACTAGCACTCCCGTAAGTACTAGTAGTGTGGGGGTCGACCCACTAAAAACACCTCCCTAAAGGCTGAAACTGAGCTTGCTATCGCCCATCTATCAACTTCCCTCTCTTGAATCGTCAACGTGTGTAGGGGTAAAGCCCAGCGGCTAATCCCAGAGTGATACTCTATTAATTCTCACATCGACCTCGCCATCAGCCACATTTCTATATCAGGTCATGCGGCTTTGTTCTCTTAAGTCTCCTCAACATGGTTGGTGTTTCCGCCAACATGCTAATAATTGCCGGATTTTCGTGGCTTTGAATTCGTTTTGCATGACTGTGAGCAAGCCTGGTCACCATCTCATTGACAAACTCCACCTTCAAGTCCCTGTGGAGAAAATCATTTCTAATATACCAAGGGGCATCAACTATACCCCTCAGTACTTTATTTTGAAAGGTGTGTATGGTTTTTACATTTGTTTGTTTCCTACAGCCCCAGAGCTGGATGCCATACGTCCACACAGGTCTAAGTACCTGTTTGTACAATAATAACTTATTTTCAATTGACAGTTGAGATGTTCTCCCAAGCAGCCAATACATTTTTCTGTGCTTTATGTTCAACTCCTCTTTTTTCTTTTTAACATCCTCTTTCCACTTGAGCTTAGCATCCAAAGTTATACCTAGATATTTTGCAGTATTTGAGTAGGGTACAGGTTGTCCATTTATGTTTACTCTCACAGTTTCCACCTCCCTATTTGTGAAATTCACATGAACTGATTTGGTTTCATTGAGTTTTATTCTCCACTTTTGGGTCCAGACGCCAATTTTATCAATTATTCTTTGAAGTTTCACAGTTGACTACACTGCATCCTCACCAGTCGCCATGATTGCAGTGTCATCCGCAAACGTCGCCACTTTAGCTTCAATTGGCTCTGGCATATCCCTCATGTACAAAACATACAGTATTGGCCCAAGAACACTACCCTGAGGCACTCCCGCTTCGATTGGCTTCAGTGAAGAATATACATTATTGTGTTTAACACGAAAGTATCTGTCAGCAATGTACGACTTCATTAACAGGAAAAACTCACTTGGGAGATTTCTGTGCAGCTTATAGACAAGGCCCTCGTGCCAAACTCTATCGAAAGCTTGAGCTATGTCCAAGAAAACTGTTGAGCATACCTCCTTATTTTCTAGAGTCTTCTCTATTATACTGGTCACTCTATGTACCTGTTCAATGGTAGTGTGTTTTTTCCTAAATCCGAACTGGTGGTTGGGAACTAGATTTCTTTCCTCTAATACTGGTAAAAGTCTTTTCAAAAATATCTTTTCAAAGAGTTTTGAAATCACAGGTAACAGAGAGATTGGTCGGTATGATCTCACATCATTTGGTGGTTTATCTGGTTTGGTTAGCATTATTACTTCTGCTACCTTCCACTGGGTAGGTACATGTTTTAATCTGAAAGCACCATTGAATATAAACAATATCTTCCTGAGAGCCTTATCTGGTAACTCCTTTAATATTATTCCCGTAATAATGTCAAATCCAGGTGACTTTTTAGCATTAAGATTTTTCTTAATTTCCTGTTTTAACTCTTTTAATGACACCTTTTTTAATTCCTTGTGGTCCACTCTCGGTACTGATGTGATGTCTTCTAGATCACTTTGCTTTGGTCCAGGCTTAAAAGTTTCTTCTAGGTACCTTGCGAAGAGATCTACTTTCTCTCGGGCGCTTTTTGCCCAGAGTCCATCTTCTTTCTTTATGGGTGGTTCCAGATTTTTTGGCCTTTTTAGGTTTTTTGTTGCTTTCCACAATGAATAGTCCGTGTCCTTCAGGGAAGTCAGACTAGCTAAATATTTCCCTACCTCCTCATTTTTAACCTGACTTATCAGCTTTTTTAGCTTATTGCATAATGTATTCAGTTTATTTTTGTTTTCGGGTGTGCGCATTCTCTGCCATGCTTTCCTGGCTCTTCGTTTTTCTAGGATAAGTTCTTTTATTAGAGGTGAATAGGTTACACCAACCACACCTTTGCTCTTTTTGTGGGAAGTGCTCTCCCATACTGCTCTCTGAATGTTGGTATTTAACATATCTACTTCCTCTTCCAATTGGTATGAATCTTTTATTGGTGTGTTAAGATCCATGTATTCTTCAAGTATCCAACGAAATAATGTCCAATTTGTTTTATTATTTTCTAATCTAGGAGAAGGCTCCTTTCTTACAAGTCCTTCACTTATTGTCATAACCACAGGAGAATGATCAGAAGAGAGATCCTGCTTGTTTTCTACAAGTATGTAATTTCTGGATATTCCTTTGATCACATAAAAATCAATGACATCTGGTAGTTTATTACTATCCGCCGGCCAGTGTGTTGGAGAGCCACCTGAGTGAAAGTCACAACGCATTTTCCTTCCTGCTCTGTATAATTCTCTACCTTTGGTATTAGTTAACCTTGAACCCCAGAACGTATTCTTAGCATTATAGTCACAGCCAATAACAAAACGCCCCTTTAAGGATGCGAATAGATCGACGTATTCATCTTTCTTTGTGTTCTGTCTGGGTGGGCAGTACACTGCTGATATTCTGAAGGTCCCTTTCTTCAAAATTTGCTCACAGATAGTTATTACTTGCATGGACTCCTTTTCTATTTTTGAATCAACAAAATGTTCAATATTGTTTTTCACGAATAAAGCCGAACCAACCATAGCTGTATTTGATGGATGAGCAGCATGATACCCACGCATATTAAATATTGAATATTGAAACTGTTGATATATGTCTCATTTCTGAGAGTCACCTATCTAAAGGCTTTAGTATAAATTTTATACTAAATCCTTTAGATAGGTGACTCTCAGAAATGAGACATATATCAACATTTTCAATATTCAAGAAGACTTCTAGCTCCCTCAGGTGGTTTACAAGTCCATTTGCATTCCATGATGCAACCCTTAAGGCATCAGTCATGTTTTTACCGCTCTAGTTATGTTTTCCATATTGGACTCCATTGCTGCAAGTCTTCGACACATTTGCTTATTTATGTCCTCCTGCTTAGTGAACTTATCATATATTTTTTTGTTTGATTCCTTCTGCTCTTCCATACTCTTGTATAGGGAGTCTAGTTTACTCAGCACCTCCTGCATCATCTGATCACCCTTGTTTTCTATGTGCTTGGTTTGCAGATTTTTTACTGCTCCAACATAAGTTTTGCTTCTTGTTTTATTGTTTTCAAGTGTTACAGAAACCTGTGACGGTATCTGATGTGTCACTCGTGTACCCTCCATTACTTGTCGACGTTGGAATGCAGTCCCTTTATTATCGGTTTTCTTTCTTAGATTTCTCATCTTCTGGAGTTCCTTAGCTACTTCACACCCTCGGTAGTTAGCTGGGTACTGCTCCTTACAGTTTACACAAGTTGGGGGGACACTTCTGTCCACTGTGCAATTTAGGGTCCAATGTTTCCCAGTACATTTAACACACCTAGGATCGCGAGCGCAATACTTCTGTGTATGGTTAAACCCCTGACACCTTTTGCATTGCGGGATCAAATCTGAGGTTTTTCTAAGAGGCTCAATCTTTACCTTCATATTCAAAATTCCTTTAATATTATAAATATTTTCTAACTTTTCACCTTGGTCGAACGTGAGCATAAACAAGGGAAGTCCTATTCGACATACTGTTTTATTTGGGTCTCCTGGCAGATTTCTATCTTTTTTCAGTATGTTTACGGCATCACTAATTTTGAATCCTTTTTCTCGTAGATCTGCTAATATATCTTCTTTTTCGCAGGTCGGATGTAATCCCCTAGCCATTACCTTCACGGGTCGACAGTTTTTATCTTCATATGTGTACCATTGAACTTTCTCTTCAGACAGTTTATTTACCATGGCTCTATAAGAGTCTGAATCTGACATCAGTAGCCTCCATACATTATTATTTAATGCCACAAGTTTGTATTTACTACTTGAGACAGAGGACAACAGAGCTTTCACTTCTGCGTAACCGGGCATTCCTACTAAATTTATTGGTGGAGGAGGTGCTTCCTCTTTCTTTCCCGGAATTTCATAAATTGCTTTATGTGTTTTGGCGACGTCCTTCCTCTTGCTTATTGGCTGTTTTACTGCAAGTTGGATCTCTGTATTTGCTTCTGGTGAATATTCTGCTTTCCTTTTTTTGGCATTTCTTTTATTTGATGTTACAATCCAGTCTGTTTCTCTTTCAAGTTCTTCTTCATCAGTTTCATATGTTAAAGCCCTGTCCTTGTTCTCTGGGTCACATGTTTTTGTTTCGACATTTTGCTTCATTTCACCAAGAGCTGCTTTCAACTCTACATTCTCTTGGGTTAGCTTCAATACTTGTGTTTGGAGATGTATCAACATGCTTTCCATTTCTGTCAACTTATCCTGCAGATCAGCTTTTTCATCTCCAATCTCCTTTTCTCCATCCTTCACAACAACTCCATTGTTTCCTTCATCCAATGACCTTCCAACATCAGCCACTCCTGGTGGTGTTCTTGTCAGTGCGGATCTTCTCTTGAAAGGGTCATTTTGTAACGACAGTTGGTCCTCCCCAGAATCCATAGGACCGACCTCCGTGTTAGAGGGTGGATTTTCCAGAATATCTGGTCTGCCATCTGGGGTATTATTTCCTTTTGTTTTATCCATCGTTATTTTGATTTATGATTCGTTAACAACGCATCCCCCATGCGCCATTCACCCCTTTGGCACGGATCGACAATTATGCCTTCACACCGTAGGGTTGGGTTGCTTCTTCCGCCGTCTTTGCCGTACCGAAGCACATCCTCTCCGCCGAGGAACGCCGTTGAGGTCTTCACCGTAACCCTGGCTAGGGACCCCCTTGCAAGGTACTATCAGCCGAGGCAAGCTGAACCAAGGTTTATTATAGAGGTATGCTCCTCTAGCTCAGGTACCCCGGGATTGCCAAGTCCCGTACTCACTACGTGAGCCCCTGGGGGATCTGAGAAAATAATATAAAATAATGATTTATCTCATAAAATAATAAACATTTAATGACATAATTAACATTAACGATTATGTCTTAAACATAATTTCTTCCATTTTTAGCACAAAATTATTTGTTGCTATCAAGGAATGAATGTTGCCATTAGTCTTCAAAATGAATTATACTTTCCTTGTCATATTAACTATTACAAAAAAAATTGATAAAAAAATTTTTATCATTCCTAAAAAAAAAAAAAAAAAAAATCAAACTATTAAAAATGTTCCACACAATCATTATAATATGGAGTAAACATTGTACATAGAATACATCAGTTTACCCACAAAATTACCAATACACAGTAACAGACATCTGTACTTTTTCTGAGTGACAGAAGGAGCTGCCATTGCCAACTAACATCAGAAAATTATTGTGTAGATGTAGCGTTGTAATCTACAACCAACCCCAAACAATTATAGTGTTATTAAACTGATTTGATTTAGTTGAAAAGTTGTAATTCGTCTAAAAAAATATAACATAAAAATGTATGTTATGCATACAGTTTGATTCAGTCTTATCTGTATTTATTTTGTCCAGTGCAAAACTTTTTATGCCTTGGAAAAAGTTGCCCCACTTAATATATTTATAACCTATAAATATATGCCCCATCCAAAATATCTATGGCACACATTGTGCCATGCCTCTCCTGTCTGGCCAACCCTATATATAACTGTTAAAAAGGTTAAATTTAATTATTACACATTTGTTGTAATTGTAAACAGTTATAATATTTTATTACAACTAGTCTTGTTTTTTTGTTTTACAATATACCAACTTGTAAATAAGTTTATACTGTTATTTACTAGCAGGGTCTGATCAAGTAGCAATAGTTTTCAATGTTACTCACCAAACAAAATAATAAAAAGATCTATCTTAGAAACGCAGGCAATAAGTAGTTGAAGACAAAGGGAGATCCTAACATTTCAGAACCACATTGAGTGAAAACGGTAATTTTACATTTAAAAGAAAAGTACTCTTGATTTATCCCAGTAGTCAAATATCTATAAAACTAATTTTTATGTCCATATTAAATGCAATAGTACCAACACTTACCAGAAGATACAAGATTAAAGAATAAAGTTGTGTGATTAGTCCTCTGGAACAGATTGAAAATTACCCAGAGTTACATATATAGCATCATGTTTTCCAATGAAGCCAATTTCTTTTGATTACTATTTTTGTTTAATGATTCTCCATAAAGGAATATTGATTAACAATTGTAGTTATACATTTTTCATCGTTTAACATGGTTTACGTTGTAAATTGTTCCGGTCTG
The DNA here is from genome assembly GCA_963513935.1 of Aphrophora alni. Taxonomy (NCBI): domain Eukaryota; kingdom Metazoa; phylum Arthropoda; class Insecta; order Hemiptera; family Aphrophoridae; genus Aphrophora; species Aphrophora alni. The sequence goes on along the minus strand of OY740769.1, from coordinate 134,542,138 downwards.
TTTATATATGTGTTCATTGATATTTAAACTTACTTAAAAACCTTGTTCCCAGTATTCAACAATATCATAATTCTGTATGATTTATACTTTTGATTGATAACCCAGAAATGGAGAAATCTAATATTTTAGTATCTTTCCAAGTAGTAGGGGAATATTGTGTGTGGAGATTGGTGTTATATGCAAAGAAACTTAGTATACTGTTTTCAATGAGTTTTAGGCAGATACGTTATTTAAAAGTGAATGATCCATGAGTTTTCTGGACCCTCATGTTGAAAAATTAGTTCTGTGCTATCCTATGCACAAATCATAAGGTATAGGTCTTACAATTTCATCAATATATGGTTGTTAGTGGGCAAAGCAAATAAATTATCTATAACCAATGAGGCACTGCATTCCATGTGATACAGTTCAACCTGAATATATTGGACACAATTCATATTCTGTAAGTAGAGGATGGACAATTGATTATACATTTTTATCCTAAGAAATTAAGTTATTGTAGCTCATTCATCACTGAGATAGCAACGATGTCATTGAAACGAGATTGAATAAATAAATGTACTGTTTGTGAGAATTTGTATTTAAGTTTTATTTTACCAAATTATATAATGTTATATTCATTGCATCTTTGTAAAATATATCAACTTCTAATTTTGTGTAGTTTTTTATTTATTTTAGTTTAGTTTGTGCACCATATTTCATCTGGTTATTGAATTGTTGTATAATTTTGTAGTTTGTTGAACACTAGTAATATGTTTTACATTAGACTTGAATGTAGTTTATTGAGAAACTTTGATTTTGCTCAATGATTTAATAATAATCATTAACTTTAAACTAGTATCATAAATATTACGGTATTTTATAATGTTCAACAAAGAGGTCAAAAGAAAATTTTCTAGTTTTAACAATACTGTTTTAAGGGATTGGTTTTAATACTACCTCAAAGTAGATAAGAATTATAAAATCAGCTCCGAAAATCATGGCAAACGAGTTCAATGAACACTGGTATGAAAAAAATAAAATAAAAAATTCAAGTGCTTAGCCTTCTCAGATGTGTTATTGGTAGCAGATATTTACAAACATAAGGATATACAATAATAATAATAAAAATAAACATAAAATACTAAAATAATACAAACATTTTCTTTTTCTATTTGGACCCAAAACTCCTAATTCGAGTTTAGTAGAGCATATAGAATTAATATGTGTAACCAAATTATTTTGTGTCTATATTATTAAATAACTCTGAAATGAAAAACGGAGTTTCAATTCCTAAATTTTAAATTTGTTATACATTTATAAAAACTTCCTCAAAACCCATACTTACCATAAGCCACACTTAAAAATAATTCTTAATATCAGTTAGTGCAATTGTTTAATTTTATTTACCTAACACAATTTAAGCATCAAAACCATCAGTTTCCTAGATTATCTTTACCTTTATTAGGCAATGGAAATTTCCTTTGTGAATAAGCAAAGTGGTGGACAATCATGACACATGAGCAATGTAACATATATAACAATAAACTTGACATATTGAAGCACGAAAATGTCTAGTTGAACCATAAGTCAAGTTTGCAATGTCGACCTAGAATAATAATTAATTCATAACATTGTTATCTAATACTGCTGTCACAATGATTGGGAAGACCTTCAGTTACATTTATGTTTACTTGTGTACTGCAAGGTTCATAATATGTCTGAAACTGTTATTTTGTCATTATTTTGGATGTTTGTGTTTACCGTGTTGTCTGCATTGGTGATTTTATATAATAAATATGGCTGCAATTTAGGATTTTGAAGGGTAATATAAACATGTTATATAATTTTATTTATATGTTTCTTTTTCCGTATGTATCCATAGGTTTCATTTAGGTTATATATTAGTTGGGTTAGTACATAAATATCCCTCCAACTACACATAATAATTAGTTATAAGTTATCATAAGTTCGAACTTAAATGGCAACACCATAAAAAATGTTTAGCTGTTTTAGTTGATACTTTTGTTTGGGAAATATATTTGTGTACCAATTAGTACCACCAGAAGAATAGTTGAAGGTTTATTTCATGTAAAATATATATAATTTTTTTTTTAATAATCCTTGCTGCAATACTTTTCAAATCAATAAATTCTGAAAAAGTTAATGGCTTGACAATATAACCACCACTATTTTTGTTCTTTCCTCTACAGGAACGGGCCATTAGAAAATATAAATCCAGTCATTTAAAGAATAGACTAAAACATGTTTTTTTGCACTCTCTATCGAACTATGCGTGGAGTCACACTCCATGTACGAATGACCCTTTTCAAGAAATTTGTGTTCAACTACACGGATGTGTGTGTTTTGTACTACATACAAAAAAGGGCTGCTATGAACAGGTTGCGGTTCTGACCACTGCACATATCAGAAAACAATGATATTACTCGGAATTTGTAATATCCACTGAAGGAGAGCAGTCCCAATCTCGCAACTTCCTCTTCGGCCATTAAGCTCAGACTTAACAAAACAGTAACCTTTGTGAGGTGGGGCTGATTCATAAATTGTAAGATTGTACACACAAATCTTTCTGCTATAATACATTTGTGAAGATTTGGAAGAAGGTAGCTTTAAAACACTTTGTAAATCAAACATTACACTTATAAATCTTTTGTCATTTATTGCACGCAATTTATCTTCATTTTTAGCTTTATTTGCTTCATTCTTTCTCTTTATATGAGCTTCATACTCAGCTTTCATTTCATCTTGTCGATCTGGATTTTCATGATTTTTACAAATTATGCACTGGTCTGTCTTTGGTTGAAAAAAAGAAAGATTGTAATTTTCTCCAAAACATCATCTATATGTAATTTCTGAAACAATTGGTTCCACGATGTTTGTACTTCTCTCTTTTTTTTGGCCTCTTCTACATACAACTAATACATTTTTTAATTGAAAGGTTAGGATCTAAGTACTGTCTCTGGGTTGTTTTTCGACAATAGTGTGAACTGACCGCTGGAAAACCTTCAATATGATTTTTAACTCTTTGTATTACGGCTGGGTTTGTTTTGTTTGGAGGTTCTTTTTTTCCTCGCTTATTATTTTCTGCAAAATTCCCATTTCATTCCTTCCTGCCAATGCTTTTTCAACAGGTCCATGACTTATGCTTAATGTCTTTAAAAAATATTTTTTGCAAACACGTGTTCTCTCTTCGCCTTTTTGAAGAAAATGAACTCTACTGTTCTTTTTGTTTATTCCAGTTCCTGTCCTTATTCTCCTTGTTTTAGTTGCTTCATTCAAAACATAGTTTAATATGAAATCATTTTGACAACAATAATCTAGTTTCCAAAACGCTGAGCAGACTTCTTTTCTGAAAGTATCATCAAATTTTGAAGAACACTTCCATCTACAGGATTCACAGTTAATGTCTTTGGGTTTTTTACCAGCCTTTAAACCTAGCTTTGTTTTATAAGATAAACCTGACTTTCTTCTTGCTTTAATTTTATTCTTCTCCCAATTATTTGGATCTGACTTCTTCCACCTGGTTAATTGTTTTCTTTTATTTCTGTTACGGTTTTCGTCTTCAGATGATGAATTCTGGTTTCCAGAGTCAGATGGTTCGTTCAAATCACTGCTACCATCATCTTCAGATAAGATCAGGTCATCTTGTAAAAGTTTATGATTGTAATTCGTACAAGTTAGGTTGGTTAAAACATTTTCTAGACCTTGATTCACTTGGTCAATACTACAACCTAGAGTATTTAAATTTGGTACATCTTGTTCCATAAGGACAGAACTGTGAGCTAGCTCAGTCAGGTTTGATACATCTTGAACAGTGTTACAAGCATGTTCATTTAGGTTTGATACATCTTGATCAATAAGGACAGAAGTATAAGCTATCTCAGTTAGGTTTGATACATCTTGAAGAGTGTTACAAGTAGGTTCATTTAAATTTGGTTCATTTTGATCAATAAGAAGTGTACTGTAAGCTAGCTCAGTTATGTTTGTTACATCTTGGACAGTGTTACAAGCAGGTTCATTTGAATTTGGTACATCTTGATCAATAAGGACAGTACTGCAAGTTAGCTGAGTTAGGTTTGATACATCTTGGGCAGTATTAGAAGCAGGTTCATTTAAATTTGGTACATCTTGATCCATTAAGACAGTATCTGTGACACAACAAATAAAATTCTGTATTAGGCTATTATTATTGTTTTGTTTCACAGTCTCCATAAAATATACTAAAGTGTGTTAGATATTAAAATTTCTTTCCACATACTATGTAGGTTATGCCTACAGTATTGAAAAGCAGTGGAAATATTGTGTCTCGATTAGGCATATGGCCTAAACATAACGAAAAGTCAAATAACTGTAGGCTTTAATCTGAAAAGGACTTCATATTTCAAAATGTCTATACACCAGCATTTGCTATTTTCTAATAGTTTATAAAAAACAAGTACAATCTTGAATTAGTAATAATACTGTCATACCATTGTGTACATTATGGATCTTTACTCCCAACATAACCTAAAATACCAGTACTGGTACTAGGGCCTATAAATTACAAATTAAGTGCTGCCTTTAAAACACTAACGGAAACACCAGGTCTCAGAGACCGCTATTTTACCCTTTGTGTTTAAATTGAGAATTTAAGGTGCAATAACAGACAGATATGTCTAAAAACGGTTTATTATGTAAATATCATTGACTTTTCACAAAATAAAATCAATTTTTAAACAAAATAAAACTAAGTTGAGACCGAACTTTTTGGAGCTTTATGTTAGTATTCTCTACTATTATCAACATAATTTCGTCATCAAACAAAAGCTTCCATACATCTGTTTTTGAAGGGTTGTCACCTAATCGCCTTGCACGGCCTTTTATTCCTGGTAAGCCAGTACGAATAATATTTCGTGCTGGGGTTCTAACTTAATTTTTTTTTTAGATTTGCTTTCCCAAGCATTGGGAAGACCATGATCCATTTTATTCCTTCTTTCTATGAAATACTCAAGCAAGTCGTCACGTCCAGCATCTTGTAAAACATCATTTCCATGCACTTCCCGTAAAAGAAGGTCTTCATCATCATCCAAGTTACCCGGATCACTATCACTACTTTCCTGACCAGACAACACATAATCGGGATCAGTGTCCGAGTCGTCTACTTCACTACTACTTGGATCGTCAATAACATCACTTTCGTCTAACAGTCCACGAATTGTGTCGCTAAAGTTGGGATCCTTTACACTAACTTTCGGGCGAGGCATTTTACGACTTTATCTAGCAACATTAAATAATAAAAGGAAATATAATTAAAAAATACATCAGCCGAAACACCGGTCTCATATGCCCCTATATGCGGTAACGGAAACACACAGTATCTCAGACCACTATGCGAAATACGGCAACAGAAACACACGGTCTCACAGGCCGGTAGGATTTTGACAAACAACATGTCAAGGTCAGATACTCAAGCCGAACTAAATGATAATTGACCATGTGTAAGGGGAGGGTGAGGGAGGCAGCTATTGTGAAGGTCAGCACTGCAACTCACCCAGGGTAGCCACAATTATATAAATAAATTTCCCTTAGTGCCTCTGAGACCGGTGTTTCGGTATAAGTGTTTAGTTCTTTGTTTTAGTAATTAAGAAAGAAAATAAATGTTGCCCTAATAGTTAACAAGCTTAAATGCTTAGTCAGAAAGCTTACCTGTATCAACTATAGATTTTCTCTCTTTTACTAGTTCAACCATCAATAAACCTCTCCTCATGTTTGCAGATTTCAATAGACACACTTTATTAAGGAAAAACACATTGTTCTAATAAAAACGTTGCCAAAAAAACTTACTAAAACAAACAACAAAACAATGTCGGCCTCTATGCAGATCTAGGCAAAACTGACTCAATATAGCCAACAGCCTATTTTCATTCAGCTAAAAATGACCAAGTCTAGTTATTCAAATTTCATAAAGAGCTATATACAAGTAAAAGTGCCTTAGTCCCGTTAGTCACTTATACATGTTAACTACCATTATATAAAAATGACCAAGTTGACTTATTAAACTTTAACTGTATAAATTATGTTCTCTGTGACTTGGTCATTTTGGCAAGAGGTTATAAATGGATTTTTAACACAGATATTGACTTGGGCAATTTTTATTATAATAGAAATGATAATTTTAAAGTACTTGGGCACTTTAACTCATTTTGTATTATTTTTTTTTGACTTGGTCACTTTTAGCAGTATACACATGATATATATATATATATATATATATATATATATATATATATATATATATATATATATGTGTGTGTGTGTGTGTGTGTGTGTATAAAACACACACTCACACATCACATACACTTACGTTATTTTTATTAAACAGTTTTAAGAATAACTAGATGGATGTCACCATGGTGGTTATACAGCCCCATTAGAAATATAATACAAGCTGATCCTCTAAATGTAAAGCCTAAAAGGTTGCTTTTTTGGGCCATGTAGGAAAAGGTAAATTGTTTTTGTAGATGAAGGTGTCATACCCAGCATACATGGTATAGGGTAAATTGGTTTAAATTAATTGTTTCACAGGTTTTCTGATGCTTCTACTGGTGTATATTACTACTTTGTGTACATTGGCTAAGCTCTAATAGGCCTCATAAGGTTATATATACATTAAAAATTCTCCACTCACTTCGATAATATTAGTCTATCAGCCTTAGCAGAACATGAAGATGTGGATATGTGGTATGATGAAATATCCACTAGAGTATTTCAGGAAAAGTTTGATGTGGTACTTGCACTGAAATCACTAAAACTGAGTCTATGATAAAGTTATTGTTAATTTGTCACTCCTAAATTAACTCAGATTGCACTTATAAACAAATGATTATATAAGAGCATGGTAAATAATTACCTCATTTGAATAGCTTGATCGAACCTCTTTCAGGAAAAAAAGAGCGAAACAACTATAATTAGTTTATAATGGATTTTACATGTTACACCATGGAGTTGAGAACTTGTACTAACTCTAGTTTATTTGCGGTGGAAAACTGATGTCTCTAACCATGTGATCAAGTAGTGATGATGTCTTTTGACCTCGAATCTTTCCTTATTTTAAGGTTGAACATTCCTTGTTTAATTGACATGGAATTTTCTATATCATATGATCACCTAATTATTTAATGGTCTGATATTGTTAGGCGAAGACAAAAAATGGAGGGATGATTTTATGGAAGAAGGGTAAGAGTTGTAAACATCTAAGTTAAAAGATACTAAACACTAATTTTGGATTCAAATGAAATCTCTCTAGATGAGGCCAATGCACCATTTGAAATACAAAAAATACATTATTGTTATCGAATTCCCTCTTATTTTAAACTACAGTACAAACTCGCTAACACGACCCTTAATAACACGACTTCTTGAATAACAAGTGCATTTTTGTAATCCCCTGGGATTGCCATAACACTTAATAGTAAAGATACCTCTACAGCATGACTATTATTATTTTTAAAACCTCAATGGCACAGATTTTTGTCCCTATACGGATCGCTGCTCTAACCCTCTGTAGCACGTCTTTTTGTGAAACCAAACCTTTAGAGCAAGAGTCCAACCTCAGAGCAAGAGTCCACCTGTAAGTAGTTTTATACAGTGAACTATTATAGCACGACTTCCCTCTTCTTAGTGCATAGATCCCATGGTCAGTGATTCAACGGAATGGATGTTTTGGATGGAACCAATGTCTTACTCTCAGGTCTAACATGAAAACCCAGCTTCCTCTCCTTCCCATGCCCTCACTGTCAAATCGGTTCCATGATGTTTATTCATGTTTAGTTAGTTTTATGTGCATTGTTTTGTTTGGAACATTCATAGAAACAAAACATGTCTGAAAACGTAAAGTTACCCCATTGACTGTGAAGTTTAAACAAAAAGTGTTAATGAAAACCCTACTAAATTTAACATTCCATCCTCTATGTTACATACAATTTTGAAAAATAAGGATAAGTATGAAGAGCGTATATAGTGGGCTCGGTAAAACATGTGAAAGAACAATGAAAGTTGAATTTCAATGTGGATCAATAAAAATTTTCCAATCAGTGGCCCTATTCTACAAGAAAAAGCATAGGAGTTCGCACAAAACTTGGTACATGATAATTTTCGTGCTAGTAATAAATGGCTACCTACACAGTTTCAAAAAAAGTAATGAAATCATATTAAAAAGGTGTGTGGTGAAAGTGCTAATGTTGATAATTCAGTGTGCACTGAGTGAAGAGCCGATATTAACCACCATGTGGGAGGATATAAACCAGAAGATGTGTAAAATGCACATGAGACTGGACTTTTATATAAATGTCTACCAGATAAAACTATATCATTCAAAGATGATTCCTGTCACAGAGGAAAACACAGTAATGAGCGAATTACCGTGCTGTGTGTGGTTAGTATGCTATAAAAGGGTTTTGTTTTTTGTTAATTAACTTAGTCACCAGAAGATGTGTAAAATGCACATGAGACTGGACTTTTCTATAAATGTCTGCCAGATAAAACTTTATCAATCAAAGATGATTCCTGTCACGGAGGAAAACACAGTAATGAGCGAATTACCGTGCTGTGTGTGGTTAGTATGCTATAAAGGGTTTGGTTTTTTTGTTAATTAACTTAGTCACCAGGAGCTGTGCAAATATAATTTTCCTGAAATAATATATGGTCCTGAATACAACAAAAACAACTTTTGTTTGTCTTTGGCCTCACCCTTAATTTGCAACTTTCTCTTTCATACATTGTAACAAGCATACCATTCAACATTAGTTTTAAATATCACATGCTTGCGATGACAACTCTTCTGACTTTTTCCATAATGATTTCTTTATATTTTCATGAAGTGTGATTTTTATCTTCCTTATTATTTATTATTTGTTCTGTGAATATTTTTAATGACTTCATGTGGTGAATTCTTATTTTTACTGTTTTCATGATTACGCTTATTAGTGAACTGTGAATTGAATGATTAATTAAACTTTGTTTCTTATTGGTCTTTTCAAAATCGGTTGTGTAGTTAAATTTTGAATTTGATAAGCCTGGATTACACACATCTTCATTCTTGCAATGAGTTGACATAAAAACTTGTGTATTTGTGTTTATATTGTTTACTTTAGATCTAGTTTTGGTCCCTATATCCTTGATTGATATAACAGCCACACATTTTGGCCTAAATGTTTGTCTCCATATTTATAATTTTTATTTATTTGTTCTATCGTCGAATTATAATCAAGGCTTATTTCTAATAAATTTCTTTTTTCTTTTAACACATGACATGAGGTGCACACCCGTTGTGTCTGGATATATCACCATCTTTCATCAAAACTAGAACATTGTTCACCATATCTTCACATTCCAAAGTATTTGGAGTCTCTTTCCCCCCCAAAATATCTTTGCACACAATATATATATATATATATATATATATATATATATATATATATATATATATATATATATATTACAGTATCGGGTAGAAGTTTGTCTCGATTTATATACCCTAACTATTATTTTTTCTATAAATTGACATCTTATCATAATATTTTCCTTTACTTAGCTTAATTATTTCTCTTTCACCTTCAAAGTTTATTATTGTCTCAATTCATTAATTTTGTATTTTTAAATATTTTTCTTATATATTTCTTTTTACTAAACTTGTTTAACATATCATGCCCTAAAATTATTTTTGAACGTAAATTTTTTATTATTATTAACTTAGCATCAATTATTACATCTTTTAATTCTATAGATAACATGACTTGCTTATTTATTTAATGGGATTTTCCTTTTACAGCAGTTAAAATTTCCACTCTTGATCAGGGAGTTCCAAACTTTCCACAACTTCGTTTTTAATTCTTAAATACTCTTCTTCACTAATTAGTGAAATGTCAGCACCTGTATCTATTTCCATCAAAACCTCTCTCCCTCCTATCTTTGCGAGTATTATTGGAGTTTCGTAGATTGATTTCTCTTTGAGAAAATATTTTCTATCTTTCTCTAGCAAATATTCCAGCAAATTTAAGATCAATTCTCCTACACACAGTTTAGGTGATATCTGTGTCGGTGGGATTATTTTTCTACCTTTAGGTTGATTTATTGCTTAGTGCCCCTTTCTCGCACTCCGTTGTAGAAGTCTCCTAGTCCTTGTACATTAGAATTTAAATTTTTATCAATTGGTACATCTTTATTTTGATTACCTCCTCCAAAATTGAGATTTATTTTTTAAATTTTAGTTTCTTTCACAATTTTTTCATTAAGTATTATGTTTATTTTCATAATTTCTCATAAATTTGTTATTATTCATTAATATAACATCAGATTTAAAGTTTCCCTTTGTATATTTCCTCTGTACTCCAGTGAAGAGAAATATTGATCAGTGCACAAAGTGTCAATAATTGTTTAGCCTCTGGGTAATGGAAATCAGACCGGTTCCATATTTTCATTTAATTTCGATAATCAACTTCCATTCTTTATTGATTTCCACACAAGATATGAGGGTGCTATGAATACGCTTTGTGAATCTTCTATGTTTGCCTTTTTGAGGTCATCGACTTCACTGAAGTTTCTTCTTTTATCACTGAAATAATAATTTTTTAATATAAAATTTCCAAATAGACTAGTTATATAAAAATAACTTGAGTATAAGGATTCGAAATGTTTAATTACAGTTTGGGATACGTTCTTTATTAGATTAAAATTCATTTTTTTTCTTTTAGTAGTCTACATGATAATAAATTAAACATAATTATTAAAAAAAACCAAGTTAGTATTTTTTGCCAATGTATATATTTCCAAACTTTAACAGATCGTGAAACATTCAGTAAACTATATATCCAGACCCCTTAAGCGAAACTATTATTTAAAATTTGTTAGATTCTATTTTATGTAAAGTATATTTTTTTTAGGTTAGCTATTTGAAGTGAAATACAATTAACACAAGTTTTGATTTATTATTTCTTATAACTATGTGTGTTTTTTATAAAAATCTTAAAAAATGTTATATGATAGGGAACATTTTTATTGTCACATATGTATTATAAGTCAATTTAAATACTAGTTTAAGTGGAAGCTTGAACATGTTTCAATTTCTTACAAATAAAAACTATTTCATTAAGCATTATCTTAATAGTCAAATCTGAACTTAAAGGAAAAATAATACAAATATGTATAATCAAATAAATATTAAAATGAATTAATTAGAAATTTTTTTCATTATACTTGAAATATTTTCCTTTCGGGAGATAGTGTAAATAAAAACAAGAGTCGAAATTCGGACTCAGAAATCTACGTACATCAAAATTACGTTAAGTTTTGTAAACAAATGTATTAATAATTTAAATTTTCATTCGTTTAGAGTGTATGATACCAAAACTTTATAATTTCGTAGGTTAACAATTCTGAACTCTTAAAAAAATGTCTAATAACTTGGTCATCAATTCTTGAGAAATAGAACATTTAAAACGTTCCTAGAGGATGAAAAATTCTATAACTGATAAAATCATGTCACCATAATAATAAATAATTTATCTCTTTATAAGTTAATTGTTTGTTTCGATTTTTTTTTCAGGTTTCCATAACTGTGTGGAAGTAATACAGTCTGCAATAAAAACCTATAATGCGTTTGTACCTAATAACAAATTAGATTTATTATGTACTACTGTATATGAATTAAGGCATAAAAATTGTGTTGATTTGTAATTAAATTTATTTCGATCCTTGTGTATTGGTTTATTACATAGTTTTATCTCATAACATTATCTATACAGACATTAAAATCAAAATGGCACATGGTAGAGTATGTCAAATAGAAAGATCTAGTAAGATTTTTTTTAATAGAAGAACATTCACTTATAACAATAGCAACACTTGTGAATAGTTCAATTAATAAATGAAGGAAACTCAAATTTCCATACAAAAACTTTTAATTTTTAAAAAGACGATATTTCAACAACTAAGACATAATCTTCAGGTATGATACACAAACTTCATACAACCGAATTAAAAAGACTAGGTCAATGTCATAGGTCCAGATATAACAACTCTGAGGAAATAAGGCCGAATGTTAATTTTTGTGTTGCAGTTATATCTTGAATATCACAATATTTTTGGTTATATTTCTATAAAAATGGGAAATGCTGTTAATATATTCAGAATATTGTAATAGCATATAATTGCAGTTGATTCTACAAACTAATTTGTATTTAATAGTAATACAGATAAACGGGTTGACATGTATGTCTCCGAAATTGGTTAAATGTTCTAGGAATCTAAAAAATGTAAAATACAATAATAAGTTATCGAAAATAGTATACATAATTGTTCACACAGTCTTTGCCTTAAAAGCATGGTCTGGGATTTAGAAGATGAATTTTTTTTTTCAGGAAAAAGATTAAAAAAGTTATGTGGGTACAACCCCCATCCTCTATCACCTTATAATATTTAGTGGTCTTATTGCCATTTAAAAAATATTAATCTCATCAAATTGATAAATGTATTTGGTTAAAAATGTACTCTATAATTATCACTTATTACAAATCGGTTAAACAATGGTACTAACTAAAGCAGTAAGGCCTTGGAATCACTGTTTCATGTATAATGTGGAATCTATAACGTTCTTTTCACAAAGTAGACAAAATATAAAATTATTTTAAATTCAACGTTTTTTACGTAAATGAATGTTGAAAGATAATACAATCAACCTTGATACTATAGTGACAGACATATGGTCGTGACGTCATTTAGTTTAATCGAGACACGTGTAGTACCAATGAATACATAGTATATGTATTCATTGGTAGTACTCTCGTCACCTCTGTTATGGCCTACTCATATTATGGAATACGGAGTTGTTTAGTTGTCTAGAAAAATCTATGGGGAATTAGAAACTCATGTGACATATAATCTACCTTTAATTTGACCAAATTGTTACAATAGGTTTTATAGAAAATTTACAGAACTAAATAAAAGCTACAAACATATGGCATACGTTTTTTCACACACTTCCATATTAGCTGAATAACCTATTTCAAGAACTTTCCACTATTCAATTCTCTCTTTGGTGATTCTTCCATCGTCAATCTCCCATAGGCCTTAAATCTTCCTCCATGCCCAAGTGTCATCTCTTTCGGAGTCTCCCAAAGTTTTGTCGTCCTCCCGGTCTTCCACTTTAATATATTTTTCCAATCTTTTCGCGTGATTTCATTTCTTTTATTATTTTCACCTATACAATAGTAGGTTTCACAATTCGTAATTAATTTCAATAATCCATTCACCGTTCTTGATTATAGAACCAGATATTTTGTTAATATTGCATTTCAGAAATCTGAAACTTTCTTTTATTCCTTACTGTCAGCATTTTGGTTTCTCGTAAAACCAAATACCAGTCCAACCTAAAGTAATCGTACCCATATCTTCTTAACATGTAAGTTAAAAAGTGATAATTAATTATGTACAGAGCTTAAGTTTGTTTGTTTTACAATATGAATTTTCCATAAGCCTAAATGGTATTATTTAAAATTGGGTTTTTAATAACGATGGTTAATGTAAGTTTTTAATTGTTTTGCCAATTATTTCTAAACTGTCATTTTTATATTATCTGAATATTATACACTGGTTTAGGGGTTTAGTCGTTACATAATCAATATTTTATCGAGATTGGTAGTGCTGATTTTGAGAAATTAGCTCTTTTGTAAGAGTTCCCTACAGATAATTTACGAAGGACAAATTTGGAGATGCAACCAATATTTTTATTTCGATCCATAGGAGTTAGATTTTAGATAAATTGAATTAAAATAATTAGTCTGGTAGTGACAATTTCGACATAATAGCCAGTTAGTGTTTATGTTCATGGCAGCTACAAAAAAATTCAGTAAATGAAAATGAAAATAAAAAAAAAGCAGGCTCAAAAACATAAACAAAAATAATAACGAAAAAATAAATTGAAACAAAAAGTTTGAGAGATTTGGTTGAAGCAGAGATAGACAGATGTACGCTACATAATTAAAAATCCTCTATTTTTTATTCGGGGCACTACAAAAGGATATTTTCATGAATAAGTTAACTTTAAATAATTGCCTCACCATACAATTTTCTCTCTACTTCATGAAGATTTTGACTTGTCTGGACAAATGTCATCTCTAATAGCTCAATATGGATTTGATAGTCACCAATTTTTAAGATGGAGTAAAAGAAATCATCTGCTGGACAGCCCATGAGCAAATACTAAGTGTTTTCAGATAACACTAGTAAACGACGTTTTGCAATTTTTATTATTTTTTTTAATACATAACAAGCTTTCATTGTATATGCAGGCAATTATAATCTGAAGTTGACCAAAACTGAAATGTAGTCTAATATTGAAAGTTACTTTAAATTTTCACCTATAACAATAGTTTGACATTTATGTAAGTTAACCCATCATGAATGTTTATCTACAACTAAGATTCTATAGATTATCCCAATTTATATTATTTTACTTATTATAAACACTTAAAGTTAAATAAGCCAATCAATTGTAAGTTATTTTTACTTGTAACTAGTTACTATGAAAAAGATTGAAATTAAATTTCATTATTTGGACCAAGATAAAAGCAGTTAATGTTTTCCTTCCTATTCCTCAACATCTTGTATTATTATAGCAGAGAGCAATAATATTCCAGCAAAATGAAACTAGGCCAGCATGAACAATGGATGTATATTACAATAGACGTATGCAACTCGAGAATTTCAATATAATGAGTAATGTCCTTCAATGAGAGAACCTCTTTGAGAGACGAACTGCTGTCACGCTGTCCTTTTTGATTTCATTACATTTCGCATTTGTGAACGTCATCGTAAAAATTATTTACAGTATACTATATAGATGTTATTTATGATAAGTTTGAAGAAATGATGAAATACATTCTGGCCCTGCACTGGTAATAAATTGAACTGTTGCGGTTGAGGTAACTCTAAAATTATGATAATGTCCATTGTACCCACTGTGAAAATAGTAAAGTACAGGAAAGAAGCCAATAAATAATTTTATAATTTAAATCATAAAGGTATTGGAGGGTACGCTAGAATTTATGTACAACACTATTGCAGTCTGAAACTTTATTGAATTTTATCCCAATTTACAGAAAAGGTAAGGAAAACAAATTAAAAGCGGTTGTTTTACTAAAAAAAGAGGAATTATTAATTATCTGAGGGAACTTGGCATTAAATACATTGAAAGAAGCGAATGGTCAAATAACATTCACCCAATCTTTCTCACTCGCACATCCCTAAAACAAAATAAAAATGAACCGTAAATAACGTAGGTTAACGTTCATTTTTGTTTTGCCAATTCTTTTATTTGCAAACAAGTGTAGAATCTTCACATTTAACTAATTTTTTGACGAAATCGGAAGAGTCGAGTTTGATAAATTACGTATTTTTTTAACAACTCCTTGCCCGATAACATAACCTGGCAGATATTTTGGTTTTTTATTAATGACTAGCTAAACAAAATGTTGTAGAAATAGCGACTAATACGGTTTATTTGGGTTTTAGACGATACACTCGAACAAAACTTGATTTAAATCGTTATATTAAGGGGTTTTTTTTTTTTTTTTTTTAATGAAATATACTCGATATGAATGTTAAAGAAAAAATCACTACCATAACTTATATATTTGATTAATTTTTATTTATTATTAAGTTATGTTTTACCCAGCTCATACCAACCAGCACTCAGGTTTATTAAATCCAGTATGTGTGCAATGAGCACTATACTCCTACCGAAAGTCTCTTGCCGCATGTCAGGTTTAGAGATTGAGTATGTAGGTCTACCTTGTTGGAGTGTGGTAAACTTTCTTGATAGTGATTAATAACAGCTAATAATGTTTTTTTTTTTTTTTTTTTTTTTTCAGATTTCACTATACATTTAAATTTCCTTAAAGATCTGCTTAAATAACAATATTTCATAGGAACAACACAATTTCATGCTTTCTTTAGTTTGGATTGTCAAAAAGCCATTTTGAAAAAAAAATCAATAATGATTATATAAAATCTGATTACCAATTGGTCTTTAACACCAAAAACCAATCTCTAAACAATTGTCACGTTACATCTATGTTATTAAATATGTTAAAGTTTAATCGAAGAGAGTGTTTTCTAAATGGCTGACGAAAAATCAGGACCCAATAAAAATACACCGTTAGGGATTGTTTACAAATACTTAAGTTATCAAGTGTTAATTTATTACAGTTTTTCTTTTAAATAAGTGATTCTAAAATTCCACATTTTGGTACTTCTATAATATTATATAAGAGTATTTGTGATTGTAGAAGTGCAAGTCCTACACATTAAGTGTCCAGTACCTGTCAATAAACTTGCTACTACAGACCCAAACTAACCTTGGGACTTTGAGGAATTCCCGCAAGTCGTTATGAGTGTTGAACTCAGGGGACTTTGAAATTCCCTCTACATAAGGAAATGAACTCGACTATATACGGCTCAGTAGTTTATCTGATAAAACGACAATGTTTATTTGTTGATGAAAGTATAAAACATGTATCATTTAACTATAGTGGAATAAACCAAAGTGTTGTACACTTTTGTTAATAAATCTGATTTCCTCTACTTCTCAACAAATCTCTATACAATAAACACACATTTTATTTATTGTTTTTGAACAACATAGTTCATGACAGTGTATTAAAAAAACACACACACACACACACACACTTTACGCTTATAAATTGTATAGACTACGCTGTATCTCAAATGCATCATTTTATTAGTCGTACAGTCGTATAATACGTTTCACAAATGCCACGGAATTTGGTGCAAATTTGTTCTCACAACTCAAAACGTCAAGAACAGTATGAACCGTGATATAGAAATTTAAATATACAAATAAATGGTTGAACGAAATTAAATAGCTTTTTACACCCTTTTCTCAAAATTAAAGTTCAAACAAACAAAATGTATTAATAACTTTTTTGGAAAATTTAGACCAACAAATTAATTATCGGACAAAACGTTCAAAGACAGCCATGGACGACGATAAAACTATTTTGATAAAAATCTGGTTAAATATTAGAGTTTATGTCCCAAAATTAATAAGAAAAATATCACGTAAATAAAAATTACAGTCCGATAGTTGTTTATAAAATACGAACATGAACGTTCGAAGGACGTCCACTTGTATTAGATTTTTAAAAATTATTTATCCTAGAATGGTAATTACTTTTATATACTGTTTGTTACATTGGGTACAACCATAATCATTATGTATTAAATTTAAAAATGGTAAATGTTGTGATTTAAAATAAATGGACGTTATTAGTCATTTACCTCACGGTTGATGTTTAGTTTTGATCAAAATCTAACTAATCAGTAATTTCCAGAAGATAATGAGCAATAATCTGTTTAGGGCATAGGGGACTAAATTTGGGGAAAATTGAATCAAATTGGTTAAATGTTGCTTCAAGAAAATGGGAAGTTTTATTTTCTTATGGTAGATATACAATAAATTATTGGAATTTTATTTCGGAAAATATGTTGATTCATGTTAAATATCCCAACATATTCGTATCGGAACATATATTGATCCATGTTAAATATCCCAACATATTCGTATCGGAACATATATTGATCCATGTTAAATATCCCAACATATTCGTATCGGAACTTATGTTGATATATGTTAAATATCCCAACATATTCGTATAGGAACATATATTGATCCATGTTAAATATTCCAACATATTCGTATAGGAACTTATGTTGATCCATGTTAAATATCTGAACCCTTTCGTATCGGAACCTATGTTGATCCATGTTAAACAACTCAACATATATATTAGTTTCCGAACCTATGTTGATCCATGTTAATTATCTCAACTTATTCGTTGGGCCAAAATAATTCAATTCGTTATTGAGTAAGTAAAAAACAAACAAATAACCCCCTCCCTAATAAGAATATTTTAGTCTTAGGCGAACATATCAAATGAATTTATGCAAAACAAATCTTGACGAAGATTATTTTTATTATTTTACCCCCCCCAATTACATTATTTTCTCTAATAATTGCATTATTATTACATTTTTCAGAAAGTAAAATAATTTTCTTCGGTTTCATTATTACTATCTTACATTGTTTACATATTTCAGAGAAAGATATGCGATAGGTCAAAATATGGGTGTTTTGAGGTCCATGAGGCCAAAAATATGGTTTTGGGATTTTTCTCATGTTGTTTAAAGCAAAAAACTCTCAGTCATAATCGCTATGATGTTTGTCGTATGTGCAGTTCTCCACAGAGCAATCGCATGGACATATTTTACATCATATTTGGTATGTGATCATATTAAAATGATCCCACATGGGGCTGATATAAAAGTTATAATTTGTCAAAATCAGTTCTACCGATTTTTTCAATTTCTAACGAAATGTGAACAAAGGACACAAATCCGTGTGCAACAGTGATATATTTTTGATATATCATTCAGGGATAATTGACAAAAAAATGGAAACAATTAATTACTATTTATAGGGAGTACGTATTTATTCTACAAGTGAAGCAATGTTATGGCCTTATTTAAATAAATAATTGACGATGTAGTTGGTTCATTTTCACTCACAGATTTACAACTCCAGAACTGAATATTTTGTTGACGTTTAGTTTTTTTATGTTTTTATTTCGTTTAAGGAATGTTTAAGTGGAAAATATTTGTGCAGTCTTATTAAAACTCAAATAGCTATTGAGATAAAAGTCAGACATATATGTTAGAAAACAGTAGAAGCCTTATGATTATTGAATCTAAACTTTACAATTTACTACTTGATCTCTCTAGGTTTATATTGTTTTTACATTTGAGATAGTTACATTTTGTAGCCTTATAATACCCTCTTTTACCTTACAGCCAAATAAAACAAACATATTTGTATAAAAGCGAAATCATGTTTCTATTTATGTCTTGTCGAATAATCCGTTTGTGTTAAAGCTTCACATGTTAACACATTAAAATAGGTGGATTTATGATATTGCTTTTAATGGAATACATGTGGCTTATAAAAAACATGACATCCTATATTTAAAAATTTAATAATTTTATCTAAAAGAAAAGTTTTGTTCAATATATTTATTATTATTTCTAAAGGGAACAATTATTTGGTTATATGTTTACTAAGAGCTTATAGGTAACGGTAATGGAAAATATAATGATTAGTGGACGTGCTATTGTTTTTATATAGTATTGCAAAAATAAAGATAGGCTAGATACAAACTCATAGTACAGCTAACTTCAATTCCGATTTCTGTATGATATAATTATTAATTGTTATTATTTACAACGTCGTTACAAATCTACATTTGTGCTTTGTTCCAAATCGGCGCAGTTAAAGAAATTATTGCCCAGTTTTGTCAGTTTCAATATTGCGAATGTACCAAACTCGTACGGTTTTATATTTAATCTCCAAGTAGAATATTATAATTATATTGGTTATCGTAAAAGTTAATGAAAAGTTCCATGCAGAACTTTGCAAGTCTGACAAGATTGGTGCTGTACGGTGCCGTTGTCTGATGAGCAAATATAGAACTACCTTGACAAATTGTTGATACATGCAGCAGGGAGAATGTTGTTTTTATAGCTTTGTTTGAATGTCAAAGAACGTCACGAATCTATTCACTACAAATCTCAGACATGGGTTTTTAAATATTTTACTTTGTGTTTGTTTAGAGTTGACTTTATTACCTAGTTTTTGCGAGTCTGACAAAGTTGTTGCTGATTGGTGCTGTACGGTGACGGTGTCTTGTGAACAAATATAAAACTACCTTGGCATCTTGTTGATACATGCAGCAGGGAGAATGTTGTTTTAATTGCTTTGTTTGAATGTCAAAGAATGTCATGAATCTATACACTACAAATCTCAGACATGGGTTTTTAAATATTTTACTTTGTGTTTGTTTAGAGTTGACTTTATTACCTAGTTTTTGCGAGTCTGACAAAGTTGTTGCTGATTGGTGCTGTACGGTGGCGGTGTCTTGTGAACAAATATAAAACTACCTTGACAAATTGTTGATACATGCAGCAGGGAGAATGTTTTTATAGCTTTGTTTGAATGTTAAAGAACGTCATGATTCTATTCCCTACAAATCTCAGACATGGGTTTTTAAATATTTTACTGTGTGTTTGTTTAGAGTTGACTTTATTACTTAGTTTTTGCGAGTCTGACAAAGTTGTTGCTGATTGGTGCCGTACGGTGGCAGTGTCTTGTGAACAAACATAAAACTACATTGGCAAATTGTTGATACATGCAGCAGGGAGAATGTTGTTTTAATTGCTTTGTTTGAATGTCAAAGAATGTCATGAATCTATACACTACAAATCTCAGACATGGGTTTTTAAATATTTTACTTTGTGTTTGTTTAGAGTTGACTTTATTACCTAGTTTTTGCGAGTCTGACAAAGTTGTTGATGATTGGTGCTGTACGGTGGCGGTGTCTTGTGAACAAATATAAAACTACCTTGGCATCTTGTTGATACATGCAGCAGGGAGAATGTTTTTATAGCTTTGTTTGAATGTTAAAGAACGTCATGATTCTATTCCCTACAAATCTCAGACATGGGTTTTTAAATATTTTACTGTGTGTTTGTTTAGAGTTGACTTTATTACTTAGTTTTTGCGAGTCTGACAAAGTTGTTGCTGATTGGTGCTGTACGGTGGCGGTGTCTTGTGAACAAATATAAAACTACCTTGAAAAATTGTTGATACATGCAGCAGGGAGAATGTTGTTTTAATTGCTTTGTTTGAATGTCAAAGAATGTCATGAATCTATTCACTACAAATCTCAGACATGGGTTTTTAAATATTTTACTGTGTGTTTGTTTAGAGTAGACTTTATTACCTAGTTTTTGCGAGTCTGACAAAGTTGTTGCTGATTGGTGCTGTACGGTGGCGGTGTCTTGTGAACAAATATAAAACTACCTTGGCAAATTGTTGATACATGCAGCAGGGAGAATGTTTTTATAGCTTTGTTTGAATGTTAAAGAACGTCATGATTCTATGCCCTACAAATCTCAGACATGGGTTCTGATAATTTTACTTTGTGTTTGTTTAGAGTAGACTATATAATACCTAGTTTTGGTTGTTACTGGTTATTGGTTATTACTGGTCGTAGTATGTTGTAAGAAGTTTCCATAAGGAGAATTTTATTCCTATTTCAAGTCCTTAGAGTGAAATTACAAAAGTAAGATGCTCCATCTTTGGTTGTAGGCAATATAAGCCAAGGTTCAAAAATGTCTGGGAGAAAGTTTACTAAAAAACATTCAACATAATAAAGTATTCACTTGAAAACAGTATATTTTAATAAATATTCTTTTGCATAAGTCAATCTAGAACGTCATATGAAATCTATTCATAGTTAGAAATTATTTTCAAATGTTGTGAATCATTAGGACACAATTTTGATACCAAATATCATTTAAAATTACTTCGTGTAGAGCAGAGAAGAAAATTAAACAATCTGGAATTACTAGAATTAAATACATCTATTATTGTTAAGATATTTTTAGGTTTTCTAACACTAAACAAACATACATGTTGCTTGTTACAATTATATGGTTGTTTATCACTGCAGTCAATTCAACCATCCATTATCACTTAGGAGTCCTCAGGGCATTGTCACACTATCAACATATTTCTATCCTCCTTCAGTTTCTTAATTATTAGTTGGATTATTAATGTTATGTATTTTCTGTACTATATAATTTTCAATTAGTTGTCTGTTGGAGAAACACACATTGCCAATAAAGCACATATTTGTAAAACTATAGTGTTTTAAGTTAATTATTTTGTTTTTATGGATATTTCAAGAACCTACCGTTGTCTTGTTTTAGTTTAATTTATAAGCCAATATATTATTTGTAAACGTTACATATATTAAATTAACCGGTAAGCCAAACATGTACTTTTGTCCAGAATCAGAAACTTTAAACGATTCTGATTGAGTTTGTACAGGTTGTACGGTTTTGAAAATGGGTTTGACTGAAAACAGGTCATGCAGTAATGATTGATGATATTAGGAAAGGAAGACTTAACTAAATTGCACACTTTGTCATAAAATAAGATAGTAATGTTTACAAATTATGTGTTCACTAACACTTAAAGGGTATATTTTTAGCAAGCTATAATGGAGCTAAATGTTGTGCAAATCCTATCGGCAGTTATTTCATAATGCCCAGTGTCGGCTTTCTATAAAGGAATCTCACAATTTACAATTTTAAGTATACGTATATAAACAAGAAATATTACCTTTTAATACATTCACTTTGCGTACAAAACCATCGCTTGAAGTTACGAAACAAAACAATGAAGTTATATTAAACGTCAAGACAACTTTCAGATAACAAATCTTTTTCTGTTTACAAGTTGAAGAGTGTCTCGTATTTCAACTTTGTGCTTTTATCTTACTTTATGTCAAGTCCAAATATCACATTAACCGAACAATCTTTGTTTCTAAGTTTCTCTTCTTTATAGGCCTGAAGTCTTGCTTAAAATTCCTACAACACAAAATCATTCATTACTCTTGGAAAATGGTTTAAAACATGAAGACAGATTTTGTTACTTTATCACAATGAATTTTAAAGCTCTGGTGTTTAAATAAGCATATCATAAATTTATGGTATTTTTATTTTAACTGGATGATTAAAATAAAAATTACTAATCAGTAATTCTTGAATTATATTTATATCTTTCTATAAATAATTCGTAATTATTTGATAGTAGGTTATTTATTTTAACATATGTGCTGTATTTTGTAAGAATTTTTAATAGTTGAATTTTTATCTAATAGCTATTGCTGTAGTGTATGCGTTGTTATACCAACTACTTTCAAATAAACTATGTCCTTTACTGATATTGGAATCTTATTTGCTATTTGTAAAGTAAAGTTTTGATTTACTCTTTTGTGGCATAACTAATACGTCCTTTGTGTATTTTGTTAGCTGTTATAATATTTGTTTTACAAACAAAGTGAAGTCATGCTTACTTGATGTAATTAAAAATAGTAAACAGTGAAAATAGAAATAGGTTATTGACTAATTGAATCAATTATACTATATAAGTTGGCATTTATGATTTATTATTGTGAAAGCTGTTTAAAGTAGGCCTAATATTTTATATAAAAGTTTTTGATAATACCATCTTACAAAATTATTTATTTTAGTAAGGCAAAAAAACTAGATTCTGAGCAAATAAACAAAGATCATAAACTAATATCGGAATACTGAAGTTCAGTTTCGATAGCCTATAATATTTTACGTGGTTAGGGAATTTCTAAAGTTTTGAAATTTGTGCAGTCTAAAAGGGAATTCAACATAACAATTAATTAATCAAACTAAAGTTTGGAAAATATTCAGAATTTTTTAAATACATTTGAATGACAGGAATCAGCTTTAATATGTAATTTTATATGACTGCAAGGATGACAGCTAAGTTTAATTATATTTTAATTTGTTATATCATATTATGATGTCATTAAACTTTAAATATTTAATTTAAGGGACCATTCCATAAAAATAAGCTTGTATTTAATAACTTAAAATACAAGTTTAGAACTAGTGTTTTCTTTCAGTAAACTATGAGCATATAATATATTTTATAAGTGTTTGGGGTGTAAGTTAATTGTTATATTAGAAGTACCGTATATAAATCTAACTTTTTTCAAAAATACAGAAAACTAAAATTTTGGAGTTTAAAAAATATATAGGTTTGCGTTAAATATTAGTTAATTTAACTGTAACTGTTAATGTACTTCCTTTCAGAGTTTGTGTGTGTGGAAAATAAAAATAAAAAAATTAAGATTAATCCAATTTATATAGGCTATAATACAAAGGTAAGAATACAAAGTTAACTCTTTTATAAAACTAAAAGAACTTATAATGGTTTATAACAAAAGATAATCAACTTTTTTTTACAAGTGCAATAAATTCCATTTCATAATCAAAAAAACGGTTTACTAATAATATGTTACAATTATATTACAAGTTACAATTCAGTTGATATATATATATATATATATATATATATATATATATATATATATATATATATATATATATATATTTACATCTGAGATTTACTTAATTCAGATTTTCTATGTTATTTTTATGAAAATTAGAAATGTTTTGCAGTAAGTACGTTACAGTTTAATTAATTCTGTTGATATAAATTTTCAAATCCAAAAGAACATTAGCAGTTACAAAATTGTATGAAAAATATATTAGAAATAAAACTTGAATTGTTTGGGAAATTCCCCAACGAAGTGAAGCATATTATGAATATGTGGGCTATTTTGTGTCAAAAACTGAAAATGAACCACGAACATCATTTTTAAAGTGAGAATATCTCAAATGATTTTGATTAGAGACATCGGGTTTATTTTGGCGTTTTTTCCGATTTTAACTCACTATTGTAAATTGCTGCCATAAATTTTCAAATATCACAAAAAATTGATAGATGCTGCCTACACTTTTGATTTTATGTATTAAATGTTAGTGCAGTGTAAAGGATCTTAAATTTTTATATATACTCGATTTTCTATTAATTATTGTTTCCATATCACTAGATGGGCATAAATACATTTGTAAAATATAGATAGCCAAAACATTGCAAAGAGGCATATTTCCAGTTAAGACACCATTAATAACATAATTATCAGTCCAAGCAGGCAGTCAAAAATTTAGGATCAGAAATAAATATAAAATATGTTCTTTGTTTATAAAAATATACGATCCATACGAGTAGCCTACACTTATACTATACAGTAACTAATATTGTATATGGCTCAACACTTATAAAATATTTTTTATGAAACATAACGTTGATTTTTAAATCTTATATTATTAGTTAAAACTTATAGTATAAGCTGTAATTTTGTATAAAAAAAGGCCCAAGAATATTATAAATAAACAATGCACGATATTACGCCAATTTCTTTCACACAAATTCAAAAACTTAAGCGTATCGATCACTTTAGGTTAATTTGACAATTTATCCCTCAAGCCAAGTTGACAAGATACATATAAAAGAAAATTACAGTTGTCAGTCAATAGGAAAAAAAAGAAAAAGGAAAAAATAATAATAACTTTTTATAAAATTAGTTTAGTCAAAGTTTGAGATAATCGACCTTTAAATGCGGCATAGGTGGTTTACTTTTACGTTAAACAAGTATCTCCAAAACCAACATTTTTTGGAGGTAACAACCAATATGTTTTGTTTAGTTCATTAAGGAATTCGTTTTAGTATAATTTAATCAAAATCGATGGAACCCATTTTAATAAAATTGAAATTTGGTGTATGAACGTTTGTCATCTAGATTTTGAGCTATAAATAAATATATGGTAAGCTAAACATATATAATGTATACATTATGTTAAAAAAATTCGGTCTATTTTTGGAACGTGAGTTGCATAGACAGCAGGTAAACAACCTTTTTACAAATGGCTTCAATTAGATATTTTCTTAACATCTCAATATCGCTTTTCTTTTTTTCATACCTTGACGCTACGTACATAGGTACTGTAAATACACTTTTAGGCCTCGATAACGTCCCCGGCTATGACAAATGCAAGGAATCTTGCCCATGTGCTATTCTTAGAGTTCATTTATAATACTCAGATTAATGTGATGGTGGATTAAAAGGGAAATTTTATTTAACTTTACCATTTGTGATCAGTCCAATGGATACGTCTTGAGTGAATAATTCAGAAAACAATATTCACTTTATTTCGTTGGTTATTGAAGTGAAAATGCATCAAAGGATTAAGTTTTTAATTACTTTATACTTTCCTTAACTGATATATTTCATTCCTTAATTAAATACGTTTTTATGTAATAAACTCGTTTTTGTTAGGCTTTTAAAATTATTGTACACCAAAACCAACGTATAAACAACTTGTGCAAATAATTCCATTTTAGATCCATTTTCAAGAATAACGTGAAAGATCTAAATTATGTAAACCACATTTATAAACATACATCATTTGATTTATAACTTATAATTCTACTTATTTTATTCAAGCCGATTATTACACAGCCGATTGAATTCAATTCTGAATCTCCAAAAACTAAGCGGCTAATCAAGACAGCAGAGATGGGTTGATTCGTTGAATATTTTTAAAAGCCTTTTAGATCTAGAACGAAGTGAGGTTATATGAAGAACATATCAGACCGATAATATTATTTATCTACAACGATTCTGATTTCATGTTAGCCTGCATTTTCTTAAAATATAACTGGAAAATTCAATTCGCCATCCTTACAATTTCCCGAAGAACATCAGAGTCTTCCATCGCAGATTCAACAGACAATTTCCTGTATAGTGTACTTTTACCTAACGATGCAGAAACGTTGCGGTACATTAACTTGGTGTTGTGTTCAGCTCAGCGTTGTCTGAATATTACACCATCAAAATTGTATTCATCTCCACGACTTCCATAAAATACACAAGAAATGTGGCAATAACGTTTTAAAGTAGACCAATGTAATGTAAGTCTATGCAACTACTTATATCTAAAACTTTGTTAGGCCAGTTCAATTTTCATTGAATATAATATTAAAAAGTGACCAACTAGCAAATTGTTAAATCTAAGAAAACTAAGTTTTTATTTTTTATATGAGCATTGAAATTGTAATCCTTAATACGAAATCAAGAAATCTATTATAATATTGTTATTTGAATCTCATATTAAGTTTGTAAAAGTATTTCCTAAACTTCGAATTGAGAATTAACTGAAGTTTTGACATATTGTTGGCCATGTTGTTGAAATTGTGATCTTGGTCAGTTTTTGCTGTGGATCAAATGTAATTGCCTACACATGTTGCTATTTCAGATGGTAATGAAAAATTATATTACTAGGCTACATTATTATTTTTATATAACAGTACAACTTTACTTTTAATAACATATAAATAAAACAGTAACTAGCAGTTCACAATTAAAATTTAAAAGATAAATAGAACATTTTTATAAAAAATAATATTTTTGGCATTCAGTATACATATGTATTATAACAAATATTTAAATGACTTATTATACGCACGTTATTCGTGCCAATGTTAACAAAATAAATATCTTTGAAACATGTAGGTTTTAACTCTTTCTTTAATTGTAAAATTAAAGTTTAAAAAATCATTCACAATTAAAAAAAAAATATCGTTCAAATTTGATGCACTTAATAATAATGCAATTAACATCTTAATCTACTAATTATTCTAAGTACATAGTTAAATACAAGTTACTTATTCTACAATGTTTTAATCTAAAATAAAGAAATAAGAGTGCATCAGAATTTATATTTTTATTTTTGACTGAATTAATTTGATGAAATGCTCCGGCTAACTGAAATTTATGATTTAATAATTCAATTTACTTTCTCTTTACGGTTTCGTTAATTTCTTTGGTGACTATAATTTACTTAAAATATAAAATGAAATTTGGTGGCAGTTTGTTTAATTAAAATTGTCCATTAATTTGTATTTATCGACTCTGAGGTTCTATTACAGCTGTTCCAATGTTCCCAGTTCCTTGAACGTGGTTCCCGCGTAGACTGCCAGTAGATGGATTGATTTGTTTTAATATTTTCGCCGAATCTTCTTTTCTTCATACACTTTTATGACGACGACTCTTTTTTAACTTATAAACGACGATTATCTTTTAATTAAACTTCGAAGATTATTATTAATCACTTGTACAAAACGACGCAGTTACTATTGAATTTCGATGATTGATTTCGGCTAAATCTTTCACAACGTTTTCTTTTTGCTACTAAGAGAAAAACTTTCTCCGGAACAACCTTGTTGAATAAGTCAACAACCAAAAAAAACCCCTTGCGCTTCTCTTCCACCTCTATTTATAATTTTTATTTTCAAACTGCTTTATTCCGATCCTCTGCTTTCATTGGCTTATTTTTAATCTTTTACGTTACTTCAGAAATGATGCAATTCCTTTCATTGGTCCTTTTCAAATAATTTCGGTTGGTGGCATTGCACTTTTGAATGCTTTATTTGACTCCTTGGGGTCCGTGACTGACTTTAGAATCTTTTTTCTAGCTGTCAACCATTTTCAACTCTGCACAATTTATGGCCTGCCGAACACTGACCTTTTGGGAGGCCTCTATTTCGTTACAGTATATTATAGATATATATTTCAATTTTGTAGATTAGTTTCTTAATGAATAATATTTGATCAATTTAATAAAAGAAAATCACAAATCGAACACCACAGAATTTTTAATTTATGCAATGAAAAATACGTGTGTACAATGAGTAGTTGTACACAACCTGAAGTCAAATATGAGAACTTTTACATTCTTAAACAAATATTATTAAATGGGTTATAAAATGTAATGCTATTTGCGGCTTTGAAAGTTAGTGTTAAATTAGCTAACTAAATTCATATTGTAATGGGAAATGAAAATAATGAGCTCAAAAAAATTATAGTTTTTACATTTATTTATTTTTTTTATACGCTGATTAAAATATATACCGATTCATCAACACTTAATAGTTCAAAGCTAAGTATAAAAATAAAACTAATTATTTATTTTTCTACTCATGTATTCATGCATCTGTATACACAAATACGCACATTCGACACTGGTTTTGGCAAAGCGTAACCTATCTTTGTGTTGAACTATTAAAGCTTATGGTCTAATTAGCTGTTAGTACAGAAATAATACTTACCAACAAAAATTAGGCAAACTGATTTTTTAATATAGAATTAATACTTAACAACTGTTTTAAAATCTGTTACAACCAAGACTTTAAAAATAGCAAAGAATATTAGAAGAACCATGATAATCTCTCACGGAGTTTTAGTGATAAAATGTTTCTTTGGCTGGTATATTATTATGATAGATAGGTTTGTTCAAAAACAGAATCATAGTGTAGTTGTCGAGTTATTTATTTACTGTCCATTGATGAAGGATAACTACTACAGATTTAAATTGTTTGTAATAATTTAGTTTCTTTTTAAGATATCAATTAGAGTCAAAGATATAACCTTCTTCACCAATACTTCTGTAATATTGCTTAGTTTCATTGAGATCAGTTCAGTAGACGCTTTCATTACCTCGAACAAAGATCATTTTTTTCTCTCATTTCTTTGTGAGAAAAAGAAAATGAATTTATTTATTATTTTTCAAAACTCAATTTCTAATTATGATATAAGAAAAGCTCACGTTAAAACCTTCATCTGATTGGAAACTATGGTGTTACCAATTCTGATTAAAATCGGTTCAATACTTTTTAAAATCTCACAGGAAAACGTAGACCCCCTCCCCTTAGAGATTTATTAAAATAGGTTTACTAAAGTAAAGTAAATATGATTTACTGTAAAACATTATCAAAATTTACTTTATTTACAACACTCTTTACTCAGTCTATAATATATTTCAATATACAGTGTAGAAACAAAGTATGGAACCTTTTAATAACTGCTGAGCTATGAAACTAAGATTAATAGAACTTCCCACCTTCCAAGAAGATTGCGCACTGCTGGCAGAATTTCGTTGTAAACAAATTCAGATAGTGACCACCATTCAATTTGAATTTACCAAAAATGACCCTACAATATTGTAGTCAATTATTCCGGGCCCCCGTGGCTGTTGCTGGACCAGCTATCGGGGGCCGCCCCTGGCGATGGGGACACTCTCACCAACCTTGGTTGGAGGGTGCTGGGGAAATAAAATACCCAGGGTGGACAAAAACCAGATAGGGAAAGGTACCCGAGACAAACCTAACATGGAAAGCGGACAGAAAATTTTTCTTACGGTGCAGGGAGTCGGATCCCCAGTACCGGCGCCTGTCAGGAGTGAGAGAGCGGGCTCCGAGGCGTCGTTAGCAAGCAACCGCAATGAAACTAACCCGTTTGGGAGAAGCAACAGGGTTTCAAGATCTCCAAATAATAAAGAGGTGAAAAAACCTCCACTTGACACAGGTGGGAGTGAAGAAGCAGGGAGCACCTCTAAGCTAGAAGAAGAGAACAAGGAACTCAGGAAAAGACTAAATGAAGTTGAGCGGATAATAAGTCAGCTAAAGGAAGAAGTATTAAGCCTGAGAGTGGAAAACAATTCTCTAAAAACCTCCCAGCTGCCCAGTACGAGCAAAGGGGCTGATAGCTTGATAAAATCCAGCAATGACGAGTTTCATACGGATGAGGAAGAACTAGCTAAGGAAACGGAGTGGATTAGAAGCAAGAAACCCCTAAGAAAAAAGAAAAAGAGAAAAGCAGAAAGCTCACCTGAAGTTGAAACAACTGAAGATACTATTGTCAGAAAACCAGAACAAAGGCAGAAAATGGCACCAAAAGAAAGACCACCTCCGCCAGTAAATGTTGTTGGTCTAAAGGACTTTGCAATAGAGCCCTTGCAACTAAGTTAAACGAAGGGAGCTTTCAATGGTTTACATATGAAGATAAGAAGGACAGGCCCATCAAGGTAATGGTTAGGGGCCTGCACCCATCCTGTACTAAAGGTGAGATAATAGAGGACATAACCAGTAAATCTGAATTAAAAATAATTGATGCTGTTAACATCATCAAAAAAGAGAAAAAAACAGATAAAGACGGGAACGAATCAATCATTAAGAGAGGGCTCCCGTTATACATGCTCACCTTCGATAATAGAGAAGACACAGGAAAAATCTATAATATAAAAACAATACTTCATATGAAGGTAAAGATCGAGCCATTAAGAAGAACCTCAAATCTAATACCACAATGTAAAAACTGTCAGGGCTTTAATCACACTACAAAATACTGCCATAGAGAATCTAGATGTGTGAAATGCACAGGGAAACATCCTACAATCCAGTGTCTAATAGGTAAGGATGTTCCACCAAAATGTGTAAATTGTGGAGGACAACACCCTGCCAACTACCGAGGGTGTGAAGTTGCAAAGGAGCTGCAAAAAATAAGGGACAGAGCAAGTAACCCTCAACCAAGACATAGAAAAGAGGAGGAGATAAGGGTGACTCCAAAGCCCAGGATTCAAAACCTAGACGATAATAGAAGAACCTTCTCCCAAGTAGCCCAGAGTAGGCCTGTTAAGGAGGGAAATATATTGGAAAATAATCTAATACTCGAAAAAATATTAAGGAGATTGGAAACTATTGAAAAGCGGCTAGACTCCAACGATAGCAAGGTTGATGGGGTAGCCACAAATCTCGCAGATATTAATAGGTACTTTAGCTATGAATAAAACTCTCAGAATAGCAACCTGGAACGCAAATGGTCTAATGCAGCACATTCAAGAACTAGAAATATTTCTTAACACCGAAAAAATAGATATATGTTTAATATCCGAAAGCCACTTCACAAAAACATCATATGTCAAGATACATGGCTATTGTTGTTATTCTGCTATCCACCCTGCAGAAAGAGCTAGAGGAGGAGCTGTATTAATTATTAAAGATAATCTTCAGCACTATGAGGTTATAAGGATTGAAGAAGAATTCTTCCAGGTAATTGTTGTCAGGACTCGAACAAACAACTTCAAAGAATATAATGTTGGCGCTATCTACTGTCCTCCAAAATATAATATAATACGAGAAGTGTTCAAGCAGATGTTTGAAACTCTAGGAAGAAGTTTCATTCTCGGGGGAGACTTTAATGCAAAGCATACATATTGGGGGTCAAGATTAATTAACCCAAAAGGGAAAGAACTGTATGCAGCAGGATCAGCTCTAGGATGTGGTTTCCACTCCGGAGGTAGACCCACTTACTGGCCGGCGGACAGAAGTAAGATACCGGATATTATAGATTTTTACATAACCAAAGGAATATCAGAAACATACATTCACGTCGAAAACAACTAAAGCCTCTCGTCGGACAACTCTCCAGTTATATTGACAATTAGTGAACTCGTAATATCAAACAAGGTAACAACCCCAAAACTAACAAATGCTAAAACGGACTGGACTCTTTTTGGCGTCCTGGTGGAGGAATATATATATGTTAATGTGCCCATCAAAAATCTAGTACAATTGGAAGAAGAGCTTGATATGTTTAATGAAGTCTTACAACGTGCTGCGTGGGAGAGTACACCTATAGGAATAGGAGGACGCCAACGGAATAGATAAATCAACTATCCAGTTGAACTAAGAGAGTTAATTAATTACAAAAGGAAGACAAGAAAAGACTGGCAAAAGAGTCGGGACCCAGAGATAAAAATAACACTAAATAAATTGTGTAACAAAATAAAATCCTATATTAGAGAACTCAAGAATGAATCAGTCAATAGATTCTTAGAAAATCTTTCCACTCAAAAAAATGGTGAGCATTTCCTCTGGAAGGCAACAAAAGGGAATAAAAGACCCATAATTCAAGTTCCTCCAATCAAAAATGAAGATGGTACATGGGCTAGAAGTGCACAGCAAAAAGCAAACCTCTTCGCGGAATATCTAGAGGAAACGTTTCAACCCCTACCAAGACAAACTTCTGAAGAAAGCATTCCTCCAATAGGAAAACTGGATGATGTAGACATAACTCCAGTGACTCTCCAGGAATTAAAAAAGGAAATTAAAACTAACTTAAATGCAAAGAAGGCCCCAGGGTTTGACTTGATCTCTGGCCAAATAGTTAAAGCCTTACCAGAGAAGGGTGTTAGGAAATTGCTCTATATAATCAACGCATGTTTAAGGATCGGGTATGTTCCTCTTCAGTGGAAGGTGGGTGAAGTAATTATGATACTAAAACCCGACAAACAACCTAATGACAAGAAATCGTATAGACCTATATCGCTACTACCAATAATCTCTAAATTATTCGAGAAGCTATTGTTAAAGAGGCTGATGCCAATCATTGAGGATAGAAAGCTTATCCCCGACCATCAGTTTGGTTCCAGGCGAGGCTATTCTACAGTAGACCAAGTCCATAGGATCACGAGTGTAGTGGAGAATGCGCTTGAGAAAAAGAAAACATGTGCAAGTGTCTTCTTGGATGTGGAAAATGCCTTTGACAGAGTTTGGCATGAGGGACTGATGTGGAAACTACAAAGAGATATACCAAGGCAATACTACACAATACTGAAGTCGTACTTAACTGATAGACACTTTCGAGTGAAGTACGAAGGTGAATACTCAGGACTGAAGAGAATTTCGGCAGGGGTTCCACAGGGCAGTGCGTTGGGCCCAGTCCTATACCTGTTGTACACAAGGGATCTTCCTACACCAGAAGAATCAATAATTGGTACATTTGCAGATGATACTGCGATTCTAGCAACCGATAAAATACCTGAGGAAGCAGTAACAAAGCTCCAGAGGGCCACCGATGAGGTGTGTAAATGGACCAAAAAATGGCGAATTGGTCTTAACGAAGCAAAGTCAGTCAATGTTAACTTCACAAACAGCAAGTCCAATCATCGGGTCCCAATTTTAATAAATTCTGTTCCAGTTCCCTATGCTAATTCGGCTAAGTACCTGGGAATGACACTGGATGTAAAACTCAAATGGAAAGAGCATGTCAAAAAGAAAAAACAAGAACTAAACTTGAAGTTCAGGAAAATGTATTGGCTGCTTGGAAGACAATCACAACTGTCAATACACAACAAGCTATTGATTTATAAGCAGGTCTTAAGACCAGTGTGGATCTACGGAATTCAGCTATGGGGCTGTACTAGAAAGACAAATGTAAATATCATCCAAGTGTTTCAAAATAAAGTGCTTAGATGTATAGTGGATGCACCCTGGTACATCAGGAACGATAATTTGCATAGGGACCTGCAGATAGACCAAGTCAGTGATGAAATAAAAAAACAGGCAAGGAAGCATAAACAACGCATCATTCAACATGAACACCATGAGATACAGGGACTGTTGGATGTCACTCGGGTGGAGAGAAGACTGAAGAGGAACAAGCATTCAGATCTGATGAACTAGAGTGATAGGGAATAACCATTGGGTCATATCCCTTACAAGTGTAAAAAGTATGAAGTGTAAATTGCTAGATGGGTACATACTCAGTTGTAATATTGAATTAATAAAAAAAAAAAAAAAAAAAAAAAAAATTATTCCGAGCCAGCCATTCGCCTTTTTGAAGGCTTTGTGTATGAGATTTACTGATCCTGTGAATGTTATGGGCGCTCCAGTATCGACAATTATGTCTACTAACGTGTCCGTTTAGGCATGAAAGTAGCTTCATCCGAAAACATCACTGAAGATAAAAAATGTTGGTTTTCATCATGATTGCCTCACAAAACTTTTGCACCAGTTTCACTTTAGAAGTATGGTATTTATAATTAATTGTATAGAATATTAAAATAGTCCTACGACTTACGTCATGATCAGTAGCAGCTTTTCTAGCGGAGGTATGAACGTTATCAATAAATGTTTGGATTACGTCTAATAATTGGTCTTGAGTGATTTAGGCCTTTCTGGTCGTTCCCGGTCTTTAATCGTACTGGTTTTCTTAAAACTTTTACCGATTTTATAACCAACTGTAGACTTATTAATTGGAGGTCTGTCAGGAATCACTAAATAGGTAAGCTACTTCTTCATAGGTACGCACTCTATCACCACGCATCATAAACAGACGTAATTCTCTGAAACTCATTAAGAGACACTACTGAAAATTCCCTCACAACTTAAAAACACAACTAATAATCAAATTGAAATAAATAAAAGTGAAGTTTATTTAGTCAATTCACCAGGTCTCTGTACTCACAACCAAAGTGATTAATTTTCAATATTCTGAGTATGAGCAAGTTTGTACCAGAGAGTGAGGGGCACCCCCTCTGGATGTTTTGTCTCCAAACCCTTTGTATTTATTATCAGATAAAATAACAGTACCACTTTTAGATTTTTTTTCTTCTGGAGTGTCTTAAAACAAAATGTTTATAAAATCAACAATGTTTTTAGCTTACAATAGGAGTGCAGTTTATGCAGTATATTTGACTAAATATTAAACTAAACTATAATAACTAAAATATAAAGTTCATCATCATGTGAGAAAGATTTTTTAACTTTTCTAATTATTAAAAATAGCTAAATTAAATACAGGTGAATGGATAAAATGAAGGTACCAGACTTAAACAAAATCAAAATCCATTACAGAAAAGAACTAAATTATTTTTACAGAGAAAAAAAAAATTTAGTGCTTCGATTGTATATAAATATATGAATTGCCAGCCACATTGAGTTTCTTAATGTTAATTAAAATTATAGCAAAGATTTTTGTTAGGTTGCTTAATTTTTGTATAATCTAGTGTTTGTTCATATAATAACCCCATTCGTAATATTTATTTTATAAATGATATTGTACAGTTTATTAACAATTGGAAATCTACTAGTTTTCTGTCATAATAATATACTTCATTCCCTTAACGCGATGTTTCTAGATCAAATCAAACATTTATAACTGATACTATTTTAATGCCAATTTAAAAAAAAATATATTATATCCATAAATGTTTCGTAATACTAATCCAAAATATTGAATATCTATTCTCACATTGTAAAATGTAACCTCATAATGGGGTATTGAATTTATACAAGTGATCAACTAAAAATATTTGTTACAATCGTTATAACTGTACAATTGGGAAATTATTTGTTTAATATTACTCCAGTGGAGGTATATTTTAAAACTAATAAAGTTCGTAATGTGTAAGGAAACATTCACGAACAATTTACAAAATCGTACGTCAATCGATTGTAGGTAACATTTATTTCTATTTGGCAAGAATAAATTGTTACCTTTTTATTATACAATTTATATATATATATATATATATTTGTTCAACTCTATATGTGATTAATATAAACTATGCATATTTAACATATAGTGGTTAAGGTTAGGTTCGATTCTTTTAATTTTTAAAGCAGATGACGTCCACCGTATTTGTAAATATTATCATCATTCCCTGAAGTTCATAAATGAATTCAGGTCAATTAAACTGTCAGGGATATACAAGGGAATGAGAAAATGCAATCGTTCACAAACATAAAAATACTTTCATGCATCAGAAATATTGGAACCAGATCTTTTACTTTACCACAACCTTCATTGAAAAAAATAAATATTTTCATTCATTTAAGTTAGACGATATTGCTGTCCATTTAGTAATTCATATTACTACAGAGCTCTATTTATAGTACTGTATGTATTGTTAAATGTAAAACCGCGGTTAGAGTAATATATACACTACTTGACATAAAATAACCTAAAATCATTTCAGACCAACTTAGACTTTAAAGAACGGGGGGGGGGACATTAGTAACAATTCTTGAATTACATTACATTGTTGATGTTTTCATGTCTTTCTACAAGCGTTATGTTAGGGTCGAGTCTAAATAAGAAAGAATGAAAGTTGATAGCCTCAAATTATTCACGGAACATGAAGCATAACACCAAACATACTGAGTTAATGTACCGCAATATTTCCATGTCGTTAGGTAAAAGTACAGTATACAGGCGAGGCAAAGATATAAAGGGGTATTACGGGTTAAGGGCATTGCTTATAGAAAATATGAATAAAATAAATCCCATTACAGGTTTATAGAATATTTAAGAGAATAACAAATTCCTTTATTACAAACTTATTCATCTAGTAATATCTAAATAACATTAACGATTTTATAACTTTATCTATCAAAGTTATTTTATTGTATACTGTTAATTTATATTATAACTGATTTG
Source organism: Aphrophora alni (assembly GCA_963513935.1). Classification (NCBI taxonomy): domain Eukaryota; kingdom Metazoa; phylum Arthropoda; class Insecta; order Hemiptera; family Aphrophoridae; genus Aphrophora; species Aphrophora alni. Next base: position 134,505,461 of record OY740769.1, on the reverse strand, counting down.
TACACTTCGGCAACCTTTTTCTGTATTTTTATATTTATTTTTATAACTGGCAGTAGATACTGGATTAAAATATGTTTAACAATAAAAACAATGCATTAGTCGTAGCAACACAACAATACTAAGATAAATGTAACTAATTTCTTCATTGCCTATATATATGTATGAAAAAAATACTTTCTTTTTTAGTTGAGATAAAAACGAATAATCACTGGATGTTTTGTATTATTTTCGTTCGAAACAAAAAATCCGGACGTATTTTGGATGTTATTATACTCTGTGATGTATGATAATAAATATAATATGGAATTACTTCATGTGATTATTATGCGCCTTTGGTTAAATTGTGTTAATGAAGATTTTGTAGGCTAGGCAAGTGTGCTTATTTCACAAGAAGAAAGTTATTATATAATGAAACATAGTAAGAATTCATTTATTAAAGACGATTGTTATTTTAGTGAGGTTTGTAGATTAATGTTATTTTAGTAAAGATTTTCTAATTGATCTCCAGAGCAGTTAGAATGCAATTAGTTTTTTGTTGAAAAATTTTAATTTGTTTACAATACTTTCCGAAACTCTCCTTTTTTGTTTCTATTCAAATGTCTATAAAATGATTTATATTATTAGATAGGGTAAATTTAAGAGAAATTTTGTTAACACTATAAGTCATATCTACATAAATTTGTTTGTGTAATGCTTTGTTGTTGGAATCTGAAGAAGAAAACGATAGCTTTGCGCAAAATTTGATAGTTGTTAAGATAGCCTAAAGATAAAACAAATTTTTTTAATTTATTTTTTATTTTGTAATATCCACTTTTTATTATTACAAAAAAAAAAAGTGTTTTATTATCTTTAAACATGGAATTCCACCAAGAACCATCGGTCTCAACAGTAATGAAAAAAAAAAAAAAAAGAAAAAAAGTTGTTAAGATTCCTATAATTCAATAAATCATATATAATATAGTTATAAGACTACTTAATAACAAACATATAATTTAATTACTATGGTAATCTAATATAATAAATTAACTAATATTAATACACATTTATATATTGTAATTTGAATAAAAAAATATATTTACTATATAATACTAACAAAATAAGTAAATTAAAGTAAATAAGGAAATTAAATCTGCTGAAATTGAAAGATAGAAATGTAACAAACATATACACCCAGATTATAATTGGATTTGGAAGATAAAGAAATGAAAGCATTAATGGAAAATATTGGTAACACGCATGAAAAAATATTCCTTCATCCTCTTTCTCAAGTTGAAATACATGAGAGACTTGAAAATACGAGTTTAGAACAATATGCTGACGATTGTGTTGACTATGGTTGTGAATATGTGCCCAGCACTGAATCAAAAAACGGCATATGATCAGATATGAAACAGACATGGATGAGGTGTTAATAGAAGATAAATGAAAATTATCCCTAAATAATATTGACTAGACCAACTATTTATAAATAAGCTAATATAGGAGAGGATGTAAAAACGTCCAAAGAAAGGAAGAGTATAACTCGTTATAGAAATGAAACATTTACCGGCCCATAATCAAAACTATTTTACAAAACTAATAAACGGAGGTTAAACAATTGACAAAACATTGGTACCAATGTTAATGAGAAATTTAGAATTTAGGAGATAAATTTGTAGATTTAAATAATGTTGACATAATAATCAATGATAAACTATACCCAGGTAGGTACATCGGGATTTATGAGATAATTATTATGAATAATCCCTACCTATTTTATCTACAGAAGACGATTTAGGTGTGTAGAGAGATATTATGAAAGTAAAAAAAAAATTATATAGACATAATTATATATAATAAATGTATATAGAATCAAGGTGATGTAACGAGAGTGTTACAGAAAGGGTTATTGTAACTCATTATTCTGGCCCCAGTGGTTATTACTTACATGAATGACGGTTTTACATTTCATTTGTAGATTTTGTAATCATCGCCATGTGTAATATCAGCATGCAAAGCGTTAATGTTAGAGCTTTAAATATGAGTTCATCCATCTGAATGGCTTTGTGATGTATTACGTTATTATTGGCGGACCAGTAAGGACCAGTCAACCAATTAATGTATTATTTACGTAAGCTTCTCGTTTAATTTGTATTTGAGCAGTTTAACCCTAGTTTTATCTGATGTCGATATTTCTGTAATCCATAGACATATTTAAATTTCTGCAAGATAAAAAGTAATTTTGGTAATGATAATTTTTTATAAGACTGATTGTTTAATGTATCCAGTTAAAGGATATTTGTGTATCTCTAAATTAATGCAACATTTTTCACAAAGTTTAATACATTGTTTTGAATTAGTAACCTTTATTTTTCATCTGAAACTAGATCTAATCCATTTTAACAAAATATGTGGGATTCCACTAAGGATAAAAGGATTAATGTTATATGAATTCAACCTCTTACGTCAACTCTTTGTCATCTTACATACATTATTGTTTTAATTTAATAATAGATACTGAAATCCCCTGCAAAGAGAGCATTCGACTCGTTTGTTTGTATATAGGTAAATTTTTGTTGTAGATATACTTATTTGCTATGATGTTCTTTTTTGGATTGATAACCATGTTTTATATGATTTTTAATGTATTTAACACTAATTTTGTTATCCTTTTTAAATAAACTGTTAGTTATTTCAACTTATTAGTTAAGAATGGTGACAAAAACTGTTTGTTATTAGATGTAACAAAAGTTATTACGTAGGCCAGTAGCTATGCCGTTTATTTGCATTAGATATAGTCTTTTTTGGCTTCAGCAAATCACAGAAATCTTGTATGAAAACTAATTTAAAGTTAAGTTAAGAACTTCTTGTATATTATCAAAGTGGTAAATGATACGGTTCAATATTTATTATTTATTGAGTTGAAACAATTTTCTATAAGTAGTTTTATTTTCTTTGCAGTTTAATATGTTTTGATAAATAATTAACAATTAAAATGTGTATAGCAACTTAACACCAACCCCTACAAAAGAAAATATTTAGGTAGCTGTTTGCGTTAAAGAGAATTTGAGTTTGCGTTATTAAAAATCTGGATGAGAGAGGTTAACGTTAACAAGATATGGGACATGGAAAATATTACGGAGTGAGTCAATTACGTTTATTAAGACACCCATATTTAGTGTCTTCAAATACACAAGCATAACTCAATTTCTTGTACTCCAAACGTATATTAAATATATATTCCTAAGTTATTAACTTACTTTGACGATTGCTGCAAGATCTAGACACCATCAGACTTAAATACACTAAACAATATATCTTATTATTTTGGAAATTGTAGATAAATTAATATAACTAAAAACACAAAGAATTTATTCACCTGATATCGGCAGATAGAGCTATGTTCTGCTCATTTAAGAAGAATTACTGAATACTTAATAAAATAATTATTATTATTTGTAAAATATGTATTAGTATTTAGTATTTATTCTTTATATTAATAATTTATAATAATAATAATATTAATAATTATAATAATAACAATAATAATAATAATAATAATAATAATAATAATAATAATAATAATAATAATAATAATAATAATAGTATAAGGAAGATATTATTTAGTATAAAAAGTCAATTTAACTTTTTCCAAAGTTAATATACAAATCTATTCAAATTGAAAATACAAATCGTTTTGAAAAAAAATAATTAGGTTGTTAGAGTATGAAATTGTACACAGTTTTAATTTGTAATCGCCATCATAAAATAGATGTTAAATTTATCTCAGCATTACGATCATATTACGAGTCATGCCATATATATTTGAGTGTGTGTGTGTGTGTGTGTTAATTTTTGTATGATACTGTAGTGCACGCGTTTGCTTTTGTATATTTTTGTCGAAAAGTATGAACATTATTAACTTTTTTATCAATAGAACGAACTTCTCTTAGGAGATTAGAATATATAGTGCCTTAGCTTACACAATTTGAGGAACAACTCCCTTTACCTGTAAATTTAATATCATTATAATGTACAAATATAAACAAAGAGGTATTTGGCAACGTAAAAATGCAGCGTTGCAAAATGCTACTGTTTCTTATTCCAGAGAGAGAAAATAATGGAACGCTCAAGTTGAAAGTTTTCTGTATTTCAAACAGAAGAAAAAATACACAGTATCTCCGTGGCAGCAATGGTTTAATTAGTGATTTAATTTTTTAGCCTGAATGGTATTTTTAGTGTATTTCAGTTAAAAATATAAACACAATAGAATCAGACCTTTGAGTTTGAAATTTTAATCTGTCAGATTGTTTGATACATTTAGGCACGTTAGGATTACCATTTATTTGTTCAGTATGTGACTTTACTTTTTTGGACCTTACTTCAGAAAACGAAGATATGAAAATTTAAAATGACGAAATTAATAAAATGGATAATTATAGAGGCAAACTCTATACATTTTTTTTCAGTTAGCTAATCACTTGAGAATTAGGTATTCTATACATACACGAGAAAAGTAGACATGTAATTCTGAATACCATTCAAGATTACAAATTACCCGGTAAAAATTACCCGGTCTTCAATTTCGACATTTGAGTTACTTGTGCTTTTCAGTAACTTAAATTTGTGTATCATGTTTAAAAATGTATTCAATAAAAAAATTCTGTATCAATATACAGATCTAAATAGGTATAGTCTAAAATATATCAAGCTCTTGTAGTGGTTTTTGTTAGAATATTTTATTTAAAGTAACATAAACATGTTTGCAACAAGTACATCTATTTATGAACTAAAAACTTTTGTGCTCTTATAGACTGGTACTTACGTTGTTGAGAATTAAAAAGCTTTTGTATATTTGTTTTATTAACTTATGTAATTGAATTTAAATTTCTGTTTATCAGGTGCAAGTCTGCTACAGACAAGCTGTTACTTTGCCAAGTTGACAGGCAATTAGTTGTAGAGGATTACATATTTATATTGCGAAAATGGAAAACTGTAGTCGACAATATCTTATTTCCTTTTTCTTTAATCTCCGAGAGTCAGACCCACTTGTATTAAGATTCCATTAGTTTTGTACCTTTGAACTTATGTTTATTCACTCAGAATAAGTAATACAGGAGATTTATGATAATAATTGTGAAAAGTAAAATCACATTTCATATATTTGACTCATCATCACTTTCAATGACTTACTTAAAGCATCTGAAAACGTTGTCGCTGTCTTAAACGCTATAGTAGGCTATCAAATAAAATTATCGAAAAATTAATTTGGATAGTAACGTTATTTCACTATAATGGTGCACTTATAAATTCTTTGATCGTGTGTAATACCAAATACATATACTATTAAAATATTTTATTTAAACACGTGTAAATGCTAAGTACCCATATTGTCTTCAGGTATAGTGAAAATAAATGTTTAAAATTATTAATCAAATATTGATAATATTTGGAACAACTATATATTATATAGTTTTACTTTGTCCTAGAATATTCTATAAAGTGCTCTTGTTATCTCACCTAAATCAAAAAAAAAAACATTACTTTTAATTTGATTTACTAGTAGGTAAAGCATTGGAAAGAAAGCAGAAATGAAGATAAGAATATGGTTGAGTGAGTTTTTGAGTAACTTGTGTTAAATAGATGAAGCTCATGTGTGATAGTGCACTACCAGAGGTTGAAGAAAGGTTCGTTGTAGACAATGTAATCTGAGACAATTCACAGGTGAATTGCCTGGAATGTAATTTACAAACTGTATAACCACATTTTAACCTAGACAGACTTTATATTCAATTTTATAATATTAGTCCTAAGTTTCGGTTTTTAGTGATAAAGACATATAACTAGGTCCTTATACGTCAGAAAAGTAGTGGAAGAGTTGAGATACCCACCGATTTGGGCGATGAACATTTCAATAATTTCTGTTAACAAAAAAAAAAGTCATTGGTATATATATATATATATATATATATATTGGGTATACTTGTAAATTTATACCTTTCGTTGATATTAAAACAGTGTTGTTTTCTAAAAGTCTATTGACTTCTGAAAATTTAAATTATAAAAAGAAAGCATTGTTTAAAAAATTTATAATGTTTTAAAACAAATTATTAATCCCTGTTGATATTGATTATTTGTTTCATATTAGAGTTATTATCAAATTGTAAAATTTGATTTAATAAAATTGCAGGAACTAGAATTTCTATTGGCTTGTGCAATACATAAAAATGTAAATATATATATTTACAAATTATTATTTATCTTTGTGTTATAAATTTTTATTGTAGTAATTTTCGGAAATTTGTTGGATTAATTGTTAATCTGTCTGTAAGGGAATTTATTGTTGCAGTAATGAATTCAGGTTTATAGGTGACCACAGATTTGTTTTGAGAAATATATCCTGGCCATGGGTGAAAGAAGAGTAAGTTTATAATGTATAGACAATTTAAAAATTAATTGATGTGTGTATTTATTAAATAAGAAATAATTACATAATTTTAGTTATATGGGGACACAGACTAAGGAAGCTCTTACTCAATCGAAATCCCAAGATGGAAGTGATAACAATTGTGTCCGATTGTTTCTGTCGTGTAATCTATCTACGTCAACATATGTCGAAGTTACATTGTAAATTTAAGACTTATTAATAGTGGTAAATAAAGTTTTGTCCAACATTGTGTGTTATTATAGACAGCTCACTGCTCAACAGTGCCTTGTACCCGAGAATAAAATAGTTCTCTAGATAATATTCGATAATACAAGTTTCTTAAACAAAATATTCAAAATTGTCGCTTTGCGGGTAGCACCTATTAAAAAATTTGAAACTTAGTTTAGTGAAGGAAGGGAAAACTGTTGATGGAACGTTACAAGCTAATACAGTTCTTTGTAAATATTTCTTGAACTTAGACATATACCAATTTTTTGTAAGGTTAAATTTCTGCACATTTGTTTAACATAAAATTAAATTTTAAAAATTTGGGGAAAATAAAGTTAAAAAAGTTTGTTTGCAAACAGTTAATTTTTGAAAAACTCGAAAAAATTAAAAGTATTTCTGCGAGATTTTCTATCCTCTTAATCCTTGATTAGAAGGAGAGTGTAAATTTTATTAAGTTCTAAATAATAACTAATATATATATATATATATATATATATATATTATATATATATATATTTATGTATGTATGTATGTGTGTGTGTGTGTGTGTGTGTGTGTGTGTGTGTGTGTGTGTGTGTGTGTATGTGTGTGTGTGTGTGTGTGTGTGTGTGTGTGTGTGTGTATTTGGCCCACAAACCCCCAACTCCCAAAGTATTGGTAAGTACTATACATTTTTTTAAGCTTGTCTTTAAATTGTTGTCTCTAATTATTTATACGTGTGAATAAGTTTGTTTAATAACATAGTGCTTTCGCAAAACAACGACAGTGACAGAGGAACCAAATACCGTTTTCAGATGCTTCAGGTTATGAAACATGATAACTTTAAGTTAATAGTTATACCACATTTGATTAAAAAATCTGTGTGTATATACGGATTGGTTGTATGAATAGCGTTTATATTGCTGACATTTTCCGGTCATACAAAACGAACAATAAAAAGAGTTATTTAATTGAAAGCCAAAGCTAATTTCTGGTAGCCTATAGTATGAAATATACATTAAAATAAACTTTTTAAGATTAACTTAACTGTATTTCATTTTGAGTTTCATTTAAGTAATATATAATTTTTTTGATAAAAAATTAATACCATATTACTTTTTTCGTAATTATGTGTCCACGTAATTTTTAGTATATTTATTTGCATGAAGCTCAAAAATTACAACATTGTGAGTAAAGGTATCATTTTCTTCCTCAAATTGTACCAAAATAAATAAACTAATTCCATTAAATTAATAGTTACTACACTCCCAAAATGTTTCTCTTAATAAATTACCTATATGTAAATATATTAAGAATTTTGTAGATATTTGAATATAAACAAAGGCAAAATGCTCAGAAACAAATTAATACACAAAATTACAACATCGACAAAACGAATACTTTTTAATTAGTCCGAAGATCAATTATCAACATCTTTACTGACAGAACTTCTCTCTACAAAACTCATTTAAATAATAATCACCTTTATTAGAAGGACGCTAAGTGTGTTTCAATATATAATAACATTGTCCTGAAGAATAAAACCTACCCTCCTTTTCTTCAATGTCTACTTTAAGTCTTTCCCTCCAAAGATCCCTAATAATCCTATAAAGTAATTTCATATTACATTCAAGCTCATGCATCAACGAGTTTAATAATACCCAAAACATCTTCTGCTCTGGTTCTAAATAAATTAATAGACACCACATAAATAATTCGTCTTCTTTTAAAACCAAAAGCAATCCTTTCAAACAATAAAGGTTAGAAAATCAACTACATACTTGTTTTAACCAAATGAATTTATAATTCATATAAATGCAATGTCTATCCTGAAATTGTTAAAACCGTAGTGGCTATTATATCTTGAATATATATAAAACGTGATCTATGTTCTTCCTAAATAACCAAGGTTTTTTTTGAGTATCGGACAAAAATAAATTGCAATAATTGTTTAAATGAATAGTTGAGGGGATAACTACTAACGGTGCAGCTTAATACAGTAGGTTGTGATCGCGAAAATACAATTTTATATTACACAAAAATCTGATCTAATAATGGAATGCTTAGCCTACATGTTACTATTATTTTTAGTATAACTAATATATATTACTATATTTTATGTAGACTTTAAGTGGTGCAATTTTTATAATATTTTGACGAGATACAATGGATGTTACCGTTATTTCTAGAGAGCATTTTCACATAGTACGAATAATTTATTAATATAAAATATTAACAAATTATTAATCTTTTTGGTTATTCTATAGTTACTCTGTATTATTACTTAACATAATTGTTTGTGTGTTTTAAGATTATATGGTTTTAAAATTTTGTGACAGGTACTCTTATTAATCACTTTATAAGTGATAGGATTAATTTTGTGACAGGATCTTATATTAATCACTTTATATTATGAATATGATAACATACATTTTTATCTACATTTACATAATGACAAGAAAGTACAACAAAGCTCCTTATACACTGAACAGGGTATATTGGGAAATGAAGCAAACATTATTTTAGAAAAGAAGGAGGGGACGCTTTGAGGCTGGATGCTCCTGCAACAGACATGAATTAGCAGAGTCTGGCTAGAACCGTGAAGAGAGCCAGACATCCGAATTCTTGCTTTTATCCTCCTAAGTCTGTAACCCGAGTTAGTAGAGTATGTGTAAGTTAAAATGCAGTAATAAAAGATAGCTTAATTAGCACGGTTTACCTTTTAATTCTCACCCGAGCAAATTTCGTGGTTCTTACGCCGCCTGCCCGCTTTTGACATCCTGACAACCGTTCGAACGCGCAGCAATGACCGCATAAGGACCTCCACAGACAACCAGAGACTCGCCATCGTCCTGGAACTCCAAGTTGGAGCCAGCAGCGAAGCGCCCGTCACAATTGGTGTCAGAAGTGGTTGCCATACTTGGTGTCAGAAGTGCTCGGTGAAAAAAAGAAGGTTTGATTATAAACGCAGAGAAGCCAGACATTAATCGGGCACGCCACACTTTTTCGAGTTAGATTATAGTACTCTTGTAGAACTGAAGAAACTTCAGTAAGTGTAAAGAATTAGTGACAGTTATTTTGACTTTAGCAGTTTTCAAAAAAACCAAAATAATTGCAAATAGGCCCTATAGTATTACTCTTAAGTATTGTTTTCAGTATAAAGATGTGGCTACACTACATCACCAATAATAAAAAAGTATGAAAATAAGTTTTTCTAATTTAAAAAATAATGAAATACTAAACTAATAAAATAACGCTGAAGCGCACTAAATTGGCGAGAGTGATAATAGAATAAACCTTAACCTCTTGTAATCTCATATGATCCAGTAAATTCCGTAATTACTAGTAAATAGGCAATGAAATCAGTTATTAAGAAAACATAACTACCTAATTATGCAATTTAAATATTTGCTATTTTACAACAAAAATAATATTTCTTATAATCCTTTTTTTGTGTTATAATCATCTTGCATGAAGTTGATTAAAACTTTACAGTAAAAACAAATAACACGATCATCTTACTCCTGTTTATTAAAGTCCTCTTTGAACCATATCATTGTCTTTCGGATATGATATTTAGCATTTGATAAATGTCCCCTTAATTTTATTATCAATATCAGCAACTTAGTTTAAACTTCATATAGTCGTCGAAAAAACAATCGATAATCTAGGCCAATTAATATGTAGTTGAGATAGCTCGTCTTGGCTCGTCCCTGAATCAATGTTAATATTCCACAGAGGTGTATCTGAGGGTAAGAATTCTACTTCCGTTTGCTGAGGAACCTCCTAATTAAGTTCTTATTAAATTGCAACCGATTACCTCTTATTTAAATCATAAATATCATTAAAAGTTAATGATTATTAGCTTAGATATCTGTATAAATAAATTTAAAAAAATTAAATTATGAAATGTTGATTTCTCTATCCTGCCTTAAAGACCAATCTATAACCTAACCTTTGTTTATGTTTCCAGCTTCATATTCACCAAAAACTAAGAATAAACTCTTGTTAAGCATTTATAAGCCTTCTACCGTGAAAAATTCTAGACTAATAAACCTAACAGTTTATATATACGTATCCTTTGTGCCAACTCAGTACCGATATTGCTTATTAGTAAACATGAAAAACTAAATTAAAATTGTCGACATATAATAATATAATAATTTAAACCCAACCTTATATTTATATATATATATAATTTACTCAAATTGTATAATAAATCAATTATTCTTAAATCAAGATTTATTACATATTTTTATAACAGTAGTTAATAATCTTTATGCGACAACCTAAAAGCTGTACAATAAATTGAACACCAAATTACTTCCTTCCTCTCTCCCCCCCCCCCCCCAAGAGCTTATATAAAATTCTCATCCTTTTGACTTCCACCTCACTTTGCAAGGTAAGCTACTTCATCAGTTTTCCAGGTTTGTCACAATAATTGTTATCATTCAATAATTTCTTCAAAAAATCTAAAGACTATTTTTCTAACTAATTAAGTCCTTTTCTTAATATAACTTAACCTTGGAATCCCACATCATAAAGAGGAAGAGTAAACTGCTACGACAAAAATAAAATTTATTGGTCACCACTTCTCAAAAAATTGTGCCTATTTATGAATTATCGCTAAACAAATCAAAAACTCGGAAATGGAGTTGTTAAAAATACGCAATTTCTCAAAATAGACTTACATGATTTCGTTAAAATTTTAGTAAAATGTGAGAATCATTATCAAAAATGTGAAATAAAAAATACCACAAAATATGGTGGTTCTGGAAGAATCAACAAAAAACATATTTATGAATCTTTACCACCGTCTTTAGAATTTAATAAAGTTCATTTTACGATTATGACGAGTTCGATCAAAGGCGAAGATTTCATCCCATACTAGGCGTCCATGACTGATTTTTACTTCTTGATTGACAAGTACTTAACTGATAATTTTGTTAATGATTAGTTTTGTTTCAGTTTTAATTGGTTTTGGAAATGGTTGAATGAGAAAGTTAGTACAATGCAAGTTTTTTTACATAAACAATAATACATGATCTGAGATGGTGGATTACCTAGCTTTATCACATGTTAGATTAATGTTGTCCAGAAATAATTAATAAAAAATTAAGAGTTCCATTTGTAGAGAAATAGGAATAACACAAAGTTGTACTACGCACACAATGTTATGACTTACTGCGGGTTAACTACAAATAACAAACAAAGCTATATGTCGCTGATAAATCATATATAACACAGTTGTCTTCTATTTGTGACACGTGGAGTTATTGAATTAGGTTTGTTACAACATACGTTTCATGGCTGAAGGATTAAAGGGCGAGAAGGGGATGGTTAATCAACGTCCTGTTTCACAACAATACCTTGAAACGTTGTTGATGTATTTAATTGGCTATCTGTGTTCTAGCTTCCCACTGTGTCAACGGAGGTTAATTTGGTAAAGTTCATATAGCGTACCAATGACATAATAACACAATGTATATGTTTAGTGAATCAGCTGATTTCATAGATCTTGTATCGGTAATTTGGCCTAGTATACGTTATCTGTTCCGATAGCCGCTATCCAAATAAACAGTTTATGTTTGCTTACCCTACTATCTCTACTATTCTAAGACTTACCAGTATCCAAATTCTTCTTATATTCCTAGACATTCATACCAAACTTATGTTTAGAGATATTGAGTTTTATTTTTGGTAACGAGTTGTGTTCAAATCGCAATAAATTTTAGAGCCTAACGATTATAGCGTTTATTTTTATCGTTGTATGACTTATCAATAGTAAACCATTAATTTTTCCTCACAGACCGACCAACTGATTTGGGTAAAAAATAATTAGTTTGGTTTTCATACTTCAAACATTGTTTTGATTATATTTTTTTATTAATTAAATTTATATTAATTATCAATAAGCTGCTTCAATAGGACGCTTTTGTGTTTCCCTACTCTATTGCTTGTATTTAAATAAGACGTCTTACATGAACAGAGGAAATACTTCGTAAGCTTGAAACTTGCAGCATAGGAAGTTATTGTATTCATATATTATATTTAGTTTATATTTATTCGTTCAAACATTATGACATAAGGTTGTTGTGTTATGACGGTTATTTGTATTAAGCAGGTAATTTTATTTAAGTTAAAATAGAATAGTTACGTGTGCACAATGTAAATGGAAAATCAGAGAATGTTTAATACTGAGTTAGGGAGTGAAGACGATACATAAGTAAGTCAAAATATCCGATGAGATATTTCATCAACATTGGTATTAGTAGTTCTAAAATAAAGTTATTATTATAATAATCATATTTAGCGCATATCATTAAAAATACAATTGTAGGTTTTGTATTGTCAGTCAATTATAATATGGCATGAAATATCACTAAATAATTAAACCCAAATATTTTGAACGGAGTTGGGTATAAATACAACAGAAAATTATTCTTACTTGAACCATTGCAACCAAAAACTTGTGATTTCCTGATTTACAGTTTTTTTTTTAAATGTTGGACAACTTATAAAATATTATTTATAATATATATATATATATATATATATATATATATATATATATATATATATATTATATATATATATATTATATATATATATAGCAGAAAGCTATCAGTTACAGTATCTATAATATAAGTAGTAGAAAATTTGGTATCTAATATTAGAAAACAAAATAGTGAAATCGTACTAATTATCATAAATTTTAGTTAATCATAAAACATTACCTCATATAATGAAGTGGATGAAAAAGAAAGAATTAAAAATGGTGAAAAATAGAAAATCAGTATGGTGGATTCAAAGTTTGAAAAATATTAAATTATAAATACGTTGAATATCAGTTTAACAACAAACTATATAATTTCATTTATTTGCAGATAGTTATTAAAGCAGCTGTTTTTATTACAAAGATGTATTGTGTAAGGATATACATTATGTAAGGTCATAGTGATATGTAGGATATTTAATACATATGTCAAGTTGTTTATATAGTCTAGACCGTCATAGTATACGCTAATAAACCAAAGTAAATCAGAAAATTTCGAAACGCTAACGTAGCTAGTCACCTATATTCTATTAAATAGTTTAACAAATGTGGATTTTATATATTAGTTCCTAAACTTTAAAGTAAATGATCCCCCAACAATAGTTTGAATTTTCTCCTTTGTTATCACGTAACAACAACGAATGCAAATAAAACTTTTTAATACCTAAATGGAGAGTTTAATGCTTAAGATTATACATTATGTACAAGTAATATATAATATATTTTAGCATTGTACCACATATGCTGCAAATTAATCCTCACTGTAAAGCAACCGATGTCCAACATTTTGACACATCAAATCAAATTAAACAATCGTCATCTACCACTCTTCGACAATAAAGTAATATGTAAATAATTATAAAAATAAATTTCTCTCTTGTTCATGAGAAATAAAGATAAATAAATGAAACTCAGTTTTTTCCCGAATTTGTTATAAGTAAATAATAAATTTAGTTAGATCGTACTTAATGAAGAGATTGAAATATCTAATTATACCTAATCTTACAAACCAGTAATAAATACATATTGCTTTAGCTTTTAATAAAACAAATAAATCGTTAGTTGTAACAAAATTTTCAGTTGCTGAAAAAGAGGTTTCAAAGCCATAACATGGTGTAATTTACTCGAATCCAAAGGGATAAAATATCATTTATGTTGAATCTGCACGATGAATGCAGCAATCAATGTAATTCTTAGTTGAGCTCCTGAACAGCTTTACCTTTCATATGAGAACATTTGAAAATTTCCCATTGTTTTTTTTTTTGTTACAAAATAATAATATATGATGACTTTTTCAGTAATAACGAAGATAAAACACGTTGAAATATTGAAGGGTGAACTTCACAAAATTACTTACCATTTAAATTGTATGTCCAATAGTACAGGTTTTAATGTAACTGTTTGAGCAATATCATAATCTAATTAGTATTAGTCAATTTTCAGCCAGGTCTTATAAACGCCAAATGAAAACATATGATTCAAAATTTTAGAAGTACCTGATTTAAACGTAAAACGATGTTCATCCTATAGAAATTCAGCTGTACTATTTCCTCTCTCACTTATGTACCTCTAATAAATGTCACAAAAGGCATTACTTATTCAAAATTCCAGTTCAAAATTTAAAACTATAGATAACTATTTAAAGGAAAAGTTTGAAATTCTTTTTTTTTATTTACGTAGATAAATCTGACATTATTACAGTCCAATAAAAGTTATATTCTTATTAACATATAATTAAGATTAAAAAGATCACAGAGACACATTACAGAGTATTAAAAGGAGAATAACAACCTAAATAAATTTTATAAATTCCATTGACTTAGGGTTTCATAATATTAGCATTTCAGAATAGTTTATTTCTAGATTGCTTACATTCAGAGTTATTATAGCCATATAAAACTTTTTATTAAAAAATTATATGTTTGTATTCATATAAAATATAGGATTGTGTTTATATGTACTGTATGAATGGATAAGTTTGTTTAACGTGTCCATATAATTAGGCTTGAAAACTTCGGAAGCCAGAATGAAACTTGCATGTTATATCGCACTTTCGTTTGTAAGATGGAATGTGACAATTATTAATAAAATTATGATAGATCATGCACTCACTTTTTTATATGTGGCGGAAGAGGAAGACATTCGAAAATATATACAAGACGTGTCACTTAGTTATATAGTTATACTAAATCCGGATAATGTATGACCTTGTTAGACATGTGGTTTAGGCACGAAAAGTTCGAGGTTTGTTATTACAATAGAAAATTGATCACGCCTTTTGCTATGTAAGCCTAACATATGTTGTAAAAAAAACTAACACATCTTCGTGTCACACATGTCATGACATGGATATATAATATGTTAACAACGATGTATGTATAACATATAACTTAGTGGTATCTTTTGTACTGTAAGCTGAAAAATAATAACAAAATAAATATATAAATTCTTACCTATAAAAAGTACATAACAGTACTTACTATTATGTATTAACAATTTCAAAAAAGAAGAGATAAAAAAAACTTTACCGATATCGTTTCACAAACTTTAAAAAAATAAACCTATACAGAAGAAAAGCAATTTGTCTATTTACGCAGTTCTTAAATACGCAATTAAGTGTAATAATCTATTTTTCATTATTTTTTTTATTTTTTTACTTCACGAATTCTTTGTTGATTTGACGCAACCAATGCGGTTTGTCAGACGTCAAATTGGAGCACAATTTAATGCAAATCCTTCAGAAAATTATAATGTTTCAAGTTATAGTTAACTAACGAAAAGTAAGTATTTTAAACGTTTTGTCACTAAGTTTACACACCTCTAAATCACAGTTTAAGAATAGATAAGAAAACTTTAAGTAAATTTCGAAAATTATTTCAAGTGCAGTTGGTATTAGGCTTACAAAACGATCCCTAATGTGAGTATGAACAGAAGTACGAAATTTAGTTTTAGAAAATCAAAATTTTACTTTAACGATATATAAGGTTTTAAAAACATTGGCGAATTATAATCCCAATCTATAAATTTAAAATACACGATCGGAATTAGAAACACTAAATGTACCTTGAATATATTAACGTTTACTACTCAATCTTGTCATTTAATCAGCAAAGTTATGAATATTCTATAGAAGTACTAGAAAACCGAAATAGTTATCCCTACGTATAATCTTTACAAGTAGACTTTTACAGCATGTCTGCAATTTTAGTTGGATGGCTCTCGTTATACGCAGAAGAGGAGTTTTATATATATATATATATATATATATATATATATATATATATATATATATTTACTTAACTTTCATTTTACTAAAAAAATATACAGAGTAAATAATATAATAAGTAATATATTACTAATATTTATAACACAAGATTTTTTGTTTCAAGAAATAAGTAAAGGAACAAAGTAATTATGAACAGATTTATTTGCACGTTTTCGTTACTTTGAATGTATACATTTAGACTTTTTCTCGATTTATGTTTAAAGAAGATATAAACTTCCCCCCATTTAACAAAACGATACAGTAGAGGTTCTAGTTACCCCCCGCCTTTAAGACATCTGACAATATATTGTCGTAACCTGTTGTCTTGGAAAATAATAACAAATTTTCTTCTTATTTTCCATCTTTTTAAAATGTTCTCCCTTTTTCGATAAAATATTGAGTGGTACATATGTTAGCATTAACAAAATTATATTTATCCAAACGATGATACCAAGATATATAGTTTATTTAAAGACTTGTTTAGAATTAAAAAAAAAAAAATCTTACTTAAACCTCCTATCAAATAATCGTAATAATTAAGTCTTATTCTTATTGAATAAAAATAAAGCTAATATTAAAACCTGTTTTTTACAAAAAATTGTGTAGTGCTGATAACAGTTACGACTTTTGACAAGAAATTTCTTATAGTTTACAGTGTAAACTAGTATAGTAGGTGTTGAGAAATAAATATTTTATAAATACATTTTAATTTTTACCTCCAACAATGTAAATAATTTAGAGCGTCTTAACTTCATTTTATTCCTTATCCTAATGATTATTCTAAAGTGGCTGCGTATTGTAGGCATACCAATATCTTCCATTAATAACCCATTGGAGTTACTTAGTTATAAAATATGTATTTCAAGTGGACAAAAAAGTTCTATTAAAAAAAGGTATTGTATATCAATATTATCTAACTTAATACGTATACCTAATTATTTAATAATTTAGCTCTTTTCATATCCCTACAATTATTTGAAATATTTATATTAATTTAGGAAAAATACGTTGTGCGTTGCAATTTATATAAAAAAAAAACTTAATTTGTTTCAAAGTTGGGTGGTGATTATTAATTTTAAAATATTTCCCTATTTCTTAACTTTAAAGACCATTGTCAATATTTTTTTTTATTATTATTCACATTAGTGTATAAAAATGGCACCAATTGAAGCTAAACACATACCTGAACTTCAATGTATATCAAATTCAGTTAATGTGTATCAATCTAATTTAATAGTTTATATTATTATTAACAATAATATTATTCTCTTGAAAATATTTACTCAATCGATTTCTAATGTAGTTTTTTTTTTTTTTTTTTTTTTTTTTGAAATCACTTCTCAAAACAATTTATAATATATGGTTTTTAATCTCTACTTCCTGTTTAATATATTTGTTATAATGTGAAATATATTTGTTATAATTTGGGAACTGCTGGACTAAAAAACATTTTTTAGCCCTTATAATTAAAATAATAACTAATTGTTTATATTACAATTTTTATATTCAAGTTATAATTTCATTTTGTGTATAATAATATGTTGACTAAATTGAATATTGTATATATTTTCATAAACCGATCATGTGGCTATAACAAACATACAGTGCCAACAAAATAATTATATATTTGCCACCAGCACATTATTTCATAGTGTTAATTCATTCCACGGCCAGGCCTGCTTAGTTGTGCACTTAAATGTGTTTATTTGACTTTAATTATTCGTCTAAAAAATATTCGTATTTTATAGGATTTTTAAGATTATTTTTTTTATTAAACTCGTAATACGTATTTAAGATAGCTTTTAAGTAAGTTATCTGTAAGTTAACTACAGGTTACATCATACATGTTCAGCTGTTTAATATTAGCTGTTTAATCTCATAGTTATAAACGAAACATAATTTTCTTATCCTCTTCTACTTATATCGTAAATGCTCTCACCCTAAAACCTCCGCAACGCCTCCAGAGAAAAAGAAGATTGATTGTGCAGAGTGTCATTGCCGGTATATTTTCATCATTTACCTGGCTGTCATAGCTTAGTGAACACATTATTCACAGAGTGACTAATCGTAAAACTAATACATAATATTAAATATAAAAATATTGTGCATTAAAAACAAATTTAACCGTAAAAAGTAAAATTCGTTTCCATCGACTGACTTTAAAATATCTAAAAATCAATGTCATAATAGAATTCAATGTTAATTATGACTATTATTATGATAAATAAAACAATGTGAGGTATTCAATGAACTTTAATTTTGTTTTCAATTTTCCGAACCTGCTAAAAACATGTATACAATATAATATGTTATCCTTTATGTCCTATTTGTTACATGAATGTGTGGTTTTTTTAAAATTTTAATTTCCATCATAGACAATAATAATTGAATTTTAGAATTTAGTTGAAATTATTAAAATACGAGTAAAAATACGCTCAAGTAAAAACTAACAATTTAAAATATAAATAATATTCTCTTTATTAAAAAATGTCGAATACATACATGTTTTCAAACAATTGTTAAAATGTTGAATTAAATAAAAATCGTCTACTCATGGAGTAATTTCAATATAGCACCTTACACATATTTAAGAGTTTAGACAAAATGTTTGGCTTGTGTAAATACATGGGCATCTAGAGTAATCGTTAAAAAAGCACTCAATCAATCAACAAGTATTAATATGATTTAGGTTTTCCTCTATTTCACCCCAACACCTTAGTTTCATCCCTCCTTAATTATGATTGAACATCGGACAGCCGAGCGATTATCTTTGAATATATTTAGTAAATAACAAAATGAAACAAAAGATGAAGTTTTCTGTATTTTTTGGTATTTGAATTTGTAATATATATTCTTATATCTTTATTATACATGATTTCATTATTATTAGTGTTTCTTTCTCTTTGTGTTTGTACACTCTCTATCTCCTCAAACGCTAATATATTTTTTAAACTCTTTAACCCTAAGGGCAGATACAATAATTAATTTTAGCTGAGAAATAGTGTTGAAAAAAATCTAAACACAAGCAATATATTTATCAAAAACAATCCTAATAGTAGTTATCACTATATTACATCAGTTATTTCCTTAGAAATTTATTACCATTTTATCAAATAGATAGGATAAATTTTAGTATAAAAGAATTTCAATTGCTCATTTTAGTTTTTAGCTGTTAACATTGAAACTATATTTTTAAAACATAAGTAAAGTTGAATTTAAAATAAAAAAACTATTTTTTTTTCAACTGTTTGTACAGTAAGACACATATCTCGTTATTGTGAAATATCTATTATCATCACATTTTTTAATGGTTGCACTTTTGCGGAACAACCACGAATCACCAACAAACTATTTAAACAATGAATACACAGAAACGATTTCTTCAGAAATAAGAGAATTCACGGAGGTACACCCCACCCCACACACAAGTTGCTTAGGATATGAAAAACATACTTATTTGTTTGATTCTATTAAAAACAGGACCGTCTAAATGGTTCCTGTATTGTCATGAAATCTGTAAAAGATATTATTGTTCAACTCGATACTTGTAATGCCGCAGCTGGTTATGTCTTTATCGGAAATACAATTGAGCAGACAACTGAAAGCTTAGTGTGACTTGCCTTTTCTTTATGATTACAGAACTATTAGGACCTGTTTTTTTTTTGGAAAAGTATAAATATTTTAAAACTATATGCCTAATATATACATAACTAAATTGCGGATATAAAATACAAAATAATCACTTAAGTTTTTCCTCTGTCATAATTATAAGAATTAGTCTTATAATTGTGAGTGAAACTACTTCATACATGTAAGGAGCGTAGGATCACCGATATAATATGAACATACATTTTCGAGCTCACTCCACAGAAACGAAAGTGTATGAACAGGAATCTAGAAGAATTAAATTACACAAGCTCCAACCGGGCATTGATGGTTTAGAGTAGTTTGAATAGGTTCTAGATATCGGCCTCAACATTTACTGCTGGAATCAAGAAGACGATGCAAACCATACGTTTTCTAGGCAACGGATACATAAAAGAAGAGATGCATAGTAGACTATTAAGTGACAACATTAAACATTGATCCGTTTATGTAAGAAAGTAATGAGACATAAATTACAGAACTATATGTACTTCGCTGGATGAAAAAATAATAAAAAAGAAAGTCTGAAGGACGTCTTTAAAATATAAGGAAGATTTTCGGCTGAATCTTCTCTCTAAGACTTTGGCGAGGGCTTGTGAAGAAATTCTAAAATATAGAAATGATTTTAGATTTTAATCGGTTGTTCTACGAGCATTAAGATCTCTAGTATTAGAAGAAAGGTAAATGAATGAATCTTATTCCAACCTCCAATATTTTCAATCATCCCTTTAAAAACCTCAAATGACTCAGTGATAACAAAGTATACCACATTAAAATAAATAATTTTAATCGATTTTTAATACAGTTTTAGAATTATGGTTTGACTATTTTTTTAACCTGTCGATTGAATAAAAGGTTAAAGGGTAAACTTTACCATTCTTAGTTTATCTATAGACATTCATAATTATAATTTAAACTGATTGACAATGTCATTAACATATAAATTTGTTAGAAAAAATATATGCCTGAATCTTACACTGAGTATAATAAAATTTTCCGTTATACATACGAATGACAAAATACTAAAGTTGGATAGTCGTCTTTGATATTGAAGCTTTTGTCCCATCGTTGTGCACGCATAAATATGTAATATTACAATGTTGCACTACGAATATTAGAGGTATGCATAGAAAAATAATAAATACTGATAGGGAATTTTCAATACTTCGTTTTACGTTTTAAAAAAATGTAGCTTATTAGAGCCCTACGGAGAATTTAATACTTGTTTTAAAACTTAAGGTATTTTATAAATATAAGTGTATGTTATCATATGTTATGCATAAAAAATAAAATTACAAAAAAGAAGATTTAAGAACCATTTTGACTTTTAAAACTAATTTTTAAAATCAACAAGTAAACGAACATTTACCCCAAGAGATTAATTCCTTGTCTTTTACGGTCTTCCCTCCAATTGTAACACCATTTTGAAATATATTTGTAAAATATAATTGTTATAAGATAAATAAATTACACTTAGCAAATGAAATACACGTATTTCAAGTTTAAACAAAATTTATTTTGAAAACACAAATTTTGATTTTTTCGACCCATTAAAAAAAAATAGAAAAGTTTCAAATATATTATACTGCATGGACCTAAGGAAACAGGTATTTAATTTGAGTTCATAAGTTTCTATTTTTGATACATTCACAACGAAAACTTTATTCTCAAATATCTTCATTAAAATGAGATGACTAATAGTCTCCCGTTCATATATATATTTCTAAAAAACAATATCACCCTCTCTCCCTTGACAATACGAAGCCATGATGATTTATAGAGATAACCAACATGCTGTACTTGATCATTTATATTCTGGTAAAAGTTTGTTTTAGATGACAAATTCTACACCACTGACTTGTCACAATATGAATGTATTTTTGATTAGTGATAGGAATCCTGCACCATGTTTGTGATGTAATGTATTATTTTGTGTTCTTGCTTTACTACTTTAGAACTTTATTGTTATATAAACCATGTTTCATAAAATATATAATGACAATTATTGTTTATCACTATCTAGGAAATTACATAGGAAATTGCGACGTTTGGAATGTTGGTTTAAGCTCGAGCGTGGTTTCAGCTGCAGATAAGATGAAATCAGTTGAAGAATAAAGAATAAAAATACAATTGCAAATATTTGTTGTACCATATACGCTACACAATTTTAAATGTAAATGTGGATAACTATCAAAAGTGAGAAAATTGGAGGAAAAAAACAATCTAAATAGTGTACAACCAGGTAGAAATAATTAAAAGGGATATTGCGCCATTGATTATCATCACTAAATATTATCCTATTCTATGATTCTTAGAAATTTTTAATTTACCTTTAGGGTTAAGAATATGAGCGGAAGTATGATTTATATATGTGTCGAAGAATGTGACCATATATTCGAAGAAAATCTCATACATTATTGTCATTGCGGAATGCATGACAATATCTTTAACATGTTAATTTTATTAACAATACTAGGAATAAGTATTGTAAGTTAATTTCGTTATTATTTTAGGTCTTATAAAAATAAATATAGTCCTCTCCTCTCTATGCAACAGCACTTCATTTCAGGGTAATATTTTACTTACGTATCGTTGAAATTGCGTGATCTCTCATGACAGTTACATTGTGTTATTTTATTGTTATTGCTGAATAACCCTTATCAGGTATATAAAGGTTCAATCCGATGTAAAATTCCACCTTAGCCATCAATAAAATTTTAGCGTAATAAATATTGAAACATTAATATTGGCTCGTCCCTAGTCTAACCAAATTACAATATATAAGCAATGGTGATCAAAATTATTAGAAAGGCGTTTCTAGTAAATAAATAAATACTTATGATAAATGTAACCAATAAAACGTAACGTAATAACTGGACAATTAGATTAATATATTTAGTTAATTTGTAATTTTGATTTTATTGTATGGCTAATGTTCTAGTTTTCTAAACATGAAGCATGAGGGAATTGAAATATCACATTATATGCTCCTTATATCTGGAAATGTACGCTAAACTCTGAATCTTCGCGTTACCCTCGGGTGTATTTTTTAGTACCACAAAAAATATAAATGCTGATTATTTATGGAAATTTGTTTACAGGGTTTCGTTCTCACTAATGTAATTTTTTTGCATAGCCTGAGGTTTAGCATAAGAAAAGCTAATATATTCAAATTACTTACGATCTATAACTCATGTGTGTGAGATAGATAAGAAATAAAAGTATTCAATATCACATCACAACCTATCTACATTCAGTATACATTAAATAGCAGAATGAAATATATTGTATAATAATCTCCATCCTCATAACATAAAATAGTTTAGTAGACATAAATACAAATAATGATACTTAAGGGAGTCATTTTATTACCTTTTCGGATTCCAAATTGAGATTAAAACTGACTACAGGGACTTGTATAATAGCTCTTCTGTGCTCACTGCTATATATATTTATTAGCTCTTAAAATTAACAACATTATTTGCACTCTTTACAAGTTGTTTACGATTGTTTTAGAATTTCTAATAATGAAGTTCCAGCCACTGATAAAACTAAAAAAAAATCCTAACATATTCCGTATTAGACATATTTGATCTCAATTTTGTATTATGGTATAGATGACCAATAAATAAAAATATTATTTGTGCGTTATTTTGATTCTTACTGTTCTTCAAGGTTACAATTACTTTTCTTATTGATCAGATGATAATTTTAAATTATTGACAACAATGTATATTTTTGTAATGTGATAGTTAAACTATTAAAAATATGGTTATATATACTAGATGCGGAAACTGTTCAACTTGTGAAACTATAATTAAATTTAACAAATTGGAAATTCATGTTTATGTCTATTTTAAAAAAAATTAGTTACTTTTAAAATTATCGATACCAATTAAAGTGCTCCTACGAAGTTAATGAAACTTTCTCAAAAATGAAGACGTCACCTCTCAGACTAACTTACTGTTATGCGTATCGTTTGTCGTTTTGCTTAACGCGCATGATTCGCCCTACAATACTAGCTTTCCTACGTAATTCGTCACACATATATACAATAGTCAGATAAAAAATCATCACTTCAAAGATAGTGTAAATGAGTTTCTCAGGGGTTGAAAAAGTCTATAACTAACAAAAGTTTTTAATCGAATTTTGAATGAAAAAAACACTTTTAATTTTAATATGCCCTTTAGAATGAAAACACCCCACTATTTTCCGTAAGTACATCTCGCGTAAATTAGAAAACAGAAATACATCCCCCAGTGTGTAATTTGAGCGAGCTTCCCAACAAGGGCAGTAAATGGGGAGGGGAAGAGCTTGTATTGTCCTTTTGTATTGCCAGTTTATTGTTCAATTCTATTGGTTATATTTGAGAAATGTTTTAATTATCACTTTAGACTTTATGCGATGTGTTTAATCCTGCATATATGGTAATCTCATTCACTTACAAATTGTATATCTGTTTAAGAACAAATCTATAACAAAGTGTCTTATGATTCCTGTGTTGATGGAATAAAACTGTTTCCATCTTAGTAAGACTGTAAACTAAAATTTGCGTTTCTTTAAGGAAAGGCAAAATACTATACCGAAAGGCAGCTACGATAATTACACACCTAACCCAATAAGCTATGCCGCTCCCCGTATTATATTTGTTTTATTAAATTGGTTTGATATACATTTTAACAAGATAATTAAAGAGAAAAAAACAAGATGTGAATGTATATGTATATTGTTTGTGAAAGATGAGATTGGTTGAATTAAAAAGCCAGAGATATGAAAGAAGACCACAAGTATCTGATACATACCACGATGTAATTTTTTTTTTCTTCAAAAACATCAATTCCATGCTAAAACCTTTAAACTAAATGCAAATCAAACTTCCAAGTGTCACTTTAAAGTTTAAACATAACTGCGTATATTAATTTAAAACATCCATGCAAGTACATATATCTAAATTTGTACGTCGATAATCTCAATAAAACAAAACATTCAGTTAAACAAGACTTAAAACTTTTCTTCTAGCTGAAAAACATGAGACGAGCTATAGGTATGAATAAAAAACCAAATTTGTATTAAATATTAATATAATTTTCATTTGTAGTAAGCTATACTTATATGTGGATATATCAGTCAGCATTAAATATTGTAAAATAACATAATATTCAAATATAAAAATCGAAATATGAA
Organism: Aphrophora alni; assembly: GCA_963513935.1. Classification (NCBI taxonomy): domain Eukaryota; kingdom Metazoa; phylum Arthropoda; class Insecta; order Hemiptera; family Aphrophoridae; genus Aphrophora; species Aphrophora alni. The sequence goes on along the minus strand of OY740769.1, from coordinate 134,480,198 downwards.
AATGTGTAAACATATCAGAACCTTGGTTTTAATGTTACTTAATTACGCGTTTAAATTTTTGACCTCTTTACATTTTGAGTGGAAATAGTCTTAACAACATCACTGATGACAATTGACTTAGGGATTTCGTTTCAAAATTTAGTACAAAAGTCTACTAAGTTTGACATCGTACTTCGTAAATAATGATTAAACAAATTTGACTTCAAAGTTGAACGTTCACCTGAAGCCATACTCACGAGCAAAGTAAAAAAACAACAAGTAGCTAGTTCACACATTTGGAATACTCCAAGTTATTGAGAAAAGTTCAATGAATTAAAGATTCCTCACTTCATTTGAGTACTTCTTTTCTTGTATTTCTTCCCTTCGAGGTCTTATAAAATTTGAAATATCTGTGACTACTTCTAGGGTAATATTTAAAATTCACTTTATTTGAAGTTCGTTCTTATGACGACTCATCTTATAGTCCGAAAACTATAAAAATAAATTATATGTGAGAAGTATAAACATATTGCCTACACTTGACATAGCCTCAAATGTGTCATTTATTTCCTTAATGTTGCTTAAAGAGCCGCTAAAACAAAGAAGTTTTGAGTGATTGTGATTAGCAGCAAGTTGTTCGCCTTCAGTAAGTTGACTAAAATGTTTCCTAATTTTACGGGTTCTTTTATCTTTGACATTAGTTTGAACCCCTCAATGGCTGTTGCTGTTACGATCACATTATAGTAATAATATCTTCTCTTATCTTTTCATGCTTTGACTGAAAACATCCTTGTTTTCAGTGAAATAAATAAAATATATAACGTTTTCTTGAACAGTATTTACAATGTCATTCAAAACTAAGTTTAAGTTATTTTTGCCTCTTCTCTTACACCTTTTATAATTATAATATTATAATTTCCAGACACGTTTATCCGTACTAGAGTTCACAAATCAAAACAAAAATGAAAAATAAATATATAATTTATGAAAATCAAGAATACAGCTCTGTAAAATAGACACATCAAACTTGTTGGACACTTCATGTTGTGAGTCCGCAGTCAGGCCAATATCTAATATCACTATTTTCATTTTTTAAAATTTTTTTTTTTGGTATTATGCAATGTGATTTGGGTTAAGTGATACAAAGTATATAATCTCCACCTGACGGTGTCATCTGAATATGATAAAAAATTGTAGTTATAAAGAAACCTAGACTTTCTAATGACAATGAATGTACAAAACAAAAGAATGAAACGAAAACTTCAAAAAATCTGTGGTAGACATTTTGAAATCGTGACAAGTAGTATTGATAATAATTATTACCAAATGATTATTGTTGTAAGGCGTATCAAGTACTTCATCTATGCTCTTGAAATATTTAAGAAGTATACAACTACCCTTTAAAATACGCTCTTTTGAAGTACTGAATTACCAAAAATTCACAAGGTTGTAGACATGCGAATTAGTGGGGGTAACAATTTCTGATTTTAAGTTCAAACTGTTTGCAAAAATACATGTGAAACTTGTGGTCCGGTATATAAACACTATGGTCGTTGGTTTTGTTTAAAATACATTTGTATTATTATTATTATTATTATTATTGTAAACTGAAAATTTTATGGTGTCATTAGATCCTTTTTTTTTTTTTTTTTTTTTTTTTAATAATCTTCTACAACATATAATTGTCTCTTGGAAGTTTAAAACTTAAGAATAATGCAGATTTCATTTTTTTTACGTGGCTATTTTGTACAGTTTTTTTACTCATTTATGAATTAGTTAGTGTGTGTAATGTTCGCCGAGAAATATTTACATTAGAGATACGTAAAGTCTATATACCTGAAGTAAGTCTATACTTTTGAGAAACATTTTTTTACTTACCTATGCATTTTTTACGAATAGATGTCTTGATATATCAGATAATACGAAAACCTGCCCCATAGTTTTTTTGAACTGCTGAATACAAACACAATCTCACAGATGTTTTGCATAAGATACTTTCAAATCTCGTTGGAGGAATATATTTTTATTTGTACATTTTTTTATCTACTTCTGTGGTTTTATTCATACATACTTTACACATTTCATTTATGAAGCAAACACATATGATGTTTACCTGAATTGATGTAGGGTAGATATAGGACGATTATTGTTACCTTAAGTTTTATGTAATACAAATATTATTATTAATATATTAGTGTTATATTAATAATATTAATATTATATGCAATTGAATTAATAAACTAATTATTCGCTATCTTGCCACATAATCCTAATTTTGAATGATTGGTAAAGGTTCTAAGTTTAGGTTTATAGTGGTTAAAACACAATTTTTTAGTACCAACAACTTTTTTTAAAATAAAATTTTTGGCGAACATGTTTTGCTAGTTACAACATTGTCAAGGTATCTTTACAGACTAAAGACAAGACAAAGTTAAATATTTCCTAATACAATAGCTGGTATTCTCAATTATTACCGTAAGTGTGGAATATTCAAAGGGGGTGGGTGAGATAGAAATGGATAATGATCAGGTCATTAGTTTAGGAAGTGTGGGTATTGTTTAAAACTAAATGTTCATTTAAATTCAAAACACTTTCCCACTAGCCACTCTATTAATTAACATATTTTGTAAATAGTTTATTATTTGTTTAGATTTATTACATATAAGTAAGATAATAAAATAAGTATTGGTTTACGAAAATAAACCATTAATATCCATTAGTAAATATCCATTTATTTTAGCTTACTACAAAAATAACCGTATGGAGGAAGGAAGTCTAGATAGCAACAATTGAGGAGAAATAATATATCCGATGAACTTATACACCATGACAGTCTTGCTATTAAAACCCCCATGACACATATAAGCAAACTACTACCATAACTGCCAAGGAAGAAAAATAGGCACAAGTATCTTACCTCGAAATATAACAATTACAATTTCTTTATAAGGATGGATTGGTTTATTGTGATAAAAGCACAAGTTTTATGAACTCTAAATTCTGATATTCAAACTATTGAAACATCTGCTATAACTAAATATTATAAATACTAGAAAAACAACATCATAGTGAACGAAACATTTAAACAATCAACACTATTGGATTCGGTTATGATTTTTTATTTCTCTAAATTGGAGTCATATATAAATTAGGTTCATTAAGTACGAGAATAATATGTAATTTATTGTATAATTAATGTCCATTGATTGTATGTTGAAAAATAGAAAATGTTTTACCTATATATAATAAAATACACTACACCTATTTGTCTTTTTACTTATTGAACGCTCCTCGCACTATCTGAAGTCGTTGGTGTATATTGTAAGAGTGTTTTTGTAATGGCGGATTTAGAGATCTCACAAATATTTTTTCAAAGAGTGGCCGTTATGATCGAATTACTATAATTCATAGAGCATGTTTCATGATATCAAGCAATCATGTAAATACACTGCAAACGTATTAGGTACTTCAAATACAAGTGAATTTTCAAATAAAAGTATAACAATACCTAAAGCAACTTTCGATAATGACCATACGGTGATTATAACTAAAATGTATATTGTCACCCTAACGACTTAAAAGCTTATTGAAACACACCGCATGTGTATATTATGTGATCATTGCATACTAACGAGACCAACTCGACCTAAGTTATATAAATACAGTCAAAGTAACATATTATATTACGTTGCTTACTAAATCATCGAGCTTCATTGTTCACCAACAAAAAATTCTACGGATCACTATATCACTATATCATTATATTTTTGTGAGTTCAGTGACGAAAATATATATAGACTGAAAAAAAATTAGAATATACATTTTTGGATTGCTTAGGGACTTTAATATGAACAATAATTTAAAATTTTACTCATACTTTTACTTACTCAATTTTAAGATATGCTACTATGTTGAAGAGAAAAGGATGAAAAAAAAAATTCATTTAAATACAGTGAATATTAATAAAACTGTAAAAATGTTTGTATCAAAAGCATTCCATCCTACAAAAAAACACTCTGCAACAAATTTAAGTCAATTTGGACCCTTTGTAATGAAATTATTTGTTCGGTGCTGAAAACCCAAATAACCAGCAACATATAATAATCCAACATTTTTACCGAATAACTTTCTTACAACTTAATATTAAAAAACAACCAAAATACCTTTAAAATTTAATATGCTTAGTTTTAACAATACATTTTCTTTTTGGAATGGAGCCACCACGCTGTTTATATTAGATTACAAGTTTAATAAATTTCAAACAAAAATACATTCCCCAGTGTGTAATGTGATCTACACAGCAGGAGCAATATAGCGGGTGTGGGAGTGGCTCTGAGATACATATCTCCTTTTTACATTGTCACTGTATTATTCACTTCCACTTCTCATATTTATTCAATAACTCGCATATTTTTAATTTTTTTCCCTTCTCTGATCCAAATACTTTTATAAAAATTCTCGTTCTAAAAAAGATTTTTTGTTTTTACGTAGAATAAGAAGAAGATTCACCTTGTATCTACCTGTACTTAGTTAAGCAAAAGGTTATTGCAGCTTTAGATTTACAGTTATATACCCAGTAGCCAAAGTAAAAAATATGCTGGTTTTTTATTTTTAAATATAAATACGTATGTTATAATTTATCAAATATATTAATCTTAATAGACAACGATGAGTAATTGTGGTAACACGCAGATATTTCAAGAATAATAATCCTGGCTCAAACCTGCATAATCACTAAAGGTTTACTATTAAGAACTGGATTAAAATTATCACTTCTCAGCTGTTTTTATTGAATTTATAACAATAGAGTCTGTAGGCCTACCCCATAGATAATATCTCAACATACTAAAATTTTATTTGAAATTAAACATTACTGGGTGATAAAAAAAATTTCATGATATTCTTAATTGATATTTTAAAATTTTCTCTCACCTTGCTAATTATATATATATATATATATATATATATAACACTATTTTATTTGGTTGAAAAAACTTGGTGGTTATTATATTTGAAATTATTCTATGAACCCCAAATAAATGAACACACATTACCTTTTTTACTCGTGATATCAACGAAGGATTTATTAAAATATTCTTGTCATTTCAGTTTCCCTAAATTTCAATGTTTTGACTTGTTCTCAACAATTAGTTTGAATTCCATATTTCGGTTATCATTTGGTTTTTAAATATTTGCTTTTAGTTAGATGTTATTTAATCTACATGCACCAGCATTATAACGCATCCTTTTCAAAAGATTAAGGACCCAAAAGCGTGAATAATATCCACTTGTAACAGATTTGATGAAAGTGATAAAATAAGTAAAACAAATTTAAAATCCTAAACAAACAAAGGTACAGCTAAAGTGAAATTATGGAAACTATTATAAACAATTACTTGATTGACTTCACAATTTATTTTTAAATCGGATATATACTTTATTAAAAACACACATTACTATTGTCGTCTAGTATATTCAATTTTGGTGCTATTTCATACTATTTCAATGGAGAGCGTGATAATAGTAACTACATAATATAAGTCCCTGACATGTAGTTAGTTTGAGCTTTCACTATGATATGGCTAGGAAAACATTAACTAAATGAGCTCTGAAGTCTCCTTACATTGAATACTCTTTTTAACGTTAGTCTTCTACAAGATTAATTCTGGTATCTTATTTCATAGTTATAAATATAAACGATCTCATGTACATTTTTTTTAATCAAGATTTTTTATATTTCAGTTTCATTAGTGCCAAAATGTTTTTTTTTTCCTTATGCACTTTAATTTTATACATCACAACCAATAGATACCCAATTATGATTTTAGAGTAAGAAGTTGGGAGGGGGAAGGAGTGATTTCAAATTTTGTACATATGGTTTTTAAGGTTCCTTCTAATGTTAAATAGCTTTCTTGTAAACATAATTTGAATATCTATATCCATGTTTTCAATAATAAAAGGTGATAATTTCTAAAATATTTCGTTCGTCACCGTAGTGAACTAACGCATTGGCCAATTTTTGGTCTTACTACAGAAATTCTTAATTTTTGATACGCTTTCATTTGATATATCACAAGCGATATGGTAGCCATTAAAGATTTTTGAGTTGGGGTAAGGGGGTGATTTTGAATATCGTACATATGATATTTAAGGTTCCCCCTAAGGTTATATAACTTTCATGGAAAAAATTTGAATATATATTTAAGTATTTTCAATAATAGCAGTGGAAATTTTTTTATATAGCTAGAGAGAAAGAAAGACAGACAGCCAAAAACAGAGTTTATAGCTAATTGAGCTAAAGTTTTCATCTCATGGAGTTTTATCCTTGCAGCAGTTTCCAATAGGAGATTGCATTACATAACTCGTAGATTATAAACTCGTTATTAACTCAGTACCGTTGTTTTACTGATATGACATTAAGGAAAGTGGTAAACGCTTGCAAAACAGTAGCAATCCAGTTCAGAGGGATATTAATAAAGACTACTGGATTTATCATTAAATAGGGGAGGCACAAAAACCTCTGCAATACTTCCCTTGTTGGTTAATGCAAATTAAAGTGGGGTTAGAATAATCATTTAGTGGGTGAAGTAAAGACTTATTGTTTAGCAGTTTGTAATTTGTATTTGATCTTTATTTGTTTTTTATTACTTGTATATTTTAAATTCTTTCATTTTTAAACTGGCTGTATATCTATGGTTTGTTCTTTGATATCTTTACATAGTAGTAGTTACCAACAGAGAATCAAGTTTTAGACTTATATTTGTATAAAGTAGTTGAATTTATGTATACAGAATTTGTTTACAGTTTGTTGAACTGAAGAAAAGTCTGCTGAGATCTTAAAGAATGCAGCAGATCTTAAAGAATGTTTTTTAAACATAGATGATAATATTCGGTTGGTAAAATTATATAATTGTGTTTTAAGAGGAGATATCAAGAACCGGTATAGTGAATATATTTCTTGAAGAGAACAAAGTATAAAAGTAAATGAAGTCTTCAGTTAGTAAATGTTATTTTATTATGTTGTTCTGCAGGTGTCTGTTTTAGAATATGTACACTTTGTAATTTAAACAAATGACCTTCGTAGTACACACATGATGTCCATCATCTCATTTGCTATTTATACTACATTAGACTATGTTGAAATTGAATCAGTCATTTGAGAAACACCTCATGTCCATTGTTTGCCAAAATTGAGACATATTAAATTGTTGGTGAAGGCTAGACAAATCCAATACGCATAAAACAACTCATCTCCACTTGGTTACATGGCGATACCGCATTTGAAAATATCCATTCCTTTGAGAAACACCTCATTTCCTGGAAATGTGTTGTTTCTCAAATGACTTACAAAAAAATGTGGCTGGTGGCAGCACTGTTTTTTGTTATTCTATTTTAATAAGGCTGGTGGCAGAAGTGTTTTTGTTTTATTCTATTTTAATCCAAACAGCTAGCTATTGTGCTGTAGTGTAATCAAACGAAAAATTTAAAAAAAACTGACAGGATTTACACAGTAAACCAGCTGAACTTATGTTGCACTATGTTGCTATTCAGGACAAGTTCCTGGTGGAAATAGTAGAAAGTGAAAAGGTAAAGGATTTTAAATCATGGTGTGTTCAATTTTATTTAAAAAATGTAATATATACGGAGACTCAAGCAAGGAACATCCCAAAGGAAAAAAAAATTCAACATTTCAACTTTTATGGTGTTTCATTACTCTAATAAACATGTAGGCCAAGTTAAAGTAAAAAACTTTATTGGTGGATTCAATGAACAAACTTTTGACTTGAAAAAATAGGAACTGGTTTACCAGAGCTTCCAAAAATCAGTGCCTACCCGCAAAAATGTGTTCCTTATTAATATCAACAAAATCAATGACCTCAAGAAAGTCGAAGCCTATATACCTGCAGACATTGTTGGTGAATTTTATTCAAACATTTATGACCGGCCAACTATCGATATGGATGACATTGAACTGTTTTAAGAAACAATGTTTGGAAAATGTGTATACATTATTTGAAAAATAAATTACTAATTTTTATTTAATTTGAATTATTTTACCTTTTATTTCATACCTGATAATATATCGTTTAGTCATTCAATTGAGAAACTACACATGTGAACAACGTTTATAATTTTTTTAAATATCAAAATAAAAATAACAAAATTTTATTTCTGTAGAATTAGCTTACCAAACCCCTGTAGAAACATATAAAAAAATTCAAAAAATATATGATCTTAAATTATGGACTAGCTGGAGTTTTTTTTTGATTTCCCGAAAGTTTACTTTTTTGGATATGAGATGTTTCTCAAATAACCGATTCAATTAAATTTGATAAAATTATGGCCCCTATGATAATCGATTTAAACTGTTTCTATTGGCAGTTTACAAAAAAAATATATATATGGTTCTGAGCCCAGAAAAAAATGATAATAAATTTCTAAACCGAATGATTTACAAATAATGTCTAGAGTGTTGTTGTAAAAATTGAGTTAGTAAGACGTCAAAATCAATGGTAATAAGAGTATTAAATATCTGGTCGTCATGCTGTACCAAAATATTTCTTGGGGACCGCAAGAAATGCCTTTGAAATAGAATATAAATTATTTTTAAGCAATTAATTTTTTCTCAGACATTTGTGCAAAAGAGACGTCTTAAAATCATTTCATTGTTATTTATGTAACAGAAGAATTGATTAAATAATTTCATGTAGGGGGAGGAGGCTTATAAATAAAATCTTAGTACAATTTCATATATGCAGAAATATGTTATAAGAATCGTTACAAAAACAGGATATTTTAATTCCTTGAGTGGTATTTTTGTAAATCTAAGAATACAATCTGTAAGATCTATGGTCATTTATAAGTTGTATAAATGATTTTTTAATTGAAATGCTAATATTATAGATGTTGATTTAGTGAAAATAGATTTAGAATAGGACATGATACTCATTTTCATGTGCCTATACGAAATATTTCCTTCATTATAAAGACTTAAATATACTTAAATTATTTAACAAATTTTTTGCTACTATAAAATCCTTCCAAAAATCTAGTTTTTTCTCCCAAACATTGATAAATTATTATGGCTACTAACGTTAGAAAATGTTAGGATTGAATACATAGTAAATTGCAAGATCATTACTCGTTTTGGTAACTTATGTTAGCTATTCTGTATCCTAAAATACTTCTTTTACGTTCTCTCACTCGATTTTGAAATGTTGTTGTAGTTTAGAAATTAAGTACTGTAGTAATTTTAGTTTGAGGTAGGGAGTAGCTGTGTGTATGTAACATGTGAATCTATTTGAATTTATGTTGGAATGTATTATGTTAAGAATGTTTAATTTGCGCGTGCCACATGCATCATATTTTATAACATGTTCCAAATGACCAAGAAGAATATTTTTACAATAATAGACCTTGTTTAAGACTTCTCTTCATATTTAGCCAGTATTTCAGCGTAATGCAGGAAAGTATAAACGATTATACGGTCTTATTTTATGTCTCCAGTTGCAAAACGTTAAGATTACCCGTTGTCACTGAACTTCAAAAATTGTCGTGTTTTCTTAGAAAAAAAAATTTTATTTCTACAATTTAAAAAAATAATAGAGAGTATAAGAACCGGAGAACACGTTGTCCGCTTCATTCTGGACGTTCAATCCATCGACCAGGATCGATATTGTTATCTTCAATGTCACTCGAATACCTACCAGCCGCATACACTGATGACGACAAATTAATAATATAGATTTAAAATAATACTTGTCCGAGAACTGACCCTTGCCCCTTGTCCCAGCTGAGTCACTTTAGGCAGTCTATTGGAGAATATGAGTTATACATAGTAATGGAATGCCTCTAATAACAATATTTTCGCATTTTTTAAGTAACAAATTGAAGTCAACAAAATTAAAAGGTTTAGACAGATCAACGAAAATGCTGATAACTTCCATTTTTTGCCACGACCATCCATTAAATTGACTACTGCATAAATTTTAGAATTTCCATTTTTTAAAGCCCTATTGGATACAACGTCACAATTTCCAATGTCACATGACCAGAATTAACATTCTGTTTACGAACATAATAATAATATTCCAAAAGGCTTTTCTAACACTATCTGATTGGCAATTATTTTATAGAAAAATATATTAACATAACAGCTCGAGGGAACTAAAAATAATATATTACAGTATTTTTTATAAATGTTTACAAGTATAATAACTCCGAAGAACAAATTTTTGTTCAACAAAGAGATGCAGATTTTCAGCGCAAACAACACAAGAGTTTCTACTGTAATAACAGTAGAAATACCTTATATTAAAAAAAATAAAATACTACAGGGTATATTTGTAAATCAAATTCCGAATACTTAAGAAAATTAAATGCCTCCACTTTTTTTTGTTATTGCATTCTGTGAGCTGTGTAATTAAAAATTCTCTATCACCCTAATTACAAAGGTTAAATGCATTATGATGTGTGATATTTCCATAATTATTATATTTATATAATTTATAAAATTTTTAAAAGTTAAAAAGTTTTAAACAGAATTCTTAGGGACCAAATGTAAGTAGAAACTGAAGTGTACATTTCCAAACAAAAACATACGTCTTGCCCTATTAAACAAAAAACTGCAACTATTAAAAGACATAACTTACGTCAACTCTCACACAGTGCAGATGGTTTCAAAAATACCCCGGGAACCAAAAATACGCTTTGTTCTAATAGGGGTTAAAATACTATTTCTAATTCGTAAATGAATTTCTGAAATATTAAATAAACGTAATATTATAATTTACACAACTAACCAACTTATAACACAATGTATATTTATAAATATTTATGATTGTATATTTAGCAATGACCATATATTGGCAAGGACATTGTTTTTCATTAGTAAATTACATAAACTTTAGGTAATATTTTAAGAAATTAAATGTCAAAATAATTACGTTTCGGGTCTTTAGTATTATTATTGTCATTTAGTAAGCTATTTAAATATTACTATAGAGCCAACTGAGAAACAATAATAGCATTTCCTCTTAGGAAAGGATCATTGATAATTTCCCGAAAATAGAAGTAAAATTTGGCGCCCATCATTGTTCATGAACTAAGATTTTGGAAGTACGATAATAGCAAAAATTGATTTATAGGAAACATAGTGTAAAATATGAATAACTTGGTTAGTGGTGGGAATTTCAGTCGACAATTATGTACAAAATTGACAGATTAGTCAGAAAGGTTTCAAGCTTAGTTGAACGGTTCATATTTACAGTCAGGGTTAATAGAGTCATTATAACTTCATCTGTTTTCAAGTTATGGATATTTAATGATAATAAATAGTAATTTGTAATTGTAATTTCCTTATTACAACATTTTTAAGAAAAGTAAGCTTTAAAAAAATGATATTTTTATTTTGGTTTTACCTAACAGTTTATATACAACATAATATAAAAGACTTAAAATCATCATATTGTATTTATAAATTAGCCAGCTTTATACAACTTGGTCACATCATAACCACCAGCTGTGATAATTAATGTTTATTTGAATATGTAAATACAATTCAAGAAGTTCTAAATGCGTTTTGTAAAATAAAATATAGTTAAACTCCGTTCAATTTGATTAGAATACCTATTGTTCTAAAAATATATTGAGTATAGAAGTGAAAAATAGATTTTTCATATACTATTATTTGAAATGACATTCATTCCTCTAGATATATAACATAGTTAAAAGAACAGATATAGTAATTATTTTGTTTTAAAAAATCCCCAAAAGGATAAGACAATGTACAGTATCCTCATGGTAGGAATGTGTCTGGGGTGGAGAGGAAAAGAGGTGCAACCACACTTCGTTTGTTGCGTTTACTTTCAGCGGTACAACCCCAATAAAAAAATATAGACCTCAAATACTTCTGTGTAAACGCCTACCCTAATTTCGTTTCTTTTATCGGTGTAAATAAGAATTAAACGTTTACAAAATTTAACTTTTAACGATTAACTTGTACTTAAACTTTAGCAATTCAATGTAACTAAGTAGTAATTTGTGTATCTAGTTTTCTTGGAATAGGTAGGACCGTCAAGTCAGGCTAGGAAAGCAAGTAGAAGGGGGGACAAGCCCATTACACCAGACACACTCCAAGTATGAGAGTACTGTATTTAAGGAGCTCAAAATGTGTGTATATTTATATTTATACATAGTACATACACGCATGCAATATAATATGATCAGGGTTATTTGAGTATTTTTTTGTTAGTTTACCATTCCTATTTGTAAATTTATATTTTTGAGTTAATATAATCTTTTGTTGATGTAATGCAACCCCTAATTCTCTTGTTTATCCACAATTTTCATGTGTGTGAAATTATTCTAATATAATATTATTATTAAAATAATATATTATTTTAAATAAGTATATTATTTTTAATAAATCTTTCTGTAATATTCATGTGAGTGAATTCTGTTATACCAATTTATCATGTTCTAGGTATGAGGTATTGAATTATATCTTAAGTAATCTAAACGGAAATATTTTAAAGATACTATTCTGAACCTAATAATCCATCAATTAGGCCTATTTTGTTAAACGTTGGAATTGAGTAATAAGTCAAATCAAGTAAGTCATCATTTTAAAATTGATTCACGTGAAGTTCATGTATGAAATATTTAATCTGATTTATATAATTTATTTTATACAAAATTATTAATTCATGAATATGAAACAGACATGAAAAAAAAAAAAAAAACCTTATTATGACGTTAATTGAAATTTTCATTTCACCAAAAATAATATTTAATCAATTGCTTTAGTATATGTGCATACCTGTACAGAGAGATAATAAATAAATAAAGGAGATATTTCTTGAAATACAAAATAATACAGAAACTTTTAATCGAAAAGTGTTCCTAGTGATTAAAAACCTTTAAAACCCGTTTGGTATCTTCCTGTCAAACGTTGGTATTTTGGTATCTTCCATACCTAATAACTTGACTTGATAGTTTTGAAATATTTTTCAGTTTTGTATTTGCTATTTTAATTAAAATTAATTAAAAGTAAATTGTATTTTTTGAAGTTATGATCGTGCATGTTTAGGAAACTCCTGAAGCTAAACAAAAATAAACTTTATATTGGGAAACTACGACTGAAGTAAAATATAGATATAAATATTTCAATAGAAATTTAAAACTGTAATATATCAAAGGGAAGGATTTATTTGTTCTCTGAAATAACAAAAACCTCTCAGAGTAATGATGGTCCTCCCTATAGAGTGAAGTTTTACAATAAGTATAGATTTTTATTACTATCATAATTTAGACTTACTGAATAATAAAGTATTGATATTTTTATAGTATTAGTATCCATTTTTTAACATTTGTAAAATATACAATACATAGTTATGTTCAATAATTTCCACTTTCACATAACTTTGAATGTTTTTTTCAAAATTAGGGATATATAAACAATACAAAGTGCTATAGGAATAAATGAATAATAATTCAATACTGTAAATAATTTTACATTTATTGACCTGTAACGATATTTAGCAAACGAGTTCTTTGGATGTCGTTCATATTTTAATAATTACAGTGTAGACTCGCTATTAATATCTGCTTTATGTAGTTTTGATGGTGTTGTTATATTTTTTAAAAAATCCTGTGATACAAATTTTGAAAACATTAATCCTCTGAAACTGTTCCACTTGTTTTGTTAAAATATTAAAATATGTGCATTGAAAATAAATTTACTACATCTAAATGAAAAGGACAGTTCTGACACAAACAAAATTGCCAAAATTGGCAAAAACCGGTATTGCGTAATGGCACACAAAAAAAGAATTAATGTAATGGTTTTATATTTTTGTACAAATAACATAATTTTGTGATTCCATAAAATGAAATTGTACGTGTTTAAGTTGTTACACAGATTTAAAATCTCATAGCTATTACATTCCGAAAAGCATTAAGAATATGTTTAAATAGCTACATTATTATGCCGTCTTTGTATTTCTGAAATACTGAGACATAACCAGCTGATAAAGACATTTATTGAATGTCACAACAGAGTCAGAGTAAATTATTCGATAAGTGAAATCCTTTTTATTTTTTTTTAAACCATCGCTTTCCCTTCTTTTTCAGTAGATTGTACAGTTTAGAGGAAAATCTTTACCATTACTTTTCGTTTTGTCTTTGTACTCGAAGACCTTTTCGTACTAATCTCTCATAAATATATACTTTTTAATCGATAAATTCGACTGAAAATATATGTATTATGAAATTACAAATGTTTTTGTAATGTTTTTTTAAAACTTGAGATGTTATTTGAGATAACTTATTATCAGAAGTAAAAAAAATATAATTAGGATATTTTTTACTCTTTTTCAAGTTAAATATATTGCTCTTGCACGAAGATAGGTTCTGGTGAAAATATGTTTAAAGGGAATTTTTGTGTATAATTTTATTCTACTATCCTCGTGTTTACATGTGGATTAATGCCACAAGAAGATTATTAAACAATAGAGCGAAAATTGATATGTTGTAGAATAAGATATCACAAAACATAACTAAAATGCCTAATAATGATAACTAATGTTATTGTATCAACACTATTCTGTGTAGTTTACACTGATCAAGTTTTATAAAATCTTCAGAACTAATAATCACAGTTTTAGAATTTAGTTGTGTAAAAAGGAATATAAAACAAACACCACCCTTAAAAAATACGATTTATATGTTTGACTTTAGTGATTGTTTATAATATGTTTCTTCCATATAAGACGCTTATTTTATTATTATTTGAATAAGACATATGCAATCCAAACACTCGTCAAATAAAAATACACAAATCTTATAATTATCCTACTGCTCTTGTTTGTTTCTACTTAAATGTATTGAGGATAGGCGTCTTAAAGGAAGTTTTCAGAAGACTCCAGAATAGGAAGATTTTAGGGATAGTAAAATACGGACAAAATTGTTAGGCAGTAATGTTTTAATTCAACTGAGTTATTGAACAATCCATTATGGATTAAAACTCATTTTGGATTTTTAAATAAAGTTGAATTATATTATACTAGCAGTAACTGTTAACCTAGAGAAATAAATAATCTGTAATTAGGTTCAACACATTTCCCTGTTCTTATTTGTACTTAACAAATTACAAATCCATCATTTCTCTTTCTCTGAGAGTACTAAAAATGGAAGACGGGTTGAGGTAACCAACACGTCTGTACTCTATTGTTTATATTATTGTGTTATATTCCCTCAGTAAATGTTTGTCCTTTGTAAGAATCACTCTGTAAGCTACAATTTACTCAATAATGAGAACCTACTTTTATATTTTCATAAAACTTAGTAAGGAGAGTATTGTGACTGTGGAAAATATTCAATATCGGTTTATTTAACTAGATCATTATGTTCAACGCCTCTATAAAACTTATGGGAAAAGTTTAATATTATATTAGAATAAAGGCTTTTTACTTTTAGTATTTTCTTAACCATTTCAGAAAGAGCTAATAATCCCTTTGAGAGAACCTATGTTAAGTTTCGACTTGGGATGGGGTTTTGTCGTCTAATATCTGGGACGCATTTCCTAACAATAAGAGATGAATAGAATTCATCGCTCATTATATGTAGAAGGGGTGGTCTGATATCATAAAACGTTCAATGTGTGCTGTGAAAAGATTAGAGTTTTACAAAATTATTTATTGCTTTCATTTAAATATCTGTTATATTACAAACTATAAAAGGATTCTAAATTTATAGTTTTATATAACTTTTAATGTATAACCATTAAATATTTCTTCAGTACTAGGTTCAAACTACACCTGTCTATACGTTTTTATATCTTATATCACAACCTGAAAACACACACATAAACAAGGCACATAAAAAATAATTTCAAACTATGAAATGTTTTTCTCTTAAATCAAAATTTACTTTTTTCCAAAATAAACAAAATATCATGAATAACAAGTTAAGAATTTTTACAAAAACAATAAATTATTTAACACTATATCATTAACTATTTCATATGATTCTAATTACAGGATTACCATAGCAAAAGAGTTATTTAATTAACAGAGAATTTAACGATCTGAAGCTTCCTCCCCCCAAATATTTAAGGGTTTTAGTAAAAAGATACTTCCAAATTTGTCAAATATTCCAATGAACTTGAATTGGGTACTTTATGCACTCTGAATATCATATAGATGCTGAAGTCCTGTTCGTCTATAAAATTCTTAGATATTCGGATTTCCTTAGTTGATATCCGTCTTTCTGCTTCCCTGTCATATATTTTAGTGATATGTTTGAATGGTTTGAATAGGTAATGACTCTTCCAGGCTCGTCTTCTCTGGCCAAGAATTGATTTTAGAGAAACGATCTTTCGACCGTCAAATTTGGATATTCCTTACTCAGAAACTTATGCTACCAATTTAACTAGTATCCAATGACTCATTTCCCCTTTGGTTTTTAATGTATTACAGCCAATTCCATGGTTATTTCGGATTTCGTTTGTATAGTTACATTCCTAATTAATATTCTTCTTTCTTGATATTTTTAAAGACATTCATTTAATTAATATTATATTTTGTTCCTTTTTGTCTCGCTACATTTCACTCTGTCACATTATGTAGGCCTTCTAGCACTATGCATTTAGTAATAAGGCTGACGATATCTCAATCTAACTAACTTATTTTATGTTAGCTTGACATTTTTCGTTTCTATACGAAATATCGTACAAAACACTTTAACTTATTTCGCGTAGTCCCATTTTGATTTACATTGCTGAATTTTCTTTTTCTTGTATCGCTGCTTACATACAGCTTAGATTTGTAGTCGTAGCGTTCATGGTTTTTTAGTTACGGCACTTTTACGTAATCGTTGATTTCTTGAAAAAATAAATGTTTCGACTGAAACAGTAATTAGTTCTAAACTCCTTACTCTATCACTGTAAAACAATTGTCATTTTTCAATGTTCTTATTCTATTTTCCCCTGATTTAGATTTTAAAAATCAGACTTGACACAGTTATATCTTAATACCTTTCAAAACACACAATAATATCTTCAAATTAATATATCAATAATTTTAAAAAACACCAAAATACCGTGTTCAAAGTTCTAGGAATTTATTTTCCCTTAGTAAAAGTATAATTTCCTTTTAAAATTACATAATATTGAATCAAATATATCTATATTAATTTATATAGAAATTGTTACATTCGTATTGATATCTCCTTAATATTTGCAATGATATCGTACGTATTGTCTTTGAAACAATTTACCTTGAAGATTCAAACTTTTAAATGTCGTCTGGTTTTTCTATGTAATAAAAAGCGTTAAAGTTTCGTGTAAATTTATGATATAAGATGGGAGAAAATTTGTTTAATGAATTACCGTTATGTCAGAATTAAATTGATACTTGATAAGTGTTATTTTCATTTTAGTAAAATGTAATTAGTGATGGTCCATTAGCTAATATTATATATTAGAGTTATTAGTCTTTAGAAAAATACATTAGTCCTACTTATTTAAGACTAAACTAAAATTATTCATATATTTTATATTACCGAGTTAAAATGTGACACAGTTATGTTTATACTTGTTCATCGAATCTCATAAGAAAAGAATTAAAAGAGGAAAAACTTTGTAATTGTTTATAACTCAAAATGAATTCCTGACTTCTAATCAAACTGTCTTTATGACGTTATTAATCGTAAACATTTAATGCTTTAAGTATTTTTATTACACACAAAACAGTTTGGTGGTTTTAATGTAATTTTAATTACTAAACCAAAAAAATATAAATACAGAAATTATATTGAATACTCAAGGAGTATTAACCACAATATTGCCTGATTATCCGGGAAAGTTTGAAATGCAATCCTGCACTACAAGACTCTTGAAACTTAGAACTAATTAAGCTGTACAAACTCGCTTGGATAAACTTTGACTAATTAATTTATACATAGAACTTTGCATAATGTCTAGAAACTACATTTACATAGACCAAAATAACTTTAGAAAATTAATATCACATATTTTGGATATTAACATTATATTTTTCTTTATACAATAAAAGTAAGTAGAGGTTGAAATTAGTACTATTACTTTAATTAGGGTTGAGACACAGATACAAGTAAGAGAGCGAAGGAAGTTAAATATTAAGTTATAAATACCAGTAAAGTGAGAATCATCGACATGAGCTTATTAGTGATTGTCTCATTATGTAAAGACAATATTAACATATTATTTATAAGTGTTTGTGTACTAGCTGGATACCCGTGATTTGCTTCGCTCATTATTAATAAAAAATAGAGTAGAAAATCTAAATATGTTATTTATGAAATATAAATACCGGTATTCTAAAAATAAGAGAAACTATTTAAGATTTTTAAGTTCGATTAATTTGGAAGATGTTCAATCAACTATGAAAGCTTGGAAAATAAAAAGAGCTCCTAAAAATGATGCTGTATTATTTAGTTGGACAGGGTGAGCTAAATTTATGTTGAAGAAGAATGTCATTATTGTAAGTCTAACAACTATAAAATAGATTGACGTAAGCCCTTTATCTCACAACTACAACTTGCTTCTCGGTCTACGTGAAAAGGCTAATAACTTGCGTCCAAAAACTTTCAATTCCTCCCTTAGATTAAAGTCTCAAGACTTATGTGTAAAGAATAATACAGGTTTTCTTCCTGACTGGAGGTTGATCAGACTGTTTATAATAATAATAAAAAAAAATAAAAAAAACTTCTCTGTCATCATCTTATTCAAAAAGAAATAAAATACCACAAAATAAATATAAAAGGAAAACAACAAGTTCGTCAAGATAAAAACTATCAAAGTGGTGATCTATCACAAGACTTCATAAAAAAAAGTGTAGATCCATTTTAGATTTCCCCTCTGGATTTTGAAACTTAAAATTTGTTCCGGATTTGTAATAATTGGTCGGTTGGGAATTTTTTTTATATTAAAAAAAAAAAAAACTGATTTGTTTCAAAATTTCAATTTAACACAAAAACCTCTTAGAAAGGAGGTATGTAAGTTCAGCATTAGTCATAAATAGATCAACATAACGTCTTCTGTGACCATTTTGTATTTTACACTGTGTTCTTTTTTAATTATTTATTTGCAAGTCAATATATTGAACCTGCTAATTTCTTTCGTTTTGTATGTGGTAAGGGTGTAAATACCATGTTTACCTTTGTATTTTCACTTTAAACCTGAGTTAATTCTGTCAATATTTCCAAAAAAGTTATTTCTATACATTATTTATTTTATCATTTCAGCAATAGATTTAGGGAACTGTAAACTGACAAATGTATCATAACCGCATTGAAATTTTTTTTTTTTTTTAAATAACGTGTTGTATCATAACACTAAAAAAATAACATATTCCTTTTATTAATGTAGTATTAAATTAGGGCGTAAAATTTAAACTTTGGTTTTATATAGTCTAATTAGACTTGGGACTGTTTTTAAATAAAAATCATACCTTCACCGATAAATATATTATTATTTTTCAACGTCGAACTAAGTACTCACATTTCTTTAAAATGGAATATAATGAATGTCTTCAAACTACAGTACTAAGTATTTTTATTATTGTCTACATGTATAGAATTCAAATACGAAATATGTCGATTGAGTTATTTTCAATATTTTAGTAATATATTGTATAATGTAACAATATTTTTCGTTGTTCCAATATGTTTACAATTTACTCACTAGAGATTTAAAAAAATTTATTGTGAACCATAATGTCGAATGAAAATATATTCTTTGGCTGTTGTATTGATTAATTTAAGCAAAAGCAGCAGTAAATGTGGCCACACACTAATTAATTAAAGGAGACGTCTATAGGGCATTCATGGGGTAAAATTAGTTAGGCGATGTTTAAAAGCTCATGAAATAAAATGACAGAAACACAAAACTCCCGTTTCAATAAAAAATATTAAAATAAAATGAACTGTAAATCTCAAAGTGAGAGTAATTAAATTAGATTTATCTCAAATAGTAATTTGGCATTACTATCTTCCACATTAAGTTTGATCAGTTTAAAAAAGCTACTGATTGCCTAACATTTTAAATTGTAAAAATTGTATTTAGTATTGTAATTTGTGTTGCCCTTCGATATTAAAAGTTTAACGTTATTAGAGTTGCGTGTAAGATTGTGACCGGATCCTTTCTAAATGGAAAAGATACCCACAATATACACGAGTTTCATTCAAAAGTGACTTAGGTAGCTTGTGTCTTTCACTGGGAAATTTTAGTTCAATAAACCATAGATAAAACAATTATATTGATTTCAATCTGTACTTCTGATGCATTGTTGTGTGTCTTAACTGAGATTTATCTTAATGATTATTTTCTATAGTAAATATTTTAAAGATGTTTATGAATACACCTCTGACAAATGTTATTTTACGAGCCACATAATAATGTAATATTATTATCATTATTTCCATTTTACCTAAAGACGTAAAGGAAGTACGCCATCACTTTACGTCTACTCATTATTTATTTTAAAATTAAACCCTTATCATTTTTTTAAATAATAAATTATACTGAGATTTCCATTTTGAAGTAAATTGGTTTAATTTTCCATTTTAGAAGTAGAACAAATATGGAATGCATAATCTTATATAACGTTTAAGAATTGTTAATATTGACGATCGTCTTCACAGCAAAACATCTAATGAATGACTAGAATATTGTTATTAAAATTGATGATATTTGTTTACAGTTGTCTATTAATATTTTACTTCCTTTCATGTTCTGTCTTTGTTACTCGTTTACATATTTTCCGCATATTTTAACTCTGAACGCATTGCAATTTATCAACGTAAGGTAATACAGTTGCTGATATTACAGTTGTGCAATATATGCACGTCAAGAACAGCTACCGGTGAAGAGGTTAATATGAAATGTTTGTTTGGATTCGTTTTATACAAATGAAAGTTCGTAACGTTCACCAGACTTCTGTTAGTAGCATCAGTTTAAACTGAAGAAATAGAAAGATCTCAAAATTTAAATTTATTAAATATTGCATAGTACAACTTAAAAAATAAATAATTAATAGTTCTTTTTCTTTTAAATCTGAAATCCAATATTTACGTTGAAAATGTAGCTACTAAAGCATTAGATATGTCAAGATGTATATCAGGGACATGAATCTGGAACTAATTTTCAAGAGAGTTCTTAAAAGTGAACTTATTCTAGTTTCAGAGAAATAAATATGTGAATAATTAAGAATAAAATAATAAGTTCTACACTTATTTCATGAACAAATTATTTAATTTAAAGTTATACATTCCATAAGCAAAACATAATCAGGTAAACTTATGTCGAAAATAACTTGATTCAATAATAAACACAAAGATATTAAACACCAATTAAAAATACAGAACTTTAAATGCTTTCAAAATTGAACTAAATCTAATAATAGTTAAGCTTGAATTACGCCTAGCTGCAAACAGTTGTATGTTTATTTTGAAGAGATAATCAATTTGGAATGATAAACTTTGATCAATGAGTATTACTATTGTCAATTTCCTAGATATTTTATATGTGCCTAACAGCATGTAATGGTATTACAATAACGACTTAAGCTACATTATTATTTTCTTGATTTATACACGCTTTTGTGCAAGTTTTATTGCAATGTATATATTTCAGTTCTGCATCTAACGAAATTAAAAAAATTGTTAACTAACGGACGTTTACTCATTAGTACAGTTATATGGTAGGAAGTGTGTTTGAAACTGTTGAATTGATTTGCTATCCGTTTTATATATTTCCTTTATTCTCCTTATGTGTTGAAGTCCTGAATTTGAGGATTAATCTAGTTGTTATCTTATTAACTGAGGTTTTAATAATTACACCGAATCACTTCTATATTCAAAAAAAAAAAAAAAATAAAGAATTTCAATATTCTCTTATATATTTGTGATCTATAGGTAATCTAGTTTTGCAAACGTTAGGATTATTTATTTTATATTTCCACATCACTCAATGATGAATATGTCGTAACAACAATACAATCTCAGCACGCCGATATCAAAATTCATTCAGATAATACGATTGTACAATTAATCTAATTTGAAATTATCATATATAATTACCCCATATATATATCAACTTTTGCCTTAATAAAATGTTTAAGTAGAAGTAACTTCGTCATTCCTCATACATAAAAGATAAATGTCCATTGATAAATATGTCACAACAATATATACATTTTTGTGTGTTACTTTTTAATTGTTGTATTTAATATGATTTGTATACCATCCATATTATATTAATTGTACATAGTAACACCCTAAAAGCTCACAACACATACTAAATTGTAGAACAAGAAGATTGATTGTGTAAAGTGTCTTTGCTGGTAGGTTTACATCATTTATCTATCTGTCATACTTTACTGAAAAAAAAAATCCTCACCTCAGTGACAAATCGTTGAGCTAAATTTCACCCATTTTTATTATACAGGAAGTTTTAAAAACACGATATAAAAATCAGTATACAATTACCAGCGTTGAATCCACCAGGAATACATAATTGATGTTTATAAAATTAATCTGTCACATATTTACATAAACTACGCCAAATTCAAATCAATATTAACGTATTGTACAAATTAATGACAATTCATAAATTATCAAACAAATTCGTTTTACTGTATATTTAAAACTGACACAGGTGTGAAAACTAGGTCAAATTCAAAATCAGCTTAAAACAAATAATATAACTGGTATCTTTTTATATAACCAGTATATAAAAATGTTAAATGTTGTGTGATTTAATTAAATTTTTGCTGGATTAATAACCTAACACATACAAACAGATGACATGTATCAACTCAAAAATATCAAATATAAGAAATAAAATACATTTAGAGCAATGTTGGTAAACAAATGGATACAAAATATGTCTTGGCGGCATAACGTATTCATCGCATAAATTCTGCACTACGTACTGTCTTTATAGCTTCACGTATTCTTATGAAATTGTTCTCATGTATTTGTATTACAAGGATTAGTTTGTATAGTAGTTATTCAACTATTTGCCTTTATGTTGGTTAATGTTGCTACCCTTGAACATGTGGGGCAGAATGCTGTAAATGTTTTTGAAAACCTACTTCTGTTACTTGTAATTCTACTCATACAGAACAAACTTAGTTTAGAATAATAATAATTGTAATCAAAAAGGTAAAATGATATGAAATTGTACACTCATTACCATGGGTTAGGTAATTATATACATATTTTCATCATTCCGTCATTCTGTCGTTATCTCTTTCATACTTACGGAATATATTAACGTAATCAATTAGAACTTATCGTGGGAAAAATATGTTTTCCATCTAATCGTGATTGAGAATTTCATATATTTCTAAATGGATACAACTTTAAAAAGTTGACAATATTTCTTTAGTAGTATAAACAAAACACATTGTTAAATGGGTGGATGTTTCATTTTCCCTGTAAAATACGTATTTTAATATGAATCATTACAACACACCTATAAACTCTCTTTTACCATTAAAAATTCATGGTCAAAAAACAAAAGTGTTTCCCGCTTTTTTCAGTTTCTGTCTATTTGTATGCCGTTTAAACGTCGTATAACAATAACAATAACAAATTTAGTTTCTTAATGTTACAAAAAAGTACAAGAGACAAATGGTTCCAACCAAAATATTATTATAATTCACAAACTAAAACTAATGAAATAAATATGTCTGATTTTTTTTTATGTAACAAAGGCATGACTGAAAGTAATATGCCCGAATAGCAAAGTGTTGAATAAATGAACTTTGAACATTGCAATAATAAATGGTAACAAATAAACAAGCAATGAAAAATAAACGAACTGTAACAAGTTAAACAAACAACAATGAAAATAAAATTTAACAAAACCCAGGTAATCATAACTATCACAGAGAAACAAAATAACAATAAACACTACACACTGTCAGACCTCCCTCTCTCATCCTCACAATTCCTAACGTTAACGCATTCCTTATAGTCAGATGATAATAAATAAAAAATACATATACATTTGTTGAATAAAGTTCAACAAGTACTCCTATTGGTCTAGATGTTGTGTCCAACTGTATCATGTAGGCTTAATGAAAAAGGAAGATAGGTTATAACACTGTTTAATTTAACTAATAACATTATTATGTGGTGGGGTGGCTGCAATACAGAGACGCTGTTACTTATTATACAAAGAGATCTAAACCATAAGAGAGAGAACAAAAAATAAAAATAAAAATTATGGGCATCGATGATCAGCTAAAAGACCCTTAATTCAAAGACTATAATATACCTTTGGGAACAATAACAAAATAGAACAAGGAATATATCAAAGATCAAGAGAAAACAGAGGTGTTTTTGTAAGAGATTAACTTTTTGATATACCAAAATCACTATTTGTTGTAAGGCGCGTATTATTTCTCGTTCTAAATTTAATATAAATGAGTCAAATGAGCTCTGGATACACTGAAGAAAATACATCAGGCCTTCTTTCACATAAGATTTAACATACTTCTAAATGTCGTGATTGAAGTATTTAGACCGACTATAATCTAGGTTATAGTCTTATATTAACACATAATCTTATGTTGTGATATTATGGAGCTACTGCTTATTCTTGAGGAAGTGAACAGGTATGTGGATCTACCAAATAAACCTAACTTTCTTCCTTCAAACACAATATTAACCTTAATAAAAATAATAATTTCAGTGCCAAATCCTGGTATCATATGTTAAACTATGATCACTTTTAACGTTTTTTTAATTGTACTGTCGTATTTCCCAATCATTTCGAGATGTAAAGGAAAACTCTATTACCTGACTTATTTTTTCTACAGTAAGGAAATACTTTTTGGAGCTATTGCTGCAAGGCGTATACCAAATATCTTCTGTACATTTTTTTTTTTACCCAATTCTAAACTAAATACAAACAACGACATTATAAAATAACGAACGGAATATAAAGAATCTTAAGAGTAATAATATTAAAGAGAATAATAAAAAGTATAAGTCTTTAAAGAAGATTTATAAAAATAATAATTTCAGACTTTCTCGTAATGTGTAAATGAATAGTGAAGACAATACAGTGCTATGATCAACTCCCTTGTGATTAGAAACAACTCCTAGTGTTTGTTCTACGTTACCCTTTCTCCCAGTGCAACCTTTCTTCCACAAAAGTAATCAGCTGAGAGCAGTGATACACTCAGGGATATTATCTCCGTCGTTGTTCACAGGCATGTCAGCAAAGTCAATATTTACATTTTGAATGTAGATATTGAGAAAATATACCTAGAATTTAAATAAGTCATTAAATAAAGAATAGGGTTAATATTCCATTTGCCTTAAACGTAAAAGATACTTAGACTGAATCAACAATTTAAAAAATTTGAAACCTGCAGCTCATGTGCAACTAATTTTTATAGTGTCCAGGGTGCATTCACTACAAAATAGCTCACCTGCGAAATCATTGTGCTTATTATTCTGTGTTTGTCTTTTCGGAAGTAATAAGTAACTTATATGAAAAAAAAATTAAAATAAAATCTGTATATAAACATAAAAAATTGTATTTTATAACTTTAACATAAATGAAGTATTTAAATACACAACAAAACTAATTGAGGGTAAAACATACCCGCCACACATTCCTTAAAATAATAAGTAAAATAACTTATAGATTTAAATTTAACTTAAAGAGAGTTTTAAACATTTTAGTTTAATAATAATAATAATAATAATAATAGCAAATTTACATGTTTCTAGATCGAAAAATTGTTACTGCCAATTATTTTATAAATCATTTCTAAGAGTTCTTATGACATTATTCATTAAGTAAAATTTTAGTTATTATTTGTATTTAAAATTTTGTTCCTAACGTTTCTAGTGCTTGAGATATTGAGCATTTCGTTTAACTAACCGAACATTAATGTTACTTTGTAAATTAAACCTTGCTGTAGTTGAAAGCATATTTATTGACTATTATAATAAAACTCTCATCTTACACTCCAACTTATTGCTTTTTATCAATTAACTATTACAAATGAATTCTAAAGGACCTGTTCAAAATTTCCGCCCTGATTGAACACGCACGCACTGAGTTCATAACTCTTCTTAAACTAACTCGTGCCTGCCGGATTCTTTCAATATCATTCAAAATCCTCTCATTTAGCTCTTCCAGTGTTTCCACTGGGGTGAAGGAAACAAGAGTTGTTAGGTTCCCCCATAAGTAAAAGTCCAGGATACCTTTTCCCGTATAAGGTTGATACAAAGATGTAATGTTTTTGGAAAGATGTTAGTTTTGTAAATAGGTTTTTTCTAGATTTCGTATTTTCACTTATCATTAGAAAATATCAACGTTATATAAATCGACCTCAAACCCGCGCAACAGTGACAACTCAATAAATAAAATGTGTTTGCAAATGAGTATCTGAAAACGAAATAGATACTCACACCTATATAAGCATTGGAGATAATTTTGAAATTATCCATAATACATGGAGAGGAGGAAGTATGATAGCATTTGAGGAATTTGAAATTATTGACACAGTATTAATAATCCGTCTAAAATATTGAATGATAGACTAAAATTCAATTGAAATATTTTTTTTGTGATTTTATCAATCAGTTCCACCTACCCTACAAAACAACATAGGGAAGTTCAGTTCTAATCCATACCAATATCAGACTTCAAAATTACAAGCTAGTAACTAGTGGAACCAGTCGAATAAACATGTGGCCACAAACATTTGATTTTTATAAGCATAATTTAAATAATTATACGTACAAGAGATTTAAAAATGCAACTATACTTTTTATTATATATACGTATTTGTGTAGAACGTTATTATTTATTGAAGAATTAGGACTTAAGAAGTCGTCTGTGTAACAGTGAAACTTGTCGCTTCATATATAAGAAGGACTTCACTTAGACGAAAAATGAGGTATTTATAACCTTTTGTATATATTAGCGATTGTTTTGGTTGAGTTTTTAACTAGTTTTATGCGTTGAACACTAATCAACGTAATAAGTTGAGGATATGATAACCTAAAGTTTAGTTTTATCATTGAAGTGCAAATGATTTGATACAATAAAAATTACTTCTGTTGGAAAATTATTAGAAATGATAATTTTTTTAGTTTAAAAGAAAATATTGATTATTGTTGAAAAAAAATCAGACACTAAATTTGATTAACTGTACATCTCTCTTGATAGCTGTGTACTGCAAGGACTAGAGAGATAGTTGTTAGAAAGATAAACAGATATTTCAATTTGTTTCTATATTTCTATCTAAATTCTATATCGATATTTAATTAAATTATAAAAAAATTATTTTGAAACCTTTTGTTTAACGAAAACTTAAACAAAGATCTGAAAAAGAAAGCATGAAAGGGAATGGATTTATTTTCTAAATATATCAGTGTAATTACATGTATTAAAAGTCCGGTGTTGTAACCAAAATATGTGACTCCAAAATCGCTTCGTTGGTGGAGAGACCTTTCACTTAAGTTTAAATACGTCAAGAAATCATCGTTAAAGAACAGAGGATGATAAAAATTGCTCTCATACATTATGTTAAAAGTATAGTTTTTGATGACAAATAATTATTTGATTTGCTTAGGGGACAAAAAATTTAAAAATATATATAATGTGTTGGTACAAAATTCTTCTTAATTTCATTTAGTGTGAAATATTTCTATACTATCGTATTTAAATACATATATAATCAATAGAGAAGTGTTAAAGAGTTAAAAAGTAAATAATTACTATCCAACCAAACAGACACTCTCAACGAGTGATTTAAAAATTTAGATAATTATTTATACAAAATAATGATTTGATATCAAAACACACACACACAACAGTATTCTTATTCTTCTACAAATATATATTTACTATTGTTGATTAAATCAAATTTAATTTGCACATACCACCTCATGGAAAATATTTACATTGAAAAAAGCTAGATAAAAATATATTATAATATATTTAAAGAATAGTGTGATTCTTGGAGTAGGGCCAAAATTGTAGAACATATTATTGAAAAGTTATAATTACTTGATATACCCTACATGAAACTTAATTTGAGTATTTTTTGCTCCTACTTCTATTTCGATATAATTTTACAATGGTAATTTTAAATTCATAATTTTGGAATATAATTTTGTATTACCCAAACAGGGTAATAAATTTTAATTTCAGACTAAAATTTGTGTAAATGAATTATTTTGAATTATATAATCAATAGAGCTCAAAGGAAATGAAGTAAGCATTAGTAATTTCTATGCTTATACATTTTTACTGTTGTAGTCAAATTAAGTTTATCATTCAATCTTCATTACATCGAACGGATGAGCTTCATGCAGATCGTGACTATTTGTGTTTTATAGGTCTTTCGTTTCTAAAAAAAATTTATATTTAGAATTTTATAAACTTATTATAAAGATAATAATAAGTTTTTATTATTAAAAAAAGAGAAAATATATTACAATGGAGGAATTGTAGCATCCATTGAACAATGAATACGTATTGCGAATGTGCGATTTGTGCTTGTTATGTTAAATTCGTGTATTTGTTAAATTATTCTAAAGTACTTGATGAAATTACGATAAAGAACTCAATCACTTATCATGTTATTATTTTTCCTGCTTAGAACAACTTATATTCTATTTTATCAAAGTCAATAGGATTTTTCAATAGATATCTTCTATAATGAATTATTTTTCAGCGTTTAAGACTCGATTTAAAGAACACTTGCCAAACGACCAACTACATTTTGATGAAATACTTTGTACGACACAGCGATAAGAACTTTGGAAGCTCACGATAAGAACAGGTTCCGAGTGCGCGAGATAACAGACTGTCAGTTGACGTCCGGTAGCCAGAAGGTGACACCTAAACGTACTTTTAATGTGATATGTGTGTTTTGTGTAAATAATTTTAGTGTTTGACAACCTTGGTTGAGTAGTTTATTTATGATGTGTCTGAAGATGGGATAAAAGTCCCGAAACGCGTCACTAATACAAAAAAGATGTCACTTGACGGAAACAAGCTAAGCAACTTTATTTTATCGTCTATAAATTCAATTTCATTTACTACACGTTTATAAGTAAGTTATTTGTATTCGATTACATTATTTATCAGGGCGTGATTTGTGGAGGTAAAATATGGTTCAATGAATTCAGTAAATTTCTATAATATCAAACACTTATTCTGTGTAGATTTTTACTTTGAACATAATATAACATTATATGACTTAATGGAACATTTAAACATATCATTTTAAAATTTAAAAACATATTTTTAGATCCGACGAACTTAGAAAATGGAATTATCCAACAATCACTGCATTCCGTGGGATTTATATTTAACTGAATATGATAATCACAATATTATCCGAGTCCATACACTTTCCTCTTCACTAAAATTTATTGAACTACAACCATCACCGTTTAAATCACACTACTTGTTTTCCGTGGTAAATTTATTTGCTTTGGTAAGGTGTTTGTGTACAAATGTGGCAGATATTTTGCTTACAATATTTGAAAGTCGTTTAATTTCAAATGTATTTTACTGACATGTCAAGTCATCAACATGTATTTATTTTTATCAAAAAAAAAATACAAAAATATTAAACTTGTCATAATTTCTATAAATAATACTCCTACTGACACATAAAAAAAAAAAAGCAAAATATGTTCCTTACAACAGTTGACATTCGTGCTGTATAATAATAAAATGTAACCTACCTAAGTTAAATACAATGTTTGTTTATAATCTAAATTATATAAATAACTATTTACATATTCAGGCCGCAGTGCAAAAGTAATTAAATATACAGACCAAGTAGGGCGAACAATTACCACTGCAGCTGTGGCCAGATGTAGCCGAGCTCTTTAACAGTTCAGTTATTTATGTAACATTTAATTAAACATTTTATTACGTCCCACTGCACAAAACTATTAGTCTTCGGTTTAGTAGTTGTACATGTCTACACAAATATATGTCATACTTATAGATTTAATTCTTTTTTCTTCTACACTACTGACAATGAGATGAGATTATTATTAGTTGTTTACAAATATATTACAAAATAAGTTATAGTTTATAGATTTTATGTTTATTTATAGTTTAATTTATTTATACTACATTGTACAGAGAAAAATTTGTAAAATGTGTAAAGGTTATATTTATACAGGAATTATTTCGAATGATTAAATAAATACGTAAAATTTTAAGTATGTTTTGGTAAAATAATTTTAAAATACGGAAAATCATGTCATTACATTAAATATTACTACTCTGAATCACACGATTTAAAAAAAAATTATACTATTCATTTTGTATAATTGTACAATATGAAATAAATGTAAACACCCAGTGTTTGTACAATGAAGTACTAACGTTTTCACACATCCACATACAAAGTTAATATCTTAGCAACCAAATTTTTCGTCTTTTCGTACAAATCTTTGTATATTACAGATTTATTTGTAAAATCGTAAATGAAACATAGACGCTGTCTTCACAAGTTAAATATCTTGGGGTTTTATAATATTAGCTTCAGCTACGACATGAAAAAATAAATAAAATCTAATATCGGACATCTTCATCTCTTTAACTTAGCCTAGTTTGATCTTACATTTTGGAAAACGTCAATTATTATAATTAATTTTCATGTAATGGGTTTATTCTTAAACAGTACTTTTTATAAATTCGTTTGTTTTGAAATTTGCCCATCTACAAGCTGCTCGTTTAACCGTCATTTCTTAACCTGTTTTATTATAACTTGTCGTTGAAAGAACTTTATATCATGTGCTCCAAACCTTGTTACCGGTGAGCTGTTATATTCTTTTAAGTACATAACATGAACATACATTAAGTTAAATATATAGTGTTATATGAACTATGGGATACGGCGAATAACTTTGTAGTGATAAGAAAACAACAAATGTTATACTTTGATTACAAAAAATAAAATATTGTAAAGTGTTACATGGTATATATCAATAAGAAAAAGATTTGCAAAACTGTGGGATATGTTAGGTCTAATAACTAGTTTCCATCCTTGATATTACGTAATTGTTTTTGCTCGTTTATTGATGACAGAATTCTGCAACGTTTTGTTTTCAATGAAAATCATACACGAAATGAATTATTTTATTTAAAAAAAAAAGTTACCACTTTAAGAGGATATTTTTATTTAAACTAGATTGGAAATGATTTTCCAACACGATGGTTCAACTCTACATATTTCTTTATTGAATGCTAATTCCATCAACTTAATTGGACGTAGTGAAAAAATCAAACAACTCTCAAGAAATAATTAAGTTTTCAGTTTTTTGTCGCAAACTTAATTAGTCTTTGACGTACAGAAAATATATTTTTTGAAATTGTTGTTAAAAGAGGAAACTATTTTGTGGATTTTGTGTAAAACTAACAGTTTTCTAGATATTTGATGTTAAACACTCTAAATAGCCTCCATTTTTAAATTAGTAAAGGAAATTGATTCAAATTGTTTTCCAAATTATGTCTTTAAAGCACTAAGTAGCATTGCGGTATTCAACTCTGAATCATATGCCTTCTAAAAGATTTGCCTTTTTTAATCAAAACTTAAATAATAGTAGACAACTAACCATTTAAGGCATATGTTTGTTTTTTTTTCTCTTAAAT
The DNA here is from genome assembly GCA_963513935.1 of Aphrophora alni. Classification (NCBI taxonomy): domain Eukaryota; kingdom Metazoa; phylum Arthropoda; class Insecta; order Hemiptera; family Aphrophoridae; genus Aphrophora; species Aphrophora alni. Next base: position 134,448,520 of record OY740769.1, on the reverse strand, counting down.
TTCACCAGTAGAATATGTCCTGGAAGTTATTTCGTTTCGTTGTGGGACAATGTGTGTTAAAAAAAACATTTATTTAGAATGGATTTATGACCATATTTTTTTAAAAAACCATTAGCGTTTATACCTCAACTATTTTAAACTGCATACACCTTGATTGTAATAATTGTCGGTATCTGAGGTAGGACTACTGGTTTGTATTTTGTATCACTCTGCACATTTTTACGTGATATAATTATGTATAATATGTTATAAATATACAAAAAAACTTTCACAAGTTTACAAACAACAAGTCTTCACCTCATCTAAAAATCAATAAGGCTTCCTTTTCACCCCGCTCTTGTGTAAAAGGGGCCTTGATGGTCATCAAAATGATACAGTCATCATTTTACATCCGACGAACTTAGAAAATGGAATTATGCAACAATCACTGCATTCCGTGGAATTTATATTTAACTCAATGTGATAAAAAGTGTCTCTTCGTTCAAGGAGTAACTAATGTGTGTTAATAAATCCTTATTTTATTTTTTTCGGAAAACGCTTAAATAAATCAGTTAGAGTACAATAAATTCTACATCAATATAAAACTTGAGAGGCAAGCAAGTAGCCGTCTTATTTTATTTGTAAGTAAGTAAAATAATTATATTTTTTAATTCATTAATTATTACGATTACCTGATAATGATTTATTGTCATACAAATGCATTGAAAAAATGTCTACTTAAACGGGCTAATTGAAGTCTAACACATATGAAAAGAGAAGCAAAATGAAAGTCTCTCGAAAAATCTAAGAGTTGATATCATATCACTAACCTGAAAGATAGAAATTTTCAGTAATAAAAAACAGAATGGTCTTTCAAAAATTTAAGAGGAACATATTCATGCACCACCTTTTTACCAGTGTAGTGAAAATTTGTTCTTGTATATTTTTTGTAGAGATAAAAAGTTTAATAAATAAACTAAGGTTAGGTGTGGAGTTTAAAAAACTTAAACCAGGTTCCTGTTTTCCGTTTGAACCACAAAATTTAACATCTAAATTTGAAAAAAAAATAAAAAAAATCAAACGTCCTTTGAGTCTATCATGGTAGTGTATAATCTAATACATTGTGCTTTTTTAAAGCATTTTGTATTTTTAAAGTAAATGTATTTTTGAAAGTTGTACATTCTCACCTTTAGAAATTTTCAATACGATACTACCAGATCATTTAATATCAAAACAGATTGAAATGTAGTACACAGATTATTGTTTTATATTCTATTGTATAACGTACAGGTGAAAAAATAAGTAGAAAAAAATATTTGAATCTGCAGCCGTTTTTAAATTAAGGTAAAATTGTAATTTTCTAGTAATATTTTAAAGGATTCTAAAAGCTATCTTAAGTACCAAGTTTGAATAAACCTCACATTGTTATCAATGTTACTGATGTGATTATTTCGTATCGTTTCATGACATAAACCTACTTTACATGACATTTAAATATAGAAAATATGAGGAGAAAAAAGTTTCTATGATAACTAATATGTAAGTAACCAAAATTAATTTAGTAACTGATTATTGTCTAAATAAAGTGAATAATATATTTAGAAGTCTGTCCCAATGAAAATAGTTGATTATTAAAAAAAAAAAACACTAAAAGTGATGCTTCAAATTTCAGCAATTTAAAAAATATTCGTATGAGACAACAAATTTTTATCTCATGATCATATTTGTAAATTATGACTCACAACCATAAAAAAAAGAAAAAAAAAAAAAAAACGAAGATGTGTTTTCAAAATTATTTTTCCATCTAATTATTTTAAAAGTGAAATACGTAAAAAGTCATGTGATATTTCGTGGTATTATTTGCGAATATAAAGTTTAATCTATCAGTAATGTAAATATGATAAAAGGTTATTAGGTTAGGTTTAGCTACTCTAATTATTTCATAAAAAAACATATTAAAGGTGTTTTTTTTTTTTTTTTTAAATGGTAGACTACCAAAAATGAACAAAGAAAAATTGAAAGTTTCAAATTAACACATTAATCAATGACATTTTAAAACGTATTTTTACAAATTAGCAAGCTACTTGCTTACTTACAAATGTTTAGACATTATATAATTTAGTGACCTTGGTATTAAATTTCCATTTGTGGAAACCTGAGTATTATGAAATGAATATATTCTATCACTTGCCAAACACTTCTGCTCGTGATTGTAGAATTTATTAATTTTAGTATAGCCAAGGAAAGCCTTAAATAAATTCTTGGGCTATTGCACAATTTGAAATCGTCGTAAATTAATTAATTAGAAAAAGAATTTATATAATAATAAAATTTGGATAAAAATTGTTAATTACTCTTAACCGACCAAATTTCACTAATTTTCATTTAACTATATTTTAAATTAATTTCGCTATTTTAAGTTCTTAGAAGAAAGTTTTCATTAGAGAAATAAACTGCGTATATTCAAACAGCTTAAGAGAATTGATATCTTGAGGATGAAGCAAATATATATTTTTTAAATACTAAAACCACAACTGTAAAACTATTAAATTATAACTGAATTTAGATGGCAGTCAGTATAGTTAATTATCCAATCCAGGTAAAAACGTACATAAAAAGCACTCGGTGAAAATTGTATGATCTATATTCCAGAGGCATGACAGAAGGACCTCGGTAACTCATAGAAACTGAGAAGTTTTATGTAGGTCTTACTTTGGAGTAATATTATACAAATTTAACAGTGGAGTTGTAACGTTAAATAAAGTATAACTTTTATGGAGATATATTTTTAGGAAACAAAACAATTATTTTTGATACGTTCAATACAGTTCACTATGACATTTTAAAATGAATTATTTTTGCTAAACAATAGAAGAGGCAAAAAATGTTATTTTAATAAAATGCCGAATAAAAAGTATAAAATCTCCGACTTACGAAATGTACGTAAATATAATATATTTGCCTTTTAAGTCGTCTTGTTTATAACATTATTTCTTGAACACAACTGATGGTAACACACATTTCACTTCTAACTGCAGATATCTTGGTGTAGATATTTATGTATTTGCTTTCTACTAGAAAATAATCTGTGGCCAAAATCAACCAAAATCTAATTTTATTAAATTCATATTTCTTATCATGCGCTAATTCAGTAAAGTTTGCAACTGTCAATTGCAGTTCAATGTTCTATGTAGAGACACGATAAATTCTTGTATGTAATTAAAATTGTATACAGGTGTAACATCTAGGCTTGTAAATAAATACCTCACGGCAGAGAGAGGGAGAAACACTGAACTATAAAAAATACAAGTCTTGTCGACATCAAAATCATTCTGTTTTACAGTCACCTAGAACACTCGTGTATCTCTCTCTCTCTCTCTCTCTCTCTCTCTCTCTCTCTCGCTGCTCTTTTTATGTGATTTCACTTGTTTTGTTTGTTGTTCCATACTGTCTTTCCTACTGTGGTCTGTCGGCTGATCCCGACATACTCTACTTCAATCGATGTCTGAGGGCTGATTCCCTCGGGATGAACTAATTTCTAAATTCCTGCCACGTCATTTCCTACTGAACACGCATATTGCCGAAACTCTTCTGATACCTAAACGATAGTATCTATATCGTTAGTCTAAACCAAAACCAAGCTCCGGCCTTGTACTTTGGAGAAAAGTCAGCATTTGACATTAATTTGATTATAATTAGGGGACCGAGAGAAGAAATATACTGCAAGAGATAATATAAAAATGCAAAATTAATATATAAGTTTGTAATTCATGATAACGATGCATTGCTCAGATGAAAAACTCATCAAACAAATCCTAGGTAATGGTCAATTACAAATCACCTGATAGAATGGATTTAATATTTATGATTTATATTATTTGTAAAATATTTTAATATCATAGTGTACCTTCGTTAGCGGACGAGCAAAAATAATATTTTTTTCACTAATGTAAAGTTTAAACAGTCAGTGAAATGTAATGTTTTTATCAATTTGTAAGCCATTTCCAAATTATGATTTTTTTTTAACGCCATAATCATCAGTCGAATTACGTATTTCATAAAACATATAAGGAGTTATTAAATATAATTATTTCTGAAGATAAAAATGTGTGCATTCCATCCCGTACATAAATAGTAGTTCTTTCCTTGTTTCCACTTAATTTAACAAATGTCTATATTTCAAATATACTATACTTTATATTTTCCAAAACCGTTTGATCACATTTTCCATTGTCAATAACACAATCTATTGTTAGGATATGAAACTGTTGAATAAATAAATATTTTAGGCAGGCAAGTGTTGTGCTTCACCCATAATTTATATATATATATATATATATATATATATATATGAACACATAATTAGCTCATTTAGCGGTAGAACATGCGGTCTTTTTTCTGTGATCCAACTTTTAGAATAATAACATTTTACATTAGACAGTGGAAAAATTCCGTTACAAAATCCTTGGGTACAAATAAAACATAAACTAAAATTCTAATAATTATATTATGATAGTTAAAAAAATATCAAACAAGACAAACAATTAAAGTGTTAGCTATCCGATAAATTTTGAAACATCATTTCATGCTATTTCAATATAAATATCCTACATTCAAGGTTGTAGTAAAATAGATATAAAATATTCAAAAGTTTATCCAGTTTTATGAGTTGGTGGTTTTTTTCAATCAGATACAGTGCAATAAAACGTACGAAATACTTGTGAAATACACTTGGGGGAATAAAGATAAGCCGCAAAGAAACATATTTCCAGCAAAGCTTTAACGAGCTATAACAATAAAAGTAACAATGTAAAACAGTAAAATGGAGTTTGTATTGTGACGTTATATCTGAGCTGTAAGAAACCTTAAGGTAAGTTTGAGAATGAATTTATAAAACAAATTGGTGTTTTTGGAAACGAATTTGAGTTAGATAGAATTTTTACATTGTGTGTATGAAGTTAATTATTACTAATACAAGTAGTCTTTTATAGCACCATAACGTTTATAGGTTCAATTGAATATATATCATTTAATACTTTTTGATACGTGAGTTTTCTGCTTTCTAGTTTTCATGGAGTGAACTTTAATAATTAATAGAAAATTTGTCGACGTTTCAAAACATTTTTTTTCAGAGATTACAATCATAGAAATGAGATCATTTTCAGGAGTTCCAAACATGTATTACGGATTGCTCAAAAGCCGTGGCTCAAAATTAATTATGATATTTATTTCGTTATTAATTTCATCCTTCAGTTGTGTGGTAACATATTGACCGCATAATAACATCAAAGTTATTTTCCTTAAATTAAACAAAAAACTTGCCTTTAAGATCAGTTATTATTGATATATATATATATATATATATATATATATATATATATATGTGTGTGTGTGTGTGTGTGTGTGTGTGTGTGTTTTTATGGATTTAAAATTATGGTTGTAGGCATAATATTTGTATCTGTTTCGAGGTGTAGGATGTATTTATTTACAGTTGAACTACTTTATCTTGGAGGTCTCATTAATATTGGAAATAAGATCCTTAAATATAATAACAATATATTGAATCTATATATATATATATATATATATATATATATATATATATATATATATGTGTGTGTGTATGTATGTATGTATGTATGTAAAAGCCACATACAAATTCATTCATTTATTAATTGTTATCGTATATCAAGAACATTCAAGCCTAAGAAGATAATATTTGGCTTTTCGATTGTTCTTATACTAGAGTTGGACTAAAAATATTTTTTCGAAAAATGTATTACGGATTGCTCAAAAGCCGTGGCTCAAAATTAATTATGATATTTATTTCGTTATTAATTTCATCCTTCAGTTGTGTGGTAACATATTGACCGCATAATAACATCAAAGTTATTTTCCTTAAATTAAACAAAAAACTTGCCTTTAAGATCAGTTATTATTGATATATATATATATATATATATATATATATATATATATATATATATATATATGTGTGTGTGTGTGTGTGTGTGTTTTTATGGATTTAAAATTATGGTTGTAGGCATAATATTTGTATCTGTTTCGAGGTGTAGGATGTATTTATTTACAGTTGAACTACTTTATCTTGGAGGTCTCATTAATATTGGAAATAAGATCCTTAAATATAATAACAATATATTGAATCTATATATATATATATATGTGTGTGTGTGTGTGTGTATGTATGTATGTATGTATGTAAAAGCCACATACAAATTCATTCATTTATTAATTGTTATCGTATATCAAGAACATTCAAGCCTAAGAAGATAATATTTGGCTTTTCGATTGTTCTTATACTAGAGTTGGACTAAAAATATTTTTTCGAAAAAATCGATCCCTAAGAGATCCTAAGATCCCAAAAAATTTCCTAAGGATTAAATTTATTTTTTACCTTATTCTCAACGTAACAGAACTTAGATCGCTGAAATTTTCTATGTTGGTAAGTGTCATAGTTCAATAAGAAAAGAATTTAAAAAAAAATTAGATTCTAAGAAGCCTAAATTGTCCAATAGCTAAGGATTTACCCATTTATCTGCTTGTATCTAGGGTAACACCACTTACATCGCTGAAACTTTGAACGGAGGTATATATATATATTTATATATATATATATATATATATATATATATATATATATATATATATATATATATATATATATATATATTGTTTAATAAGCAACGGTTTTCAAAAGTTGAAATTCTAAGAAGGTTAAAATTGGTCCAAAAACGAAACACGTTTATTACAGTTTATGTCCACATTGTGGTTTGTTGATTACTTTCTCTTTGCAAGGTGATTCTACTATATAACTGTAGAGTTGTTTGTAGAATTTGAATTGAATAATTCGAGCTTCTAGTAACCTAAAACTTCTAAGAGTATAGAGATATATTAGTTATTTTAAGATTAAAAATAAATAAATAAAATATTACAGCCCATTATTAATAATTGTTTTCAAATGAAATACTTTGGAGCAAAGACGACATATGAAGGAAATTTTATGAAAATTTGTTATGGTAAATGTGAAAGTTTACAATAAAGTAGGAAGTTTGATACATTCATCACAATAAAACTTCTAAATTTTACAAATATAGTTGTTGGAAAAAATGAACATGAATCGGAAATTCAGTTTATTATATTCCCTGTTGTGAAGGTCGGGGTTTTTGAACAATTATAAAAATTTCTGCATGATCACAATACTTACATACGATATTTGAAAATAGAAATGGACGATATCAAAGTTTCTGAGTTCAATTTTATTTAGAGTGGACCTAACACCATTATCTCTCTCTCTCTCTCTCTCTCTCTCTCTCTCTCTCTCTCTCTCTCTCTCTCTCTCTCTCTCTCTCTCTCTCTCTCTCTCTCTCTCTCTCCTGTGCTTATGATGCTCTACAATACCCTCTCATGTACTTTCGTAAAGAGTACATATCTATTAGCGTCCCCCAGATTGATCGAAATTAAAAAGCCCCTCTTACGAAAACAGTTTATGCTTCAGGCCTTTGCTCTTAGCAAATCATGGAAAGAGACAATTAAGAAAACCACATCTTACTCTATTGCAGTATTTTTAATCGGTGTTTAGTTGCTATGTAAACCAGTATAAAAAAAGAAAGTCTAAATATCATTAAACCCAACCAAAATTAACTGAATGAAAAAATTCGAAAGAAAATTATGTCGGTAAACAAAGCCCTGGGACAATATTTCAAATTTGCTTACGTGGATTTGTCCCATGACCAGTCATAACCTGACATCGTGTAGGCCTATGCTCTCCTGAGAGCTTCATAGTTCTGCAGCCAGAAGGATGAATAACAAATGAAGCTGAGAAGGAAATTTTATAAAAGGTCTCTCCAAAACTTTAACATATTGTTCAAAATATAAATTGCTCCCAACATTCCTTTCCATTGTAAATATTGAACAATTCTTTGTACAAAAAAAAAGAAGGAATTTTAATTAATGATCTTAAAGAGAACTTTGTAATGTATAACAGGTAATTATATAGTTATATAATAAAGCAAGAAATATTGTTATCAAACATATTATTGTACGTGACATTACATATCAACTGAATATAGCAATTTGTAACATCGTCATAATAGAGACGTTTCTATTATTGTCGAACATTGTAAAACTCTATAAGAACGAAAATTGTACGAACGTAAAGATCTTATTTTTGTTTAAACATTAGAAATCTAGATAAAATTCATTTATTTAATGTAACTATGTAATTTAAATAATAAAACGTGAATAAACTAATGCATCATTCATGTTTAAAAGTATCTCAACTCATTTCAAGTGTAACCTCTGTCATGTCATGTTTTGTTATAAATTTAATAAAAGTGACGAACAACATTTTGGATAATATCAACGTGTGTGCCTTGATGATGCTGTCACGTAGATGTTGGAAGTCAAATACACAATATATAAAGAATATCATTGAACTACGTTAGTAATATATAAATAAGTATAAATATACCATAAGAGAATGTACTGTGTAGAGTTTTAGCAATACAATTTCTGTAGCAATGAGGATTATTTCGACATATTAAAATGATAATATTATTGATTAATGAATTAGAAACACCCTATAACAGATAATGGTGTATTGAGGCTCATTCTCATACCTCTTTGAAATGCAATTATTTTCAATTAAAATTATTGAACTTCCATTGTTTAATTTTAAATAATATATTTCTCTTTTAATAACCATAGACCAGTTTTTGGCTCTGGAGAGATATCTGGTTAATTAATAATTAATAATCACCATTTATTATTAATAAATTATTAATTAACCAAAATTATTTTTAACCGGAAGCATTATTATTTTTCCATTTATTTAAATTTATCAATAATAAACTATTTACTATATTCATGATCTGTTTACCCCCTGTCATGAATATGGTTCTAATTTTGTTATTGTTCATAAAATATTCAGAAATTGTGTTTTCTTAAAGATAGGAAATTGATGAGAGTATATTAGTGGTTTAAGACTCGGAAAATCTGCCTCAAAGCAATACAAAATTGTATTTTATATCATTATTAAGCCTGATAAATGTATTACCTTGCTCCAAATACGGCATATATCGTAAACAAGAAACGACAATTTTGATAAATCAACCAAAACAGGGTTAAGTATCACATTTATGGCAAATAATACTGTTAAACTATTGTAGGAATGTAATGTTTTTTACCAAATTTGTACTTGGATTGTTTGGTGAGATAGAATCGCGCGTTATTTAAAGTGTTATATTAATCTGCAATTTATTATTAATTTTTATAAAGGAAATAATTTTTTCAGTACTTAGTCTGTCGAACTACTGAAATCGGCGTAGGGCATTAAATATTTAGTCGCTTAAATTTACGATATAAACATTAGTAAAGGCTCAGTACAAACCAACCAATGTTTTAAAGATCGTTTGTACTTTATTTGCATTGTGAGCTTTGTTAAAGATCTACACAACATGGTAAAGAAGGCTTTTAATATGATATACAATAAAATGTTATAAAATAGTCAGTGATTGCAAACATTTCCTGGCCGAATTTTTTTGCACTTCTCTAGTATGTACGAAACTAGTTAATTTCGCAACATACAAATTGATGAAACAATTCTCATAAAACAAGAATTAAGCTGAACATAATATTATAATTCATTTAGACTTTTTAAATAATTCATCTATTGATTAAAGGTGCTAAGGTTAGAAATTGTTAAATCAATAATGTGACAATATTAGGCGATATTAGTAATAAATAAGAATTTAAACCTAATACCTAAACTAAACCTATGTACCCATGATGTGATTAAAAAATACTAATTACGTATTTTTTTTAAAAAAAACCATCTCCGTAAAAAATGCATTATTACGTATTATGATACAAATAATTATCCATAGAGATAAATATTGATAATATCCAGGTTAAGTATAAGTTTTTTGAAAGACAAAGCTAGGCAAGTATCATTATATTTACAACATCAATCAACTTGTTCATATAAGTTATAGGCGTAAAACAGTCAGAAGTTATGGGACAACCATATTATTGTTAAATATTTATAGCTAACACTTTGCTTGGAATTTAAATAAAATGTGAAGACGATACACATGAACTACTGTCTGGAATAACTTGTATAATACGTGACGTCATCACTGTGATAGTAGGGTTTCCAAATGTATTTAACAACAAATTTAAACATTTTCATCACGTCCCCTCAGTAAATCAACAAGGAGTTGTTTAATTTACTGAGGTTTGTCTCTTTAATAAGTAAATTGAGAATTTACGAATTCATGTAACTTATCACCTTAACACCACCACAATAACATTTTCTTATGAATATACATGAATACTAAATTATTTAAAACACAGTATTCAAATTGAACAATTTTCTTCTAACCACATTTATTATTAGTCCTATAATATATATATATATATATATATATATATATATATATATATATATATATATATATATATTCTGTGAGTTTAAACAAAAATATTAAAAATTCACGATACGTAGGCTATTATAAAAATAATTAGGTTTATTATTATTAATTATTTTCTTATTATTATGCTTTATCAATAGTTAGCAAGAAAAATATTTAATACATCTTGCTTTAAGATACGCATACGTAACTATGCGTGACATAGTTTGAATATTTTATATTCAAATTAAAAAAATTAATAAATGAAAACATTACTGGTAAATATTTCGGAAATATAGTAAAGATCTAAATATATGTGTTTTACTATAAAATACACGTGTTGTAATCGGTAAATGAGAAAGAAACAAATTGAAATATTTACTTTTGAATGCACAACATATCCTTAACTAAACCAAAATAATCATCATAGAGATCTACTTTTAATAACAGGATTTTCATTTTACGTTACTTTATCTAATCAAAAAGTTATAATCTATTTCCATATGTTGAATCTTATGCGGTGTCAGTTATCCATTTTCTATAACTAAAGATCCTCGAAAAAATTTTTAGACGGGGTACAGATGGCATATAACTACTGAATCAACATCAATAAAGCAATTTTTTCTAAGCTTAATTTTTTTATTTTGATAATTTTGATACAAATTTCGAGGTATTAAGAAAAAAATAACAACAAAACAAAAGTAAAATTTAATAACTCTAACTACGAATTCTAATACACCACCATTAAAATGGGGGGGGGGAGGAAGTTGGTCAAAATATGTACCTGAGGTATTACAATTGATTACAGATTCAAAGAAGATATAAACTATATTTTTATTCTTAATACGATATAGATGTTACTTCACAAAATATAATTATAGTCATCTGTAATATAATTTTTATAACGTTATACAAAACACTGACCCATGCTGTGACATTAATTAACATCGCGTAATGTCCTGCTGGGATATGTAAAATTACTTTGTGGGCACCCTGTGGTCGCTATAATCACACTAGGCCGACATTTAATCAACAGAAAATGGAAATTCAAGCTAGATATGAAATCGGCTTATAGTAACACAAAATAATGGCCCGACAAAAAAAAAAATTAAACTTTAACAATATTTCTAATTTGGAAATTTTTATTCTATTCCTATAGTTAGTACAATATTTTTTTTTAAACTACAAGCGTTACAATGAATAGGAACTGAAGATAAATTCTCAAATGTAATTTATTGATAAATTCATTAGTAGCTGGTAATAATGAATTTATCGTTAAATTACACTCGAGATTGTACAATTCAAATAGGGGATACTTTATCTGAAAGTTACTTGTAAACTCTTTATTGATTACTTTATTTGTTTACTTATAAACTCTTAACTGGTAATTAAAAGAAAGTTGTGCTGTATATTAGCTGTTAATTAAAACAATTAATTTATAAAACAATCCATTTTCAGGTAGAAAGAAGATATTAGTAAAAAGTAAATAAATGGAAAATTAACTGCAAGGACCGTGTATACAACCACAGGAGGTCCAGATATCCCATAATTTATTTTTGAATTTGACTTTTTCATGTTCAAATTCATGAAATAAATTGTGGTTCTCGGATGTTATCTATGTACGGTCCAAGCTACTGGTTTTATATTCGATTCATTTTTACTGAAATCAATATAAAATTCGAGAGCATCATTTCTAAAATGTAGTTGAATGATAGAAATATTGTAAAGCCTGAACAAAGTTCTATAAGAAAATAATAACAAAACATGGCGGAAGAATTTAACAGTTTTTAAATTGCACCGATTTAAAACACTTTTATGTCATACTGCTTTAAAAACAGCTGTTTTCAATACATGCAAAACTCGTTCTTTTTAGTCCTAGGACATAAAAACATTAGCTGAAGTCGAGGTCATAAGCTGTTGCTTCGTTTATACGAAATGATTAACGATTGTAAAGAATCTATAAAAACAACCGATACTCTTAATTGTAAATAACCTATAAACAACTGTTACCATCGATTTTAGTTTGTTGTTGTATTTTTTTTAATGAGTAAAGAAAATGTCAGAAAATACAATGAACGATGTCGAAATGCCAATGATTGTTAGTTACCACTAACACAAGTTAAACTGCTGTAATAGTTGCAAACATGTGTAACTTGTGCAAACATTTTAAGTTTAATAGGATAGAACATTAAAAATTAATCTAGAATCATATTATATATTTACTCACTTAACTATTGAATCATGTCATTAATAGCAATTAAATTTAATTTGATGTAAAACTCACATATTTATCTTACGAGGATGGTTTTGAAACACACAATTTATATTTAATATAGGCCCTAGTGTAGTATATTTTCGTTGAATCGTTACATAGAGTGAATACAAAACAGTTTTGTGGAAAAGGTATTGATCAAAGCTGTATTACATACATTAGTAACGTGAAAAGAGTTACACCTCAATGAGATTGCATTCGTTCTATGAAATGGTTTTTAGGTAAATAATGTAACCACTGGTTCTGATATAGAATATGAAAATTTAAAAATTTTATTCTTATTCAAATGCACTGGGTCAATAAAAAACGTATAGTATTAATACATAGTAAATTATTTATTCAAATTTGGTTTGAATAAATCTAAATGGTGTTATTTTGTGTACCAAAAAGTTTGTTGAACATAAATTTTATCTAAACTTAAATTAAACTTTTTCGGATACATTCAAGTTTTTACACAGTGAAACACAATAGTTAAATAATTTGGTATTTACGATTTTGGATAATTTATTATCAAACAATCGTGTCTTCATAGATTTTGTGATCTCTATAAATATTTGAAATTACCCACACAAGATAGAGTCGTTCCTACCAGAGGAAAACGATCAACTTAGCAACAATCTCTTCATACATAAGGCAAGTTCAATTTCACATTACAATTATTAATTTTGTATATCTTGAAATAACTGAAAGAAAATAATCTCGACCAATCAGAAACCTCCATTTGGTTTCGTTATCGTCACTAGACCATAAAGAATCCTCAATGGCAGTAAAGTGATCTCTTTTGGAGTTAATATTGAGAAATAAAAATCCTTTATTTGATCATGTGATCGTTATTCGTCCAATCATAATCATCCATTTTGTTCTTTCAAATGCACCTTCTTTCAACCCTATCACGTGGTATCTGGTTTTTATATCATAAAAAACATTGACTTCCGTCCATTCTATATACTTTCCCACCATTCCTAGTTACACCCTCGACTCGTAGCTAGTAATCGGTGGAAAAACTCTAGTTTAAATTCGTTTTTGGAATTATAAAAATAACATAAATTCCCTCGAAACTGTTTACGATAGTTTTTCTTAGCTAACAGATCACAACTCTTGAATAAGATCCCTGTATTCTTTCCCACCGCTATAACAAAGCCAAGCCTAATTGTTCAACATTTCGCGTGCTCTGAGCTTCCCCCCCACAGGGAGGATATGCAAGAATGGTAAGCCAATAATACGTTATAAAAAAATTATTAAGGTAAGTTGACAGGCGTTATCGCTCGTTCTCTAAAAGTATGTATGAACCTCGCGCTAGTTTAGTCTTACACATTGAATGTAAAATTAGTATAGTGTGGGCACACGCTTTCTCGCTCGCTATCATACAAGCACGTATGAAAATGGTTGCTCGCCACTATCAAGATAGTTTAGTATTATAGATTGAACGGAATAGTGACGACACATTTCTAGCTCTCTTCTACAGTTTCATTCTGAAACTCGCTCGCTCGCTTGCTTAGTGACTATATTGTATTCAATTCAAATACAGTTATAATCAAGTGGTTGCATTCTATAATGTTGTGCGTTAGTTTATGTTTGAACTTATTATGGTGACTGTTAGTATTCTATCTAGAACGAAGAGCATTTTTCGTGTCGTCGGTTTCTACCAAACAACTTATCTGCACCTTTACGAGAGTCAACAGCGCATAGTAATAAATCATACATTAATTTTATGACATAAATGTCATGTATTTAACGATGTATTTCCACATAATTAAATCTAGTTGTTTATTATGTAGTTTATAATTGACTGGTTCTCAGTTAGTATTAAATTCTAAATTCAAACATCAGTGTTATTTTAGAATTGGAAACTAATAAACAATAATAATATCCCTGTTTTGATTTGGGACATACTAATTATATAATTATGACATAATTGTAATAACAATATTAAAAAAAAAAATTAAAATCATTATGATATTACTAATAGTTATAATAATGATTACTGTATTGTTATTAATAACAAAATAATTATTTTGCATTAATGCAAAATTACGATTATAATAAAATTATAATTATTGTAAAATAATAAATATTATGTTTTTCTATACAAATGTAAATTAATTAACTTTTATTATAATAACGATGTAACAGCCTAATAACATAAAATCCATGTTGCAACCATTGTTTCTTATTGCCTACAGTATGTAGTGAAGTCAACCCAACAATCATAGGACCAGAGTGCAATGCTACAGGTTGTAGAAGCAATACGAAGATATATAATGCAGTGTAATACAGCAGGCTGTTACACGAAACATGCTCAAAAGTAGGGTTCAAACATTGTCAAGTTCTTCAAAAATATCGTGACGTGATTGAAGAAGAGAAGATTTTTGGAAGCTACAGATATGTAGATAACCAGAACATGAGGAAGAACTTGTTAATTCTTTCTTTGAATAGGAACATAAAATTTACCTAACTAATTTTACATTTTAGCTTATTGGGAAAAGACAACTAACAGAATCGGTTCAATAGAGAGAAGAAGATGGCAGAGAAGAATTATCTGGGTTACTTTAGACAACGAATACTAATAAATTTCCTTAAGAAAACCAAAATCCACGTCAATGACTAGAGCACAGGGAATTAATGGAGCTTAAGTCAACTTTTTTTTTATCTGTAAGAGAGTGCATGAAAATACTTTTATCCTGATCATCGAGTATATAATATCGATGTTAGCTCTGCAATTTTTGGACCTAAATGCTTTCTTAATAATAATATTAATCTCGTGAAAGTTTAATTGTTTAATTAGATATTAAACCATAAACATATTTAACTTTATTTACGAATAATATAAAATATAGCCAATATGGAACTTCTTGTATTTAAAGTTTGTATTCAAAAAGCTTTCATAATGTTCATTACAGAAATAATGCTTTTATAACAGTTGTCATTTTAGGACTTGATAACACGAAATGTAAGTTGTAAATTATAACTATGATACTTTATGCCTTGTCTTTTTAATTTGTATTCTTTTTAGATTTTTTATAATCTAGATTATGGTAACATCATAAATTTAAAGGTTTTTTTTTCATGATTTCTTCACCCTTAATAACATGAAATGATTTACGATGACAAAATTTTTGTATAACTTATTATTTATTTCTTATAGTGGAACGTTATGAATACGAAGGAGATTTGACAACATCTTGCTAATAACAAAAATGTGTACGTTAAATGTAGGCTATAAATGTTTCCAAATCATGTCACTTACGGTTACGGTCATGACCTCAACAAAAATTCCTCATCATATAAGAACCTTAAAATATGCCCCAAAATTTATGGTTAGAAAAAAATTATATAAATATTATTTACTGAAAAAACTATAATTTATTTATTTTTTGTATGGTTTTGTTTTGTAAAAGCAAAGGGAAAAATAAAGTTGTGAGTAGAAATCAGGTACTTCTTAAAAGTGTGACTCTAGAAATATTATCTTACTTAAGCTAAATAAGGATTTTATTATTTGAGGTTTCTATTAAATATGGTAAACAATTGAATCGTGTTACCAAATGTTGTAAGTGTGTAAGAATTAATATTTATTATATATACATTTAAGCTTACTTGTAAACGTTTAGAGTGTGATCCAATTTAATTATGTCTCATTTTGTATTGAAATGCGTACACATATTCCTAAATACACTCTAACTTTAGTTCTATTTTTAGAAGAAGAAAAACTATTATAAAATTTTGGAGACACATATTACACACATATGTAAGATACGGTACAGAATTTGAACAATGATTACTGCTGCGAGATTAAATCCATACTCTCCAAATGTAATTGTATTTAACTTAAGTAAACCTAAACTAAGTAAATCAAATGTAAGTCTCTTTAGTTATACAGCAAAGTTTGAAATTGTTGATTGTACTCGAATATTTGCTTAGCAGTATTGTACTGTGCAAAGTTCTATAGATTAATTAGTCAAAGTTCGTCTAAGTGAGTTTGTGCAATTTAATTAGTTCAGAGCTTAGAAAATATTCAGAGTAGAGAATCAAACGCTTAAGTTTCATAATCACTAAAAAAAATACTATTTTACAGTAGTTTATTATTGTATTTAGTAATCCACTTAATTTCCGTAAATAATTTACCCTATTACAAAAAAGTTATATATTAATATATATACATGAAAATATATTTTTTTTAAATGCATTCCTTTCTTAGTAAGACCAAGTACATACAGTTTACAAATGTAGACGTAAATTTTAACAGAATTTTCAATAAGTGTAGTGGCAAAAACAAGTTTCTATAAAAAATAATCTTTCAAACGTATAATGAAAAGTAACATATTCATAGTCTATTTAATTTACAGAGACTAAATTTTAGTGCATAAATCAGAGAAAAATTAAATAAAAAAAATATCTGACCCCATTTGATCACACATAACGTTAATGTACCTTAATATTCTTTATTATGGGAAGAAGCAAATGTCAAATTGGTTTATACGTTTTTAAAACGTGTTTAGTTATGAATTGCAATATTAGGACAAATTATTAAATAAAAATTAGCGTAATATCTATTTATTATATCTTCGTTTCATAACATTCTGTTGACCTCCATTTTTAAACACCGCAGGAAAATATCATAATAATATATATTTATAAACTAAACAGGAACAATTATTAAAACTAATATAAAACGTTCAAGGAACAAGGTGGTTTACATCTGACACATATTCGTGCGTTCCGTCAATCGGTAGAGAGCAAAAAAGAGGAAACATCCCCTGAGGGATTACAAGACTTATTTGAGATATACACGTAGTGACATATTGCCAATAACGTCTTAACTGGCAGTAAAAATGTAAGCAACTATACCCATCTCTGTAACCCAAACCAGTATGGCAACATAGTTGTATAAAACTACATGTAACTAACAATGGCTAAAGGGTTTGTTTATTTTACATAAAGCCATATACTTATATTGATTGCAACGAAAGAGTAAATATTTTTAATTTCAGCAGATTGACTCGAATTTTATCATTAACAAAATTTAATAAATGAGAAAGGTAGAGATGAGTCGTTTTATTCGATCGTGGTTTCAGAGGAATTTGCTAAATAATTAGGCAATCTTTAAATAACATACAGTAATTATGTTCAACAAGTTTTGAGAAAACAAAAGTATTTGTCATGCTTAAAAAATACAATAAATGTCGTAAACAAACAAGTATGTATATATTTTTTAATTGCAACACTTAAATACAATAATACAACCTTATAACCGAGAGAATAAACGTATATAAATAACAATACTTATTACATGTATATCTTAAGTAATGCTTTTGTTTGCTTCATTGAATTTATTGTTTATATATATACTATAGTTTTAATATATATTTTTTTAAATTTTCTGAAAAAGTAAAAATGATGTCGATTCACATCGAAATTATTTTTGGTTGAATTTTCAAACTTTGTAATGGACATTTTAAATATGAAATGTAATAATTTAAATCTTTTAATTACTGCTTATTCAAAAATTGAGAAGGAATTAGCAAGTAACTAACGTAAATAAGATATGTGTAAAAACGAATCAGGTTGTATTAAAACTGATAATATTTTTTGAGGAGTTGGAGAGGACATACAAATATACCGTATATACAAATGTACAAAATTAAAGTCAATGTTATTTTCCGTGACCTCTTGAATAAAGACAATGCAATAAGTAAGAAATCTTATTTCCTGCGTGTTTATAGCAGGAATACAGTTTTGATTATATATAAATATATATATACATTTAATTTTAATTTAATTTCTTTTTCTTTTCACATTAATTTGCTTTTTGATCTAATATTAGCATATAACTATATAAAACTATATACAGCACATTGATTTTTTTATTTATTTTCAAGTGATGGGAATATTATGATTAAATGCTTAGAAAACACCAAACACCATTTGTCATTTTGGGTTATATAAATTGTAGTTTTATAATGAATACGAACAAATGATTACATTATGAATAAAGTTAATTTATATGCCAATCCAGCGTTTTAATTTTTAAGCAATTAATATTTTGGATTATAGCTATTTTTCGTTTTATATTGAATTATTTAAATAGTTTTAATGTTCAAGCATTTTAAAAATGAGC
Source organism: Aphrophora alni (assembly GCA_963513935.1). Lineage (NCBI taxonomy): Eukaryota > Metazoa > Arthropoda > Insecta > Hemiptera > Aphrophoridae > Aphrophora > Aphrophora alni. The sequence goes on along the minus strand of OY740769.1, from coordinate 134,429,724 downwards.
AAATTATGACAATTTCCAAATATTAATGAAAAAAAAAATCAGTAGAAAAATATTGAAGAATAGAAAATAATATACTATAGCAACCTAAAGGTTTGATATATCGTATTTCTAAATATATTGGACAATTTACGGAAAATATCAACCATATTGCTAACAGCTGTTGTAATCCTTAATAAAGAGTGTTCATTAAACAGCATACTAAAAAAATAATATCTTATTTTTATGTACACTCATTGTTTTATATTTCGGATTCAAATTTTACAGTTAATGTGTATTTACGTTCCAGATGAAAACTACAGGAACATAATTTTATTTTTATTTTCATGAGTTTATAAAACACTGTATAGGTAAATACGCTCACGAATGATCAGTAGACTTCTCATTAAATTTAATAATTTATCATGATATACTGTACATCATGCTTTATGCAAATATTGTTGTTTCATGTACATTAGCTACCGTTAGTACTCCTTACCTGTGCAATTAAACATATTCACTTTTAAGAATATTTATTAAATATGCTATATGTTTATTTATAGTATACTTGTTGTTGAGAATGTGGGGAATCTTATTCTTGTTATGGAAATAATTAAATAACCTAATATTGTTAAACACGTCCTAACTATTTTAAGTAAATTGGAACACATGTTTGCTAAATATAAAGGATAACGATTTAAAATAAATGACAAAACCCTTTGCACTTTTCGATAATTATCTATAAATTACAAAATAATGAACTTGCCTGTGTTCTTAGTAGATAAAAAATGTAATGAAAATTTGATAATATTCATGGGAAATATTTAAAAAAATTGAAGCTTTATGTATTCATTTTTCACTACCGGTAACTTCATCTTATGTTTACCAAATATGTATATTAGAATACACACAAGGATGAACAATAACTTTACTAGACACAGATCCCATTTTCACAGAAAAATAAATTGTTGTAATATCAAATAAAATATATAATTAAAAAAAAAACAACTCTTTACTTACGCTAACATGACCATACCTTTCCAGACCTTGAATTTCACGACAGCTTACAATGGAAGATCATCGTACTTTAATATAAACTTTAACTGTAAATGGACTGCAATACTAACAATCAGTATTTCAAAAGGGTTGAGAGAATGTCATTCGTCCCAGTGGTAAATCTCCAAATAAATGCATTTGAAAGTTCGTTACCTAATAGCACCCCGAATGGAGATTGTAATATCTTATTACAATATATTATAATAATATTATGGTATGTAGATACCATAAAATGCAAGTAGTTTTTGGACATGAAAAATATTTTGAGATTATGTTAAATTAGATCTGACTATAAGTGACATAAAACCTATAGTGAATTAGAGCGAAGTTAAGAATGAGTGTTCAACAAATGCGAAAGGTTGTTGGCCACTAAAGGTGACGTAATTTTAGTCAAGAATGCCTCGAACGTCATAAGAAATGGTTGATTAGTTAGAAGGGTGATTACTCGTGGCTGACACAATCATCGGAATCATGGAACATAAGATCTGCAGTTGGTTGGCACCCATTCTAGTATCTGTCTGACTCGATTAGAAATGTAGAACTTTAATTTATAAAGTAGATTGGAGTAGTGATCCAAGCTAATAAAGCCACGGAATCGTAACAGTGTTTAATTAATTAAATTAAACATCTTGTAGAAATACACTAAATGCATTAGTGCATTAATTTTGGTTGCAATTTTACACTACATAGCTCTAGTCGTTTAAGTGAAATTCTTTTACTTTGGATTTAGCTTCAGTTCGTTTTACGTTAACCACTTTTTTGAAGGGATCATGTTTAAAACAATTTTAGAACTGCAATGTTTCGTAATATTAGTCGATTGACTTGCAGAATTTAATAATGCGATAAAAGTACGTGATTTATTGAAGAAGTTTGACAAATGATCTAAAGCAGTATAAATTATGGTTGAATGAATATTGTGTATATGGACTGTTTGAGAAAGAACAAACGCTGATAAAATATTGCCATAGTTGTAGACCGTAATCGATTTCTAGTTAATATAGACATTTGATGAACTTAAATCACAGCGCTAATTACACCTCAAAACGGGAGTTTGATCTAAACTTATGAATATAAAGTTAGTTCAAATTGAAGAGGTAAAGTCGAAGATTATAAGTTAACTCCATCACAACATACTAAAGTTCAGGTCTAAAATTTGAAATAAAAATTCGATGAGGAATACCTCTCAAGTCGGAAACTCACCTTATCGGTCGTTTAATCCACTAAACATGAGAGTCAAAAATTATAACTAAGAAAATAATGTACCTTATTACAAACTTTATATTACATATACATATATGTGTGTGTACTTTATTTATTACATCCCATCATGTTGGAGATTTCTTAGCAGTCCAGATAAAATATATACTATTTCGTTGTATGTGTGTTATATATTTATATTATATTGCTGTAACATTTCCCCTTTACTTTAATAAAAATATGTCATTAGGAGTTAGCCATGCATAAATAATAGTTGACATGTGTAGCCATATATTTGTAACATAACAAGCAGATGTTTGGGGTTTGTTACATCATGTATTACAAGGCTGAAAGGGTAAAGGGCGGGAGAGGATGATTAATCAATTTCCTGTAGTAAAACTAAACCACGAAATGCTGGTGATTTAATTGCTTGTCTAACGATGTCCTACAGCTTTCCCTCCCTCCCATTGATATCAAACACTCATCTGTTACAGCTGATTCAGCAAAACCACATGACAGTGTATCCAATGTTCTATCACAGCATATAATCGTAACCGTATCATCTCTTAGGGGAAATTTGTTAAATTTACACAAATTAATAAATTTTAAAATTGTTGTTAAATATTAAAGTGTTCATAGAAAGTTTATATATATATTTACAAAAACGTTGATATATTGTGTTATAAAGAAATTATAGCAAATGTTTCAATAATAACTAAATACTAAATGTTACTTGATTAAGAATAATATAATATGTGGATTAAAAAATATGAAAGAAATTCCCTATTAGGACGTACACTATTTAATTTAAACTACAGATAAAGACGAAATTTATCTCAGAGGCAACATTCCTGTTTTATTGTTAACAAATTTTGCTTTTTATGTCTTATCTTGAAAGTAAAACTATTTATTATACGTATTTGTGTTGAAATCGGTCAATAATATCACGAGTCATATGTACAGAGTGATTAATATATATTTATAAGAGCCTCAATGTTCACTTAAATTTCATCGCAAAGAATGTGGTTCTGGTAGCTGATTTACTGTGTTCTTACATTCGTTGACTAACATTTTCATAAACGTTGCTCTTTCCAAATGTAAATACTCTTCATTGTATAGAAAACTAAAAGCGTCGTTGTGAATTTGTATCAAAACTTCTCCCGTTATTACACAAATATGAAATATATATTAAAATGTTTCATTTCATTGAAACCCAAAATCATCTATTAACCCTATTTTTAATAAGCGATTTCTCAAGTATGTGCATTTAGTTATAAATAAATGAATATCAAAAATTTTACGTTGATTAAATTATGTATTTAAAAATAGTCTCTGAATAAGCAGACAATAAATGATATCTAATAGATTTTTAAAGTACACTATGCATAGTCCTATATATAAAATTGAGTACATATAATTGATTTACAATGGTTCTTTAAAAATGAAATGGTAACTTCTTGGTAATTTATAATAGGAATATATTATATAAATATAATAATGTTTTCATCCCCTTTCTGTCAAATTATTTCAGTTAATATAAAATGTATACTTAAAAATAAATTTTAAAATGCACAAGATACTTATTTCCTAGTTCTTTTTCTTTTAGTCAGAAGCTGTTGGTAATTTCTAACAATAATATACAACGTGTTAAATAAGTCCCGGGACGGCTTTATATTGTTTTAACCATTGCAGATAGAGCTACAAATATTTGCAGATTGTGAATGGACAACAACACCTATTTTAATACGTATTCAATACGTGGACCGTTATCTTTCCAGGGAGACAGCCCACAAGGAGTAAGTAGGAAATCTTAAATGAGACCATAGTTCAAGTTGTACAAAGAAGTAAAGGCCTGTATGAGTATAAAACAATGCCGCAAACCCAACCTGATGAAGATCACTCTAGCTACAATAGTGTGGGTTAACCCTTAAGTGCGCACGTTTGCATATCTGCAAAGCTACACTGACATAGCTTGTATTCAAAGCTAAGTAGATAAAATACTCTGAATTTCTCCTTTACACATCAGCAAAAGTGTGCATTAGCGACACAACTATAAACTGTGCCACCAGAATGCGCTGTTAACTTGTTTTATTATTGTTTGTAAATCTATGTCTAAGGTTGTGCTGGCAACTATAGTTTGTCAATTTCTAGGCAGTATTTAAAGAAGTTAATGTTTTTATTAACAGTTAATAATTTAAGTGGTTTAGGTAACATTTTAGGTATCTATTGGTGAAGTTTAATTTTTGTGTTTAGTATAATTATTGATTTTGTATAAAAAATGATTTCTTTGCATATCTGTGCACATTATAGTGCACATTATAGTGCACACCTTTGCACATATGCAATGTATCGAAAAACCATAATTAAATCTATAAAAAAAGTTTAATATTTTTTTTAGCATTTTTCCCTTTTAAAATGATGACATATGAAAATAAAAATAATATTTTTTGTTCAAAATAAAAAATTGATCTTTTAAGGGTTAAAAATTCATCGAAGCTACAACGTCAGGTATATTGAATACAACAATAATGTTTATTACGTAGAGGTTAGGATATGAATTTGTCTTCGGAGAATAATGAATTTATTAAAACATTAATAGGTATGATGAGTTCTTCAGAACACTGTTTGATAAGCCACACAGAAACTTGATCAATGTCAGTGGAATTTTTATATTTTAATTTCCTAATAGTTTTGGAAACATCCTCTTCATGTATAGGTAAAAGAAACATTGACGACTCCATTTCTCTGTTTCGGAATGAGTATGACTTACAATTCTCACATTGAAATAAGTTTGCACCGAAAAAAGTACTAAAGAAGTCTGCGACAAGTGATGGTTCAGAATAATCTACTCCATCAAACGCCAACGTCACTTTACCAGAATTACCATTCCTTTACGAACATCATTATTAATTTGTTTTGTTTCCCTTTGATTTTGCTTCATATCAAAGTACAAATTTAATAACATAAAAAAAAAAAATGTAAAAAAGAATTAAATTGTAATATTTAGGTCATTTAGACTAGTAAAACTCACCCAATTATGATTTTGTCGTAGGTATTTCAAAATAATAATATTTTCAGGGCGATAATCCCTAAATTGACTAAAGTATGGTTTGTTGGAATATGCAATACGTATCTAAGAATAATTTCCTTTGCATAATGATCTGATTTATAAAATCACTAGGGACATTTGATATAACTTTATCTATTTCAGTGGATCCCACCACTATAGTTGGAGATTCTATGCACTATTTAAGATTAGAGGTAGCATAAATGTCTTGCAGTCTGTCTGTACACATAGATTTACATAACTCATTACTTACAACATATTTTAAAAGTTATGCTGGCTGTCACAACAGTGTTTTGACCCAAAACTTTACCTTCTTTTCAGTATATTGCATAGAGATCTGTGCAAAGATCTTGTTTTTAACTTACGTCAAGTTCAAACATCCGAAAACCGCTAGGTATTTATTTCTACAAAATCCGCATTGATTTTGCACTAATGCAAAATGTCAATACTGATTTGGGAAGCGAATAATAATTAATTTATAATTAATATAAATGTACACAGACCTTGTTTTACACAGAAACAAAAATTTTATGTCTTTTAGTTTTTCCTGAGCTTGTTTTTAGAATACAATAAATATGAAATAATTGAAAGTTATATCAATACAGATAGTTATTTCCTACAGATTGTAAAATAAAAATAAGAAAAAAATTATAAAAAATAAGTCATAGAATAATAATATTGGGAATGGAGATGAGTAAATTTCAGCAAATTCCTCCTAAATTGGCAACAACTCTACAACAATAATTTTTGATCTAAATATAATGATTACCTATTTTGTTAGTTCTCTTCGTTCAATTATTAAAACTACAACACTAGTGCATTTTAAGACAGAAATTTTGATAAATTCTTTAAAACAACCTACTTTTTAACATGATACTTTAAACTGCAAAATTTTACTTTATTATGTTTTTTTTTCAAAATTAATGGACGATAATTAAATTTGCCTAATTTTTGACATTAATTCATAACAGATGTAAAAAATAAACAAATGTCTTAAAAGGAATAAAATCACCAACAACCAAGAGCTAATCAGATATTGATGTTGTTCAAGCCATTTTACCTGTGGGGTATTTTGTTCTTCATTAGTTTTTTTTTAAATTGTATAATTCAAACATTGTTTAACCCATTGAAGTTTTAAAACAACAACATATGATACGGGATAAGAACGAGATGGCTATACTCATTTCCACTGTAATGGAATGATAGTCAGAAATTTAAAAGAAGTATTATTTCTTTTCTTTTTTTAGTTTTCCTTCTTTCAATTCCATTCCGAACATTATTGATCGTGAAATTTTGGAATATATTTGGCAATAATATTTTCGCTTTTATATTCTAAAATATTACTGATTTATTTATCCTTTGTAATCAGTTTATTTCCCTTCTTGATAAGGGAAATTATTGAGTTATTTTTCACTAATATTATTTTAATTTCCAGCTTTATTCGTTTGTTGACCTGCAAAAGCATTTATTTCAAGTTTGTTACAAAACCCTTATTCCTTATATAATAAGATTTAATTAAAATAAAATCTCTAAGAGATATTTCTAGATGAAGAGTATTCCCCTAATTGCTTTTGAAGATAAACCCTACTTCAATAGCTACTAAAACATGCTTTCGGTTTTAATTAATTTTCGTTCCTAAATCTTTTACCAATATTAAAATTATTTATCAAAATTTAAAATGTCCAATCTAAAATATAATAATAGCCTGTAGTGTAATTGTTTTCGTAATCATTATTAAGTGGTCTTCATTAATGTTTGACTATTTACATTTTTTTTTTACATGCGCACGGTTAACCGTGCGCATGTAAAAAAATGTTAACATCAACGTATATGTGTATTTATTTAATTGTGTGTACAGTGTCAATGTTTTTGTGATGTTTAATGTTTTAACGACCTCTACGGAGTGAAATTACTGAAGATGGAGATACGTCTCCGAAACGCGTCTTTGTAATAAAGACAACAAAGTCACATGAAAGGAACTATAAGGTAATATAAATTAATTTATTACTCATTATATTATAAGGATTAAACACCATTAATAAGAATTGGGCGTTGTTCATTGGACGTTCGTGTTCCTAGCCCTTGGGTTTTAGTGACAACAATAACTCCTTTCTGAAGATATATTCTAAATTCAATTAAAGGATAAATTCTAAGCGAGGATAGACAAATCCATGCACTTCGAAGAAAGGTGTTAATACAGCAGGTCAAAAGAGACCTTCTATACCGGAAATACCGCCACTAATGTTTTTACTTCAAAAAGTATAAAATTGGCATGATACATAATTATTTATGTATGAAACTGCACACGGTTTTTCCTCCAGCTGTGAAGAAAAGGACTAGTTTCTCCCTCATGCAATTACATGGTCAGTAAATGAACAATTTAATAAATAAAGCTGATATAATAAAATAAAAGTAATTGCCGAATATTTTAGTTTTATAATAAGATTATAGTTTTTGTGAGAAAAATATTAAAATACTCGTATTTCCAACAAATTTATTTCCTGTATTGTGGAACAGTATTGATATATAATAAATCTAAATTTACCGTTACCGCCCCTCTGTCAACTTTTCTTTAATAAATGTCCAACTTGGAGGTAATTAAAACGTCTCATGTTCATCAGTTACCGAAGGCCATTTGCGACCCTTCTAAATTAGACATCGCAGCTTTATATTATATTCCCCTTCAATTAATATCATACTTTTTCATTGAACAAAGTAGTAGCCTACATGAAAAATATTGGAATATCGCGAATACTACAGTTTCGTGAAATGCAAAATCCATTCTATATCTTGACATATCCTCCTATATTTTTATTATTATTTTCATTGTATATGAATATATTTCCTGTCTAACTATTGCCCGAAGTGTCTTATCCGAAAAACTTCAAAAATTTGGACAAATAATCCAAAAACACATGAATAAAACAATTAATATAAACATATAATATAATGAAATTGCAGTTAAAATGTTTAGATCTAATATGGAGGGCAAAACTATATTTTGTATCCAATGTGCGATATTACAAAACATGTTTAATTTATAAAATTTCTAATTTCACTAGTTTTATTGTATATTAAAATAATTTTAAAAAGTTTTCATTCTTTATAAATATCCATTTATACTATATTTCCTCCAAGATTTGCTAGTCTACATAATTAGACCCTATTATCCCGTACAGCATATATTCCATACAAATTTGGACAACTACAATACTAAAACGTATTTTAACTGAACACCTTCCCGATATTTTGATCTGATGATGACGGTTTAACAAAAAGAAAGAAATTTATATTGTCTGACTGAAAAAATATAGTAAACCTATAATATATTTACCAGTTACTATACATTATTACCATAGTAAAACTTAATCACCCTGGAGTATTACAATAGCAAAAAGAAGTCATTGACGATTATGACGTTCGGTTAACCTGGTCACCATGGATAATTACCATTGTATAACCTAGTGACCATGTTGCATAGCCACAATAAAACCTAGTTACCACGGAATAATACCACATTAAATATAATCGCTAATAACACCACCGTAAAACATAGTTACAATGGATTATAAAAATCATAAAACCGTGGATTTTTATCTTCATAATATTTAGTCACCATATATTAATCTTGTATTAAAACGTAGTCAAAATGTATTTTTACCATTGTAAAAAATAATAATGTTGTGAAAAATAATCCAAAATTGTAACATTTATCCCACGAAAAAATATCAATTAGTTATTGCAAATAAATAAATACAATTAATAAACATTTAAAATATTTTTTATTTGGCAATTTGTCTTTATAGATTTTACAGATAAATATGATGTTTTACTCTAATATAAAAGTGAACACTTAATACGTATGGAAAAATATATCAAGGAAAAGACAATTTTTTGAAAACTGGACAGAAACTAATAGAATAATTTACCATGTATTTAAAAATACTTTTTTGAATCAATGACTTGGTCCTGGATTTGTATTGCTTCTAACTAATCAATTTTATTCTTGTTTTCAATCCGTTTATTGACTTCATATGGTTTACTAATTAAAACTTATAACCTACATTTTAATCAATGCCTATTATTGCAAGTTGAAAAGTCTTGTTTATTGTTGGAGTAGAGAGTAAATAAAAACAAATGTTTTGGAACCAAAGGATGAAAACAAAGATAATTACATGGATATATATTTGTATGTTTGGTGGTTGAGTCGACTAGATTTATTAAAAGAAATAGGGATACAACTAAAATTCCTCCTAACTGCCATTTCAAGAGAAACGTGTATAGTATCCTAGTTCAAATTGTAAAATAGAATTAATTAAACATAAAAAGAAAAGTTAAAATTGATTTTCCAGGTTTAAAATTAACAAATACGTTAAAACTGCTTTTATAAATACTGTATTTATTGTGCAATCCTAGTTCTCATAGAAAAGAATATAATATGATCATGTACTTCTTATGTAACATTTTTGTTTTTACACATCCTTAAAATATTTCTAATAACTAAATTTATAAAGAGTTTTTTTTTTCAAAATATATCAATAAACTAATCTAAATTTTATTTCCAAACTATGGTTGAATAATAGGTAATTTCTCAGTTTTTACGGAGAATATTAACATAATAAAACACTGAAAACATAAAACATCCAACCACAGTAAATACCCTTTACTCCATCTCTTGATATCTAAAATAATAAAATAAGGTCACCACTTCTAATTAGTCAAAACAATACGCCCTTGCAATTTATTTATATGTATAATATGAGGATATTTTCTTTAAGTGTAAATTGGGTTTTAACAGTTAATTGGAGTTTGAAATAAATATTTACTCTGCCATTGTATGTTGTCAATATATGAGACAAAAGCGAGTGGTAAAAGTTTAAAATATTTATATATTAGTACAGGAAAACTGAATATCTTTAATTTGTTTTTCGTAGGAAGATCATTTATTGTTTAAATACCATTTATAAGTTGTTAGAAACAGATAATTGATTTGTACACAAATAGTACTGTATACTGGGAGAAGTGATGTTAGATCGTTCAAAAACCATTTGTAATTCCAAAATAAAAAAATTAATAAATAAAAAGAAGTTTAAAGACCAAACCCACGACAATTAGAATTTTTCAAATATCCAGATGTATTAGTTAAAGAGTGAATTGTATTTAATTACAATTCACACCATTATCACTAATATGTAAATACTGTAGTAGTTTCCGATGTCGGAGATTTGTACAATATGATTTTAAATGCATGTGCAAAACTCAATATAAAATTCAATTTAAATATTTAATTTTTATTATATAAAAATCAGGATTACAAAAAAGGAAACTAAATATAAAAAAAAAATAGTAATTATAAGTATACTACATACTATATATATTTACATCCCTTCCTACTTTCCAAAAAACACAAAATCAAAAATCATAAATCATTATATATTTACCATTTTCGAAGGAAACTAACAATTTAAATATTTATGAGTTTGTGTAAATTCGTGTAAAATCAATACAGACTATTTGTATTAAGAAAGTACTCACAATAAACTATTCACATCAAATATTTTATTTACATTTTTTCCACTTTTCTGTGTGTCGGCTTTTCTATATTTAAAGTCCTCTCTTTTGCCATAAAAGCTTGTCCCTTAGAGTGCGTATGCATAATAGAAAGGGTAGAAAAATTTCCAAAGCTTGGGTTTACATTACTAGTGCAGTTATGTTGTATCTAAAAGAAATTGGAGTATGTCTGTCTTAATAAATAAGTACAGATGAGGTTTGTTTTACGTTAATCATTTTTGTGATAATTAACCAAGAAAAATTTGGAAAAAATTTAACAAATATGCCAATTTTTTTCAACACATGCTTATACTTTGTTGCAATTTTTTTTTTTAACAATTTTTTTATCTTTAACGTAGTTCCAATAAAACAAAAATATAAATACAGTAAAAAAAAAAAAAAAAAATCTAATAATAATATAGTTAACAACATTGTGTACAAGTCAGTATGCTTAGTGTTGTGTAATCATTATGATGAAATTAATTTTCCTATTTGTTGAAGGTCAATATGTTTTTTAGTATTTATATACACTTTTTATCTTTTTTTTTTTTTTTTTTTATTACAACTGAGGCATGCCTCATCTAGCAATTTTCCTTTATCATATGTGTTCGCTGTGTGCTGGGGTGCAGTCCGACGGCTGGTCCCAATGTGGTTACTGCCTAGTGAGGTCCATTGGCTTGGTCCTTTTCAGCCTTCTTGTGATGTTGTCACTGCGGTGCAGCAATTGGACAATCTCTGTATTCTTGTGCTGCTCCAGCCTGCGACGATGCTTAACAGAGAGCCTCTTGATGACTTCCTCAACAGGCTCAATGCCTAGGTCCTTATGTATGTTGTCATTCCTCACATACCATGGGGCGTTGACAATCATTCTCAATACTTTATTTTGGAAAACTTGTATTATGCTACTGTTGCTTTTCTTTGTACATCCCCAGAGTGGTGCACCATAGGTCCATATTGGTCTTAGAACTTGCTTGTACAATAGTATTTTGTTGCTTATTGACAGTTCGGAATTTCTTCCAAAAAGCCAATACATTTTATTGAATTTGAGCTTTAGCTCGACTTTTTTCTTTTTTACATGCTCTTTCCATCTGAGCTTTGCATCGAGTGTCATCCCGAGATACTTTGCACTGTTTACGTATGTTATCTTCCTTTCATTTAATGTTATTGGTGCTGGTTCGTATCTTCTATTGGTAAAATTAATATGAACAGATTTTGATTCATTGAGCTTTAGTCTCCAATTTTTTGTCCATTGACTTACTGCGTTGGTAGCATTCTGTAATTTCTCTGTGGCTTCTAAAATGTTGTCACCAACTGTTAGAATTGCTGTATCGTCGGCAAAAGTCGCCACTGTGGAATTTCCATTAACTGGTATATCTCTGGTGTACAGAAGGTACAGTACAGGGCCAAGGACACTTCCCTGGGGTACTCCTACTTTGATTGTTTTAATTTGTGAGTAGTCATGTTCATATCTAACACGAAAGTGTCTCTCACGAAGGTATGACTTCATAATTCTGTAGAACTGCTCCGGCAAGTCCCGTTCCAGTTTATGTTCCAGCCCACAGTGCCAGACTCCGTCGAACGCCTGCGCCACGTCGAGAAATACGCCCGAGCAGATCTGTTTCCTCTCCATAGCTTCCTCTACTATCTCCACCACTCTGTGAACCTGCTCAATGGTCGAGTGTTTTGCCCGAAAACCGAACTGATGTGCAGGTATGAGCCTCCTATCTTCTATAATAACCTTAAGTCTTTTAAGAAGGAGTTTCTCGAAGATTTTGGATAGTATTGGCAGTAATGAGATTGGACGGTATGAGGTTACCTCATGAAGTGGTTTACTCGGCTTAGGTAACATGATGACTTCTGCTACCTTCCATTGATTAGGAACATACTGTAACCTAAATGCTGCATTAACAATGGACAGTAGTTTCCTCAAGGCTTTTTCCGGAAGTTCTTTAACTATTTGCCCCGTAATCAGATCATAACCTGGAGCTTTTTTAGGGTGTAAGTTATGTTTAATTTCGTTTTTTAATTCCTTTAGTGTTACTGGTATGATTTCTTGTTTATCTATTTTGTTTACTTTTGGTAGGTGTTCATTTGCCATTTGCTTGGGAAGCGGACGGAATATTTGTTCCAGATGCTCTGCAAAAAGCTCAGCCTTTTCATTTGTACTTCGAGCCCAGGCCTGTTCGTTTATTTTAACTGGTGGTATTTGCACTACAGGTCTCTTAATTCCCTTAATGGCACGCCATAGGGAGTAGTCGGTGTCTTTGTCAGCTGTTAGGTTTTCTAGGTATTTATTAATTGTTTGGTTTTTAACCTCCTTTATTAATTCCTTGAGTTTATTTGTTAAATTGTTGAGTCTGGTTTTGTTTTCAGGGGTACGATTAATTTGCCATTTTTTTCGGGCTCTCCGTTTCAGATCTACCATTTGTTTGACTTCAACAGGATAGTATATGTCATTGTTTCTTTTCGTTTGCCGAGCCGGTGTACTTTCCCATGCTGCTTGTTGTATGTTCTCTATCAACCGTTCGGTTTCGTCTTCCAGTTGGTATGGGGTTTTGATCTCTGCTAGGAGTTTTATATTGTCATTGAGGAATTTTCGAAAGTATTGCCAGTTGGTTCTGTTGTTAGTAAGCCTGGCTGTATTTTCTTTCTTGATTATTGTGTCACTAATTGTCATTATAACATGCGTGTGGTCTGAACTTAGCCCTTCTTAGTTTTTTACTTCCATGTATCTGTGTGAAAGACCTCTGGTCACAAAGATGTCAATTGTATCCGGTATTTTGTTTGTATCTGACGGCCAGTATGTCGGCTTACCGCCGGAGTGAAAGCTACACTGGCATTCTTGACCAGCTGCAAACATCTCTCTACCTTTCGTTGTAGTCAATCTTGAACCCCAATAAGTATTTTTGGCATTGAAGTCTCCACCAATGATACATCTACTTCCTAGGGATCTAAACAAGGTTATATACTCTTCTTTTTTAATACTGTGTCTCGGGGGGCAGTATATAGCTGAAACTGTGAATTTCTTGTGTTTCCCAGTCTCTACATTCACAGTTGTAACCTGCATTGCTTCGTCTTCGATCCTGGCGTTTTCCCAGTGTTTCAGATGCTGTTTTATTAGTATTGTTGATCCCCCTCTTGCTCTGTTGGCCGGGTGTATAGAATGATAACAAAAATATCCTCTTATTTGTACATGAGTTTCTCTGGTGAAGTGGCTCTCTGATATCAGGCAGATGTCTAATTTTTCTGTATTAAGGAACACCTCCAGATTTTATTTTTTTATCTGAATTACAAAAACAAAATAAAAAAATTTAAGAACTAAAAAAAAAAAAAAAAAAAAAAAAATTGAAAAAATATTCTAACTTTGATGTTTTGTTAAAAAAAATAAATATTAAAATTTTCTCAATTATCTATTCACAGTATACTTTACAGAATACATATAGGTGTTTCTGAAGTAACTCGGTAATGTATTTACATTCAGAGCTCCCTGGTGAGAATATTCCCTGCCTCCTTCAGGCTTTTAAGGTTAAATCATCATTACTCGAACATAGTTTGTTCATTTAAAATCATGAATACTTAAGTACAAGAGGTCACAAAACAAGCATTGCAATGAGGCGGAATAAATTTTCATATTTTTTTTTGGGGGTGAATTCTTAATTTTTTTTTTTTTCAATTTCGGAAAAGTTTCATTCGCTTATGTTTCTTATAAACTTTTCTTATTGAACTAGCTTACTACCATATCTTCACGCATTTCAAAAATACTCCTAGTTTTATGAGTTGATTATGAACTTCAAAACGAATATCCGATGAATTATTAGATACACTCCATTCCTGTATCTGTTTTAGGATCATGTAAAAAGTCGCAGGGTCACGTTTAACGTGAAACATAAACTCTACGCTCAGCCTAAAACATTGTAGTATCATCATTGTCATGCAGACTGTTAGTTCTCTATGATTAGATCTTATCTTGTCACTATTCGTCAGAGAAATGAACTGTGATAGTTACAAAATAATATCGAATATATAAAATAACAGTTTAGTCAAAACTGCACATTTATAGACATCAACATTGTACGATCAAATGTAATTTTAACCAAGTAATAATGTAATAATTATATTTCTGAATCAAGAAATTTTGGTGTTGGTGCAATTATATGATTAATTTAAATTTGCATATGAAAACAAAGAGAAACAATTTAACACAGTTTGGATCTACGCTGTCTGGAACTACGTATAATTATATGTCGTAATAGGTGTCTCATAATTTAGACGTTAATTTGGAAAAAAGTGAACTTGTACAAAACAACATCAAGCATTGGACAAGCATTGGGATATACACGATATATTACAATCTCATGGATGACACAAATGCCTCCAAATAACTAAATATGTAAATATGTGTAAATTATTTGCTAACGTGTTGATATATATATATATATATATATATATATATATATATATATATATATATATATATATATATACATATATATATATATATATATATATATATATATATATATATATATATATATATACATATATATAGTCCATTTGTTGCTATATTTTACAGGCAATTTTTAAAATAAGTTATTTTGAAATCTACTGTAATTCCGTATATTAATTACATAACATTTTAATTTGGATGTAAATGTTTAGGTTTAAAAAAATAAATTGGTAATATCTGAAGTAATTGATTTGTACAATGTTTCATTCAATTGAATTCCTGTAATATTAGGACGAGGTAATTTAATCAGGGAAGTCGGTGGTCAATAGTGAATATATCACTTAAATTATGAAAGAATTTTATTGTAACAGCAGATATTTTTGTTGAAACCACATATTCAAGGATTAAAGAAACCATTAAAGCTAAAGTTTCAAAATTGTTTTAATAATATAAATGAGCTACAATTGTTTCGCCTTGCGGCATCATCGGGTAATTTTGAAACTTTAGCTTTATTGTTTTTTTTTAATCCTTGAATTGTGAAGGAGCTGACCGATAAAATATATTGATTTTAAATATCTAGTAATGTTTTGTAGTTCAAATTGATCTTAGAAAGTAAATTTGAAAAGATGTACAACCCCGTACAAGATTTACAAGATTGAAACAACCCCATAACGTTTGTTAACCTTAATCGATACCTGAATCTCGCATAAGTTTCCTAGTTATACGAATAGTTAATATCAACAAAGATAATTTACCCAAGACTAAAAAACCAATGACAATATTTACTATTTTAAATATTTAGTGCCAATTATTACACTTTTTTTGTAGTTAAAGAAAAAGATGTAAAATGTCTTTCGTTAAAACAAAATAGCAGTGAAACAGGAAATTAATATTAATTTTGTAATATAAGATGCTCAAAAATGGTTTAGGTAATAAAACAACCTTTGCTATATGAATAACTAATAATTAGTGTGTACTTTTAAGAGTTATCAAGAGAATATTCTACATTAGAGATTTCAGCTTAAAATTGGTTTAATACTAAGTAGTATCCAACAACAGTTGTAAACAATTACTGAATATTGGTTTTATAATTTAAGGTAACAAACAATACTTTAGGTAAAATTTTGTTACCTTATCATGGAATTTCACCAAGAACCGACTGTGGTCACTCTTAGTATTTTATAATTTAGTTGAAATAAAGTGACAAACATACACGTGAGACGTGTGTTCCCATTACATCTAATTATGTGAATTTGGAATAAGTTTCTATTTATTATTATTTTTTGTTTTTGTTTTAAATACGCGATTTTTGCAATATGTTTTTAACATCTAACAATTATTACACTGCCGAATACATATTAAATTAAAATGCACAATAAAGCAACTAGTCGAAATGACCATAAACGATAAGCCCATAACAAAACCAAGCCCATAACCAACATAAACGTCTATGAAGTATATTCTGTTAAGTATCACGTTTTACAAGACATAAACAAAAGTTCGTATTACAAAATAAACCACATATGATTGAGCTTAAATCAATTTAGTCGTTCAATATGTAGTTTTTATTAATCTTCTTACTTTATTTTTAATTGTTAAATATGAAGTGTCAAGTTTGTTTAGTTATTTACCTAATTTTGATTGTTTCCCCACACATTAATTAAAAATTACGGACATATGACTAACCAATTTTGTATCATAGAATAATTGGTAATGATCTATTTACATTAGCATCCTTATAGTTATAGAAAATTCAGATACCTAATAAAACATACGACAAACTAGGTAGAATATTATTTCATTAGTTTTTTACTGCAGACTTTTGAAATAGTGTGGCGAAAAATCCACAGATGGTTCTTCTACATCTATTTTTATTTTTTTTTACCTTATTTTGTTACTTATTTATAATTTCTACAAGATAAGAGGTTTTGTAACTATATATTAAACTCATATTTATCTTAGCTAAAAAAATATATGTAATGAATTAAAATTTAAAAAATTAAACTCGGTGTTGAGGTAAAGATATATTTAAACAAATTATATTTATTTTTAAATGACAAATTATTATCTGGAATTTTTTTAAACTTTTTCTATTTCTACAACGTCGAAGTCGATGGGAGAAGATAAGAACAAAAAGGTTTGCGGAAACTTGTACTGGACGTAAGGTAGAGATAAAGTCATTCACTGTGCCCTGTGCAGTCTACTGAAATTGATGATAAAGCTTCGGCTCAGACAAAAGGAGATTTGTTATCAAAGAATTTGCCATAGCTCTGTTGTGACAACCAATTTTGCTTCATTATCAGCAGGCTTTGCTTCCAATTTTAGAAATAGTAAGAGAGATAAAATATCTATCAAATCAAACTAAATGAATCTCATATTTTTTATAATATATTAAGAAATTTACATAAGAGAACATTAAAAAAAACAAAACAACGGTTGGTTTGTATCTGTGTGAACGCGCGTGTTGTAATTTGTTTTGCTTATAAACCAGTGGCATTCTAAGTAAAGAAATTGTTAATGTTCATGGTATTATTATACTTACTTCACAGTAGAAACGATTCCCAATAACCTCAATTCTGCATTAGTAGCTTTAACATTGCACTAAGATTAAATAAGCATAGAAATAATGTATATGCAATAGAACTTTAAACAATGTGTACAATATATATAGTTATATTTGAACGTTTATAATATCTCTGGTTGTTGAATTTATGTTAATATGTATTTACCGTTTTGTCTGTTTTTATTAACTAGCCAGATAAGGAAATCGTTTACAATAATAGCGACCTTACAATTAACCTGTTACAAACTAACTAATGGTTTGTTTCTTCATGAGATGATCTCATATAATTACTAAAATATAGTCTCCATTCACTCATAATATATTTTGTTAAATTACGTTCATAAAATATTATTAATTGTGATTTAGATGTTCACTTTCGACCCTATTTTTATTACACAAAATTTTGTAAAATGCTATTTTGTTACTAATTGTCTTGACAATGGTTAAACTTTTTAAATTCATTCACTCCATTTTGGTTAATTAATTTTTCCATGTTATTGTATATTAAATATATTTCTAGACGGAAAGCGGAAATGAATAGTTGACATAAAATGTGTCAATAAATAAGAAGTTTGGTTTTAATAAATTGAGATAAATTTTTTCGAAATATATCAATTTTGAATAATATGTGGAACACCGCGTTGAAAATTAGGAAATTTTAGTAATTCTATCGGTTACTCACTTTTGAGATAGCACCTTTTCATAACCCACTAAGTGGGTCATCTATCATCAAGTCTTGATGATAGATGAAAGTTGTTAGAAAGATAAACTCGTTATTTCAATATCATTTCAAGGAACAAATTAATATAATGGTTACAATCGTAAGTACAACAATATACTTTTTTTAATATATAATTTTTTGCACACGTAAATATATCCGTATATAAATCTATATGAGGATTATAAATGGGAAACAAAAACCATTATTAAAACAATAAAACAAAGTTGTTTAGGGAAGTACTTCTTATTTCCAACATTGTGCTCAGAACTCACATATAGTGTTAGGAACGTTGCAACCTCAAAATATCCCATCTGGATTTACATCTTTTATCTTGCAATATGATAAAATATCCTAATCTCATCGTTCTTACCAGAAGTCTGTTGATACACTCTGTTTCTCTTCCAACTTTGACGTAATAAATTATTTTGAGGGCAGGCGAACTTTTTTATGTCCTAATTTCATTTTAAATGTTTGATATATAATTGAAGTGGATGCTTTAGTTTCGAACCAATGAAGTCAGGATTACTATACCGACTGAGCTATCGTGCATAGTGTTACTCGTAGAGAGTATATAAATATTACTTAAGGGAGTTTATAAAGCCATAGCGTTCTGACGGTAGTGTCAGCTCTTATTACAGTGTCATTTAATAGTTTAAGAATCCTGCTTTAAGTCTTCTCTAAATAGAATCAATCTATATTATTGTGACGTCAAATGGTGAAATAGTTATGTATAGTGCCGTTTTTCTCGCAAGCTAACCTAAAACCTCTAGTCTAACTTAATCTAACTTAATTTGTTGATTTTGAGCTGTTAACATCTATAAATATGAGATGGTAGACTAATGATTATTCTATTACAATTTAAAGAAGCAGGCTTTATATAATTTAAAAATATCATTTCAATTTTACTCCGTTAACATTATCTCAAATGCTTTGAGTTTTATCATGAGTTTATATCATTGTAAAACAATCATATTTTCTAAGTAAAAATTTCAAAGGTAAAGTGAGACAGCATTTCGTAATAATGCAACCTGATCACAATTCTCAGTACTTACCTTATTAACTTTAATACTCTTTCTTATTTTTATTAGCAAAGTCTGATGGTGGCAAAAGTAACACATAACGGCTTTTTACTTATAAAACACCCGTCATTGTTACATAATCCTTCACATAATCAAAGCCACAAAATATCCTAATATATTTTTGTTATGGACCTTTAATAACATTTTATTAGATTTGTGTTTCAATTTAAGGACGTCACCTGTAACTGCAACAAGATATAACATTCTTTATAAAACCTATTTTCTTCCAAGTAGTTGAATAATATGGTACGATTTATTGATAAATCGATTTATTGAAGTCAGCGCTTTGTATCGTCTGTTACAATTGGAATCTCGTTCTATATCATTTTACCAAGTACGAATTACATTGCAAGCTAATATTGCTGACTTATTTTTGACCCTTGAACATAGTTCAGCTTACCTTTGTTGTAAATATCTGTAGTGAGAGAATTTAATGTTATTTCGTAATATATTTAAAAGTATCTCATAAGTTACATTAAAATATTCAAACTGAAAAAAAAATGAATATTTTAAATTTTAGAGTAAACGTATAATTTACCGGATATATGCTGAGATTAGCACACAAATATTTCATATTCATGGATTATTATTTGTAAATAGAGACTAAATTAATTAATTCATATCATTCTTCAAATTACTCTTATATTATTAATGTATATTTTTTGGTAGAACTATCGATGATGTCTTTCTCCGTGAAATATTCCTTTTAAAGTCTCATATTGGCCCACTTCATTATATATTTTTTAAATTACTAGTGTTTGGCTTCTCTCTGTGTCCATCAACAGTCTGATGCCTATACAGTGTGTTGTAACTAATATATCTCAAAAAGTTAATAACATTACTTGATATATTTATTGAATACGCAGATTGAGATGGTAGTGGCAGAAGTTAACGAGCTTATACGGTATGAAAATGAATAGAAATACATGATATAAAATTATCCGATAACGATATGTTAGGTCATGTGTATATATGTGGATATATTCGCATCTACATTTTGAAAAAAAAGTTTGTATGCCGTGGTTAAAGCGAATACTTACTTATAAATGGAAATTTACAAGCAGAAGTTTCCCAAACAATGAAAAATGTAATTTCAGTATTATTAATCGATAAACTCTCAAATATCAATACAACTTGGAGACTATTATTTTAGTTAATGTTTTAAGAGTTTTCAATGAACTAGTTGACGAAATATATAAGTCACTATTTTAACATGTACATTACAAAGTGAAATTAATATTAGTGGTAATTGATGTTTTAGAACAAATTAATTCCTGTAAATATTTAGCTTGTAGCTCGGATATTGATTTATTTTTTGATAAATGTGTTTAAATGTAACTTAATAATTATAGTAAAAAAATATATTGAAAAAAGTTAAAGAAGAGTGTAGAGTTACAAAAGAAAAGTCGTTGAAGTAATGAAATTTTGAAAAACATAGTTCTTAATTTGACAATTACAGAACTGCTTTTGTATTGGACATCAAACAACACTGACAATTTATTTTGTTGAATAAGAATCATAAGTACATGTTTATTTAACATTAAAAATCAACTATTTATGAATCATTTATTAAAATAAATTCTAACAATAACACTGTTATTATGTTGTGAGAATGCTTCCTGTTCCTACAAACTAGTCTGTTCGTTTAAAATATTGAATTTATTTCGTGTACCCCTCCCAAAACCTACATCTTAAGACGAACGAACGATTTGAAATTTCCTTTGTAAAATCATATCAAAATACATCTTTATTCAAACATTTTATATTCACAACTTATGTCGTATGTGTACTTGATGTGATCATCATGGACAACTTAAAAACCGTTTATTGTAATTGTTTTTAAATAGCAGTTAGACATAATTTTATGAAAGTATGTATTTTTATTGGGAAAATACTAAATAAATGTAATTGACAAAACCGATAAACAATTACATTCTAGTCTGACGAAATTCGTTCTCTCATTTGTCTTTGAGTTTTTCTAGCCCGCTCAAAATTGTAACTAGTTTATCTACAACATTTATGAGAGTGTACATTGTACATAAAAAGAAGAAAAAAACAAATAATACAAATGTAATATCCTTTCCCCATATGCTAGACTTTTGTATAAGAGAATGGAATATTTTAAACCTTTACAATTGAATGTAGACTCAATAACAACATGTTTAAACATCAACGAAAATAGTATTGTGTATTTATTTCATATTACGATTCACGGTTAAAATAATAAAATTTAATTTTAAATAGAACTTCCTCATGTTTTAGCACAAATACCCTTCTAGGGCTTAGGTGATGTAGAATATGTAGCGACGTAAAGAGGTGGTATAATTAATGAGAGGGAGGTACTTAAGGGTCATTTCTGCTGTTGAATGGTTGGTTTTCTTTAGGAAGACTTTGTATTTTTTGTGTTATAAACTATTTTTTGGGTATATAAAAATATAGTTAAAGATTGAATATTGAATTTTGTTTTTTGATTATATTGTTTAACTTTTTTAAATTATTAATAATTTTTAGAAAATAACGTTGTTTTTTTTTATTACTGGATCATCTTCGTTCGATTATTTCAACGTTTATTCTAAAGAACTAGTAAATTAGTTTGAATGTTGATATTTCTATTTGATTCCTTCTGTAGCCCAGTTGTACACAACCATGTTAAAATTTTATTTTTAGTGACTACTACTTATGTCTTTTTTTTTAAACTCTCAATGGTTCTATAAACTGAACGTATAGGGCGATTTTCAACGGAAACACTGTAATTAATATATAGTATTATTAGTATCAACCCATAAGCTAACAAAGTGTAACAACATAAAATGACGACGTTCGGACTTCCAATTAATTCATCCAATTTTCATTCCTTGACTTATATATAAATACCATTTTAGGAAAGACAAAAATATAATACAACGCTGAACAATAAGTTTATATTGTTGTTTTATCAAACAATTAAAATATATTATCCCTCATTACGCAAATTAACAATATTTGTTAAACATAATGTTAACTATTTAACCAAAATATAACTAACTCATACAGTTTTTCATCTCGAAAATAGAATGCCGTGGAATGTTTTAAACAGCGGTGATAATAATATAATGTAGTAAAACTGACGGTTGCATATTTATTGAAGCATTTAATATAAAAATCAAAACAAGTTACATATGAAAATACTATTTTGCTATACATCCCTTTAAAATTTTTCAATATAGCTGTTATTAACGTTGGATTTATCTAGAAACAAGAATTTAGAATGGAACCTTTACTAATTTTATTACAGTTACTATTTTTATACTATGCCAACCTGTAGTATGAGGAAAAAACAAAGAAAAAAGCACTGTCTGCCAAAAATAGTAACACAAATTGTGAGTAGTTTACAGTTGTGAATAGTTATACAGTGAGAGTACTGTCAAATTACCGAGTTATACACCTGGTTAATTTAGAAATATTCATTGATGATCATGATGGTTTGAAATACAGCCTGTTATATTCTATTGAAAATATGAAATAATTAGCTGTTACACAAATATTGATCTTAATTTAATTTAAATTAATTTAATATTATTTAAATATAAGGAGATTTAAAATAGACGAGAAATGATTTAAAAAAATCCTAATTTATTAAATTCTTTCCTAGTTATTGCAGTCTATAGAAGGGGCATTGAGATATTCACAGTTCAGGGTAGCATGAAGTGGTATATATTTTCGTTTGACGTATTTTTATATTTATCGTCTCGAACGTTGTTTGCCTTCTCACATTATTTTTTTAGAACACTTGCGGTTTTTAAATGTCGTTAAATTTAAAAGAAAAAGAAGAAGAAAATCGAAATGTGATAATAATTGTAATATGGTTTCGCTACTGTTTTTTTGTTTACATATAATGGGATAACCGTTGTTTGTTATATTAAAATACCACACGGGATTTTTAAAAAAAAGTGTGTCACACATTATATTTTCATTAAAAAATATTGCTATATCAAGGGATACCTATACTATACTATAACTGTGAGGACACAGAAAGATATTTGTAAACATTTTAAAATCTGTATTTAAATTGAAATATTTAAGAACCTCCATGTTTACCTTCTTAACGAAGGTATAAGTATATGTTTGGTATTTAAGTGAGTGCTCGTTCATAAAATTTATTTATAAGACTTAAAAAGGCATGAAAAGATTTAAATTATAATTAAGAAGTAGGCTATTCCACTTAGGAAATGTGAATGGTTTAAAGTATTATATAACTGTCTCCTCTTCACATCCCACAAAATAAAAAAAAATAAAAAACCTCTCATTAATTTACCTTTCATATTACATCTTCTAAACGATTTCTTACATAACGTAATGAGTCAATGCATGCACATCCCATTCATTAATTATTAATAAAATTATATCTACCATTTATAAGAGATTTTAAAATAACATTTTAAATATTACTTAATTTTCTGTTTTTTTTCGTGTATTTAAAAGTTACTATTTTAATCCTAAAATATAACTTATTCCTGTATGATTCTGAGAAAAAAAAATCCCTTTAAATGAACAGCCTTACATGAATTTAGTATACATGAATTATCAATTATATAGGTCCGAATTTACCACACTGACGTGTATATCTTATTATAAATAAAGCAATAAAAAAAAAGTATAAATATCAAACATTTAGTAGTAGCAGGTAAGTTAATTTTACGGGTTTTAATTTGAATCCCAACTCAGATTTTTGTCTATATACAATTTATTTTTCTAAAAACCTAGAATAAACATTAGAGGAAAATATGAATAAATGTTCGGGACATTTTAAATATTTACATTTTACCCACATAACCAAATATTTTGAAAATAGCCTGGGATCACGTTAAAACATATTGTAGACTGAAATAGAGTTACTTGAAGTTGCTTCATCTATTTTACTATCATATGAGGAGTGGAGATATATATCGGACCAAGTAACAACAAGTTAGATATCGGTTTATTGTCGGTATTGTGAGCTATGAGGAAAGCCATTTAGACAATCGTAGTCTTTGTTAAACAGGCCAAATGGCAGTTGTCTTGGAAGTATTTGAAATAAATTACACGAGATATGTGTTGTAGTTGCTTTCTGATATAGTAGGCTACGTGGATTTCTCGATTTAATTGTTCGTGGTTGTATATATCGAATAATTAATTTGTTGATACATAATTTCGTGCTTGAGTATTGAGGGTTTTTATTGTGTGATAGTTTTTACAAATTGCGGTAATATATATATAATGTACTACTACTTGAGTGATCACAGACATTGTGAAAGAAGAAATATAGGCGAAGGGTCTTGACAAACAGAACGAAAGAAGTTGCGAATTGCATTAGCGGCCTACACTACGATACTAAACAAACAAGTGGAACCCAAAAAACCTCCAAATCTCCAGGTAAGAATGTAAGATATGTAGTTCTTTTTTCAATGCATTGTAACATTCCTAACTTGATTACTTAATATATTCAAAGTATAGACAACTTTGTAGGAGTTTGCAAAATTAAGGTTATGATGGTGTTGTAAACATTACGTTAATATACGGTTTGAAGATATAGAGAAACATAATGCATCAAGTGTTTGCTGTTATTTTAGTAAGTACATTATATATGTTATTATTTTATGTTTTGTAGGTTATCTACAAGTGCATGTATACATGCAAAGAGTCAGATAACGAACACAAGTTGAAGATGTTTGGTGACTTTTACGAAGTATCACAATCTATTATGCAAAATCATTGTCATACAGGTATAGATGCAAATAAAAGCCATAAACAATATTTCTAATAGTTTTAACTAAGACAATATTTTTTCCCATAAGGTACGACGGCTAGATATATAATTTAAACTTACTAGCAACGAGAATCTGTACAACCCATCTTCTTATTTTTTCCCAACAACAGGAGGAAAATTTTACCTGAAACTATGTTTGTAATTGAAATATTTCACAATGTAAAAAACTAGTAATAAAATAAAATAATTGAATAAGTAGAGCTAAAATGTCCACGTATCTGTGAGAGTTGATAATCTAAATGTAGTCTTGGATTAGAATCTTCTCTTTCATTTTATTATCAGTTCTCTACAACTTTTGTTGCGAGACCCTGAAGCTGTTAGAGAATCGACGGCTCGAGAAATCTGTTTTATGCTCTTCACAATTTTTTTGTTTCTTTGTTTCATGTTTTCACTGTAAAATAATTATGACTGAAATATTTTTCGGATGTAAATAATATTGTAAAATTAAGATGTAAAATTAAAAAAATCCGTAAATTTATATTGCCAAAAATGTACGTATCTCCAATTAACTTACGTAAGTAACACTGGTTTGAAATTGGAACATATCTCAATAAAACAATTAGGCCTACATATCTGAAATTTCAATAAAATCTATCAACAAATACCAACTTATATCATAACTTTTTTTTTAATATTGGCATGTTAATAAAAATATATTACAAGGGACTGATATTTGTTTCGAGTACATAAACATTAAGAAATTCAGTAGATATTGAGAATATTCAATTTTTTATTTATATTTTAAAACCTAAAATGTAACCAATATTGATAAAAATTACAGATGTAAACTAAATACAAATAAATTGTTTAGAATTGATGAACCTGGAATAGCTTATTTTTAAATAATATCTCATATTTAAATAATGACCTAATGGACCAAATTTAAACATAAACTTATTCCCGTTTATAAATTACAAATGCTATTTCAAAGCAGCTATCACAAGTCAATATATTAGACTTAAATATAATAAATTGATTTAATTATATTAATGAGAAATTATTGTCTTATTACATATTATATTCAGTCAACACTGTACTGTCCTTCTTTTTCTTTCTTGACAAAATCAACAGTCGACACATAAGTTGACAGTTATGTTCATTTAACACCTACGGTTTACTATTTTTTAGGACATAACAATTTAAATTGCATACCTAATGTGTGATAATATTATGAGGAGTCAAGTAAGGAAACAAGAATGGAAATAGTTGAATAAACATGATAGAAACCAAATGGTCTGCCTGAAGAACGACGTTTATATACTGTCTATTTAATACACCCCAGGGTTGTGTGAAATATTTTATTTGCGCAGTCAGTACATGAGTACATGTACTCTTTGTAACGTCACTACATTTATCCCTTGCTACAAGTAACAGCCCCCTACTGAATACAATGTCACAGCTTGTACTGAAAATTTACAATTTCTACATCACAGCAGCTATAATTTCACTAAAAGTTTCTCTTCGTATATATTTACTTTACTACTAATTGGACAAGAAATTAATAAGATGGATTACAATTATTTGTATTGTCGAATTTAAAAATCATAGGAATATTTTTACCATTATCTTATACAACACATTATGGTTTTCTGTTTTTTCTTCTTCTTTTTTTAATATGCATAATGAAATATAAAAACGTGTAACCATGAATGTCGGTATGTGTTCTAAAAACAATATTTACTTAATAAATCTGTCCATTGACATATCAAATTGTTGGTAAAGTTGAATAATTAAACCTTGCTCCATTGGTGATTCTTAATAAGGTGTAGGGCCTAGTACACTATCATTAACTTACTAAAGTAAAATTACCTTCTATATTTTTGGTTATTTCTTCCAAACTTCTCTAAAATCAAGAATTGAAAACTACCAGTGTCAAATATGTTTTGATACATTTTTATATTAAAATTTAATTAATTATATGTTTTGTTGTTTGATGTGTTATAAAAGATTTGTAATGATCTATAATTTATACTAAATTTAACATGACTAAATGTATTTCATTACAATAAATACGTATTAATTAAACAACTGAACCAGCAAATCACTTGAATCTTAAGAAGGTATGTTGCCTTTGGAAAAAAAAAAGTATGTAACATTACCCTAGACAACAGTAATATATTGCCGTGTTTCACTTTTTAATGTTAAATATTATCAGTTAGTTGATATGGGTAATGTATTTATACTCTCGAAACAACTTGTATTATTTTTATATGTTTCATTCTTGACTCTTTTCAATTTGAATGGAATTTATCAAAATCCGAATTTACCTTTGATGTCTTTAATAGTAATTTCTAGCTAAAACACTGATTTTACAATTACTATATAAAGAAAACTTTCAGCTCAAAGAACTGAGGTGGAGAATAGGGTTTTATAGATATTTGTTTGTGTAACATTGGAAATAAAGGTTTTATAGAATAATAATGGTGAGTAATATCCTAACCTAATACTTTGCTGATCGGTTGACTAGATAATGATTAAAAATTTTTTTTTATCGAAGGATAATATTTTGGCATTCAAAATCTTAATGGAATTTTAAATAATTTTTAAAGAAATAAGTTTTTTCTATCGTGTTTATTCAGCTATAAGAATGATTTGTAAGATTCACAAAGACTACATTTTGAGTCCAGTTTTTTTACAACGTACATATATACAAATACACATACACAGTTGTTACACACTAACGTAAAAAACAAAACAAATAGGTATCGATTTAAACGCTAGAAGTCTATATAAAAAGAATGTTATTAGAAATGTTCTTTCCTAATATTATCGTCATAATTCATTCTAAATTACATTAACTTTCCTAATCTGATGCCACTATCAATAATTTGCATACATATAATTATTGTATTTTTAGCTATTCTTTATACACTATATTAATTGAAAAAAAAAAACAACATGACACTCACATAGTATAAATAAATGGAAAAAAGTTTACTATTGTTATTGCTAATATAAATAACACATCAGTACATAAATTATAACGCTTTTGATGATTGACTGTTTGAATTGAAAATGTAACACACAGTGAGAGTTTTAAAAGCATTGTCTTTGAATAATGCATAATGATTTATTATTGAACCGACGTATAGACGTCAGAGCTTTGTATAGTTATTGAAAATAGTTGTATTGTCGGATCATTCTGTTTGTAACGGGACGACGCTAATATGTCTTCCTTCTATTACAACCTAATTGAAAATAAATAACAATATGTACTCAGTTATACTTATATACACTAAAAGGTATAAATAAATAACATATAGAACAAAATTAGTGATGGAATTAGATTCTTATAGTGATAATTCTTCCTCGTGCATTAGTTAATTATTTGGGTTAAGGGATATTTAAATCGATTTTTCTACAATATTCTCCGATTTTTATTATTCAAATATACGGTATGTAGATCATTATAAAAATAATACTTGTTAAAAAAAATCAATGATGACATTTAGTAGTTGATATAGTCTAAACATCTTGGAACACGATCCAAACATTGTATTTAAAGTTAGATTACGAATCCCTATTTTATTCTATTCACATAAACCTAAATAAAATTTATTTTTTTGTAAAAATATCTAAATTTAAATCGGATATCTGATAACGACTAAGCTTCCAATAACCACTAATGATAGATTAGAATTAATTAAATAGTTATTTTGACTGAGGAATGATTGAGATACAATTCATTTTGTTCAGTTGTAGGTTAAACTCAAAATGGAGATGATCCTTCCCTAATATGATTTATTATCGATGAACTTATATTGTTTGCTTAGCATTTTCGATTAGAATTATTTTGAAATATTGTGTTAATATTCCGGATTTGTCAACATTTTTAGATTTAATCAGGCGATGTTCGTCAAAACGGTGAATTATTTTAAAGTTTCAAGAATCTTGGAGTAAAATAACTGTTATTTCCTTCTCAATCTAAATGTTTTAACTACACATTTTTATTAGTTTGGTCTTCATGTCTTTGTTATACCGCAATATTAATTACAGTTATCTTTTATCCGCCTGCCATTCATTCAATTATATATAAAAATTATTGTTTTATTATAAATTTAATTTTCATCAAAATTGCTCAAACTTATTCACAGGCATATTGTGTAAAAATATTAAAATCATTTGAGAGGTTACCAATTTAAAATCTACATCTTACGTTCGAATTAAAATTCAGATACTCTTTTTGTTACTAGGATAAATTTCTAATGCAATTTTTCTTCCTTTTCTCTGTTGTTGTAATAGTTGTGGTTATAAATTCATCAACATACTGTCGAGAAAAGTATATAGGAAATATAACTATATTCTCTTATTTACCAACAGTTATCAAACATAGTTAGTAGAACCTAAATGGAATTATCTATTTAATCCCTTGTGAAGTAGGTAGTGATCAGATCAGTTGAAAGTCTACTTTAATGTGTCCTGGGATTACAACTCGCTCACCAATTGTTTCGTTTAATAGATAATCTGCAAACAGTTTAGTCATTGTATTAGAAAACATTCTATTGATATCCATTCATAGTTAAAAATATTACTAACGGATAAAGTATCATAATAATTTCCATATGGTTATATTAATAAGCTAAAAAAGTCTAGTCATGATGCAGCTTTATATTCATTTTAAAACGTAAATATTTTATGTTTAATTATAAATAATTTTTAACTCCATTAAGGTCAACTAATAAACACAGGCGATATTGGACTCACTTATTTTTAAATATCCAAAAACTTAAGGCTAATTCCATGAAACCATTTTAACGACGGATTAATTGTAGAAAAAATAATATTTGCACTAAATTCTTTAGTATTCTTAATAAATATTGTACTAGTTTAAATAATATTATAACCCTAGAAGCGGCTATGCTAATGAAAGGCCATTTTTAATTTATTTTTTTAATTTAAAAAATAGTAGTCTTATCTAAAACTCAACTAGTTTCAGAGGGAATAATTTTTATATTAAAAACTTATACACCCATATTATCAGAAAGATATATAAAGAGCATATATTTTATTTAAAATGTGTTTTGTAAAATTTGTGGATTCAGTATGTCAGGTAACAAAAAAGTCGTTGTTAGTCGAGCAAAAGTTATTATCTAAACTTCCATATATTACAGACAAATAATTTTTTTTTTGTAATTTTTTCCATATATGTAAAAATATTTTATCATTTCATTGTCAATAAGGTCCTTTAAAAAAAATTATGAATTTTTTATTAGAAAATATCAGTTTTAAAAACCAAACTAAAAAATAGCTAAATAATTATGTTTTTTTTTTTAATTCCCCAAAAATACATACAATGTTATATAATTCAAAGTTATAAAGTACCAAATATTAGTTGAACAATGTTTGGAGTTAGTATGTTTAGATAAAAAATGTCGCTATTAACCGAGAGAAAATTTGAACAAAACAGTTTATATAGTTCAGAAAGAATTTTTTTTTTGTGTGTATGTAATTTGTTGAGTATGCTATCGCCTTTGTGCCCTGTATTTCGTTTCTTAGTATGTTTAATTATACCTATTGAAAGTTCAGAACATGAAATTTAACCAAATTCTATCTATGAAATTGAAGAATCCAAATGTGAGGTGATGAGAAAATGTCTATATTAACATAAAAATCAAATAGTTTTCCATATTAAATCAATTGTAATGAAAACTGAATTGTAAACTTTGCAAAGTAAATTATATTATAAAAACAAATTAATTTGAAGTTGAGTTGAGAATTTAGAATTAAATAAAAAATATAGACCGTCATCTCCTGTGACTTCTAGTAATCCTTCCGTCCTGAATTTAGCCTTGACATTGCTGAATAGATTTGCGTCTCTAGCCAACTAATGATCTGTCCAACCATTTGTCACATGTTGAACTGTTTTCATCATTACCGTAAAAACTTTGTTAAAATGTGGAAGTCCTGTGTAATAATCTAGTCTATTTAGATTTCTGAAGCAATTATATTTTTATATATTGAGAGATTTATTTTAAATCGAAATTATTATGCATTTTGTATGACGTGATTCCCAACTCATTTTTTTAATTGGTAATTTTTGTATTTCTTCTCAATATTATGTAATAAAACAGGTTCGTTAATTCCATAAGGGATAGGATTAATTCAAGAAAGAATTAATTCCTGTTCTCCTCTGTCTAGGATACAGCTCAGAACTAACTTTTATTTAAAAAATAATTTTTGTAATAATTTCAAGCTTAACACATACACATTTTCCAAGACTAAATTATACATAATATGTATGAAATATTTTACGAGTACTATTTGAATTCTTCGTACGTTTTAGAGGCAATAAAACGACTATTTCCTTAACTAGTTTATTCTACTCACGCCATTGACTATTTTATTGTATACTATACAAAATAGTTGATATTTCAGCAACATATCTTTCCAGTTATATACGTGAAATCAAATTTCAATTTCGAGCGTTGCGAACTCCATAAATCTTATAAATTTATAAAAATTGGCATATAAATAAATCTCAACAATAAGTTAGTGTCATTTAGAATATTAGGGGAGAATATTAAAACATGAATAAAATAATGAATTTAAACATAGAATCATAACGTTTTGGAGTACATGAATATTACAAAAGCTTTACTATACAACATAGACCTATTATAATAAACTTATTTTTAATAACAGTAATAATAAACATTTGTAAATTTTACTACTAATCGTTCAAAAAGTATTTGAGGTTTTATATACAGAAATTAAGAATGATTTACAATTTTAATCTTATCTTTATTACATAAATATTATTGTAATTTAACATAAAAACAATCCCATTCAAAATAAATAATAAAATCATATATTATGAAAACGGTATTATATTTTTACATTTACACAAAAATTGAATTCCCCAAATGGAAAAAGAAAACATCAATTTGTGAGACTTTAGAACTGATTGGCACACATATGCTCTGTGTTTACTGTTACATATTTCATTAAACTTTCACAGAAATTCGTCTTCATTCTATAATTTATTCAAATAAAATAAACTGCTATTTAACTTATTGTTAAAGTGATTTTTTACTCACGTCAATCGATCCATATTAGTTTTTTTTCTCTACCACTAAAACACTATTATAATAACGAACTAAATGTAGCATAATCAGGTTTCATAAAAATCACATAGGTAAAGCATAACTATAAACAAACATAAATCACTCCACTTTGGAGATCGTAGAGTTCAATGTCGTGTGCGAACATCGACGTGATAATGAATAAAAACTAACAAGGATCTATTTCCTGAGTAAATATTTACTTTATAAATATTTTATAACCAATTCGTAGGTTACGGCTACTGAAATAAATGCAATTCAACTAAACGAGTTTTAAAATATTATGTTAACTGTATACACTCTTCATATGATTTTATATTAAAGGGGAGGAGCGTTGTTCAGTTTATCAAGTGCATAAGCTTAACACCCAGCTATTCAGAGTAGTGAACCGACAAAAGTAACACCTCGATAATGGTCTGCGTGTTCACGTATTGCTAAACTCCGATTACATTATAATGTGTGGATGAAGTATAAACATGAAGAAAAAGGCATTAAGCACAACCATTTTAATTTATATACAAAATGTAACAGTTCAAATCTTATCTCCAATTTCATCACATTTATTTTGACATTTTAATTTAAAATGCTTTTAATATAATGAAAAATAAATGATCTTTAGAACACACAATCATACACAAATATAAATTTGTGTATTTACTGTATTACTGAGTTATCTTCTTACTTCTCATTAAAAACTAATAATTAAGATTGCATAATAGTCAAAGAAATGATTTGTTCCAACGTTTTTTCATATAGTTGTAATTCTTTTAAATTAACCTATTAAAAATAGATGGAACACATGAATTTGTTAACTTTGAAAGCATCTCAATATATTTATATCAAAGGAAGCGTATTTTGGAAATAATTTAACATAATAAGTTATTCTTACAGTGAAAATATGTTTTATCCCAACGTCTAATATTTTATTACTTCCGAATCATTCGTAGAATCTCTCTTATTATTAATATCGCAATAAGCTTTCAAAATTAAAATTATTCCTTGATGTTTCATTCTGAGAGAAAAAAAATTGATTGTGTGAAATTTCTTGACGACACGTGATTCTTCTCTTATTTTGTTGTGTTTTAGAAAGCAGTCCCTGGTGTTAAACAAATCAAGTATTGAACAAAACCAAACACAATTTAACAAAGAATAAAACCGGAGTGCATTTGAAGAAATGGTAGAACTAATATCCTTAAGTTCTAGCAAAAAGCAAAAAAAAAAAATTTAAGCAATAGGTTATCAGTAAAATTTAGCGTACGATAGGTTGTGATTATCTCTTACACAGTGAAAAATAAAAAAAATAAAAAAAACATTGTGATAGGTTTTTCAAGATAGTTGAATAACGACAATGAACGTTAACTAAAGTCTTGATGCTTAAATTAATTTTTTTAAGACTTTTAGGTTATTATTACAATTTCATTTGTATATATTTTTTTAAATTGGAGAATTTCTTAATATAAACTATTAAAAATTGATTGCAAGTTAGGGGATGATGTATTTATATTACTTATAATTAGCTTGTAAATCAAGAATTATTTCAGGAATATTATACAGGAGAGATGTTTGTTTACAAGATTTTTAATCAACAAAAGTAGTTAATAAAAGTCTCTGAAATTATTAGTGTTACTTTTATTATTTAGTTTAAATAAATAAGCCATTTATTAAGATCATTGCAATTAATAATTTAATGATCTGATTGTACATTAACATTACATGATAAGTAGTTTTTTTCTTGAGTTATTATTTGATTCCACATTTTATTATGTTTTAATCTGTATTGAATTTCCAAACATCAATATACTGTTTATTCAAACAAGGGCTAGAGCAAAACATTTTAATTATCGTAGCATAAATTAATTCATGTACATATGTAGCTTGTGAAAGTTTTAGTTATTAAAAACAACAGTAGATGTAGCCTACTTAGCTTTCAACACGGAATTATGTTTCAGATATTCCAAAAAAAAACCCTCAAATGTTTAAATTATTGGTAAAAACATTGACAATTTTCTTGCAAGATGAAAAATAAAATTTATTTATACT
This sequence comes from Aphrophora alni, assembly GCA_963513935.1. Classification (NCBI taxonomy): domain Eukaryota; kingdom Metazoa; phylum Arthropoda; class Insecta; order Hemiptera; family Aphrophoridae; genus Aphrophora; species Aphrophora alni. The sequence continues at coordinate 134,395,182 of OY740769.1, read as the reverse complement.
ATCTAAATGACTGTAATTCCTTTGGTCTTTTCGTACAGAAACAATGTATATACATTCTCTATATAAAAATTTATATTTATAAATAAATATTACAGTACTCTAAATTACGTTATGACGAAAAAACTTCATTCTATTGTCAAAATATAAACTATAGTAAGCACCTTCATTAGTCTGAGAGGTTGTATTATTTCAGAGAACAAATAAATCTATTCCTTTGAAATATTACATTTTTATGTTTCTATTGAAATATTTATATCTATTGAGACTGCTGTCCTACTTTTATATATGTGACTATTGATTAGTTTCAGAAGCATCCCTTTATAAGTAACATAAACCTAATAAAAAATACACAATTTTCATATAACCAAATAACATCTAATAACTTTAAAAAAAATCTAAAATGCGTAACCAAAAATATTTTATATTGTTTACGTATTATGCAAAAAAAAATAATTATTTATAAACTGTCAGGCGGAACCAAAAGGAGGTGAATTGCAGGAATGAATTATGCTACCGTTTCGAATATTTTTTCTTTTTGGCTTAATTTATTTAATTTTAAAAAATATAAAAATTTTATAATATTTTCTCAGCCACACCATTGAATATTTTTATTACTTTCAACAATATCTAAAGTAAATTTTAATGGGTTTCATTGAATCCCATTTTAAATGGTGTGACGAACTAATTACAAATTCTTAGTTTTTAATATAAACACTCAAAATTCAAACAAGTAAATATTTTGTAAATGAAATAAAAATCTTGTTCACACCGTGATTTGAACAAAACATAAGACTGTAAATAAAAAAAAATTTAGTTGTGTACAAATACGTCATCAAGGGGAAGCACTAGAGAAAACGGCGTTCAATTCCATTCACTCGTTTTCCGGTACAGGCGAACATACTGTTTAACTTACTCTAATCATAACATTTTTATTCTTTTTATGGATTTGTTTTTATAGAATGATTTGATACAAAAAAATGACTTACTTCATGTAAACATAATAATATTAGGATCAATAGAACTTTCAGAAAGCAAAAATATATGTTATAGTATATATTAATATCGGATCATATAAAGAGAGAGGTAGAGAAAATAATTTTCAATAAATGTATATGCTATTTAATTGTTAGATTTTAAACAAAAAAGAGTTTCAATAAATCAGTATATGTAATTTCGAGAAGGATATATTAAAGTGGAAATATCATTAACGTCGTGGCGAGATATTATTATTATTTTCCTTAAGATATGATAAACTAGTGTTGGAAAAGAGCCTATCTGATCATGAGATTTTGGCTTCGTAAAACTTCAAGAAACAAATTTTCCCAGTTACTGAAATTATAAAGATTTCTTTACGCTGAGAAATGAAAAAATATTTTCATTGAGAAACACTGTAGTTTAGCCACTAGGATTTTCACAACCATATATATTTTATTTTTGTTTGTTATACTATCGTGAAAGGATCTCCTGTTTCGTTACACAATATTTTTATCTCGATAAGCATCATGGACTATTATTTATATAATTTACCGTAGCTTATAATACAATTAAACTGTTTTATAGAAAAACTTTTATAAAATGAGTTCCATTAAAACAAATTTGTTTCATGCTAAAAGTAGCTAGGTTTACCATTGGATATTTTCACAAAAATTTAAAACATTTTAACCCCTTAGAATAACTGTAGAAACCATTTTTTGAATGGAAACTTCTAAAACTAAAACTTGTGGAAGAAGAGACCCCCCCCCATGTAGTACTGTGGGGGGGGGGGATACGTTTATTTACCAGACATTAATCTTGGATATATTGTAAGCTTCTTGTTCTCTAATTATTACAAATATAATCTAACTAAAGCAACAACAAAATAAGTACAGTTAATATGTATATCAAGAACTTTTTAATAATAGTTAATATTAAATAATTTCGTAATATACTACATATATTCGTATTATTTTGACAATATTATTCAGTAGTTATTTTAGTAAAGTTTTGTTTTACAAATTATCATGAGATTTTATATCAAAAAGACAGGGGTTACAAGTTTTATTGTATAGGTGTGTATGTGTGAAAAGGATCAATTGTTTAAATATATTCTTAGTTTCACAAGTATAAGTAATATTTTAATTTCAATGAAAGATTGTTTTGGTTTTTAAACACACAAATGATTTGAACTCTCCAACTAAACCGTATTAAAATTATAAACAATATATCGGTATGGAATAATTTAAAAGCATGAATTCTATGTTATTTCGTCAACAATACAAAACAATTCTATTTTGGTTATACTGTAATGTTATTTGACAAATTGGATTGTTCATGTTATTTGTATGGTTTAGTCAGTCTTTTGCCAATTTTTATGAATATAAAAATTAACACAAGAGGATGAAATACACTAAATGAAACTTAATTGATTTACAGATATCGAGAGAGGGAGAGAGAGAGGGGAGGAAGTAAGAGAGAGGGAGAGAGGGAGAGAGGGAGAGAGGGAGAGAGAGAGAGAGAGAGAGAGAGAGAGAGAGAGAGAGAGAGAGAGAGAGAGAGAGAGAGAGAGAGAGAGAGAGAGAGAGAGAGAGAGAGAGAGAGAGAGAGAGAGAGAGAGAGAGAGAGAGAGAGAGAGAGAGAAAGAGAGAGGGAGAGAACGAGAGAGAGAAAATATTGGTACAAATGGGAGTGTGCCATATTTTCAACTCTGTATCGTGATGGGTTTTCCATATTATTAAAGGTACCAGCAGTATCAAAGTTAAACCTTGAATTGGAAGACCAAAAATCTCTACATCTGAAGAAACATTGTTAACAGTTTTATTATCCGTGGATTTATATACAAATTTTACCACTAGTCATATCGCTCTAAATGAAGGCATAAGTCAGTGTTTGTGCTAATTATACTGAAATTATTAAAGCTCCATTCATAAAAATACTCCATTCATAAAAATACTTCGTTCACTAACTAATTAACTATAATTTCCAGTGCAGTTCTTAAATTTTAGATGGAACTACGTATGAACGAATATACTTCTTGTAAAAATAATATTTTTACCAATGAAACATCTTTTGCTATGCATGTTACCAATCAATATATGTGTTAAAGGCTTTTTTTTTAAATCCCTCAATGGATGAGGTACCATTTAGTAGCCACTTCCTACTCTCAACTTAAAATCTCTCAATTATTTCCGTTGGTAGGGAAGAAAAATAAAATTCTATATGAGATTCAACACATAAGAAGAATTAAGAAGAACTCTACAAGGGAATATTATACTAGCCTGAAACATTGAGAAGTTGGCACATCTAGTGTGCAAATTTGACCGTTTTAAATATAAGTGATGCCATCATACTTTTTAGCAGAAGTGTAAACATTGTGCAGGTACTGTTTTACCTTTAAAAATAGAACTTAAGTGAATGTATTCATAACGTGTCATCCTTTAATCAATTTGTGTTAAAATTAGAAATGTTATTGGGTTATATTTACATTATATTTTCTTATAATTAAAACTAACAATGTAACCCATTTTTTAATTTACTATCCTAATGAAATACTGCTATGTATTTATTGACTACAATAATTTACACTAAATTTCCTACAAAATACACTTTGTGTGCTATATAAATACAGGACGAGATTCATGACAAAGTCTTCATCGTCATTTGTTACATAAAGACAAATATTACTGACATTGGACATGGTTATAGTGGAAAATTCATATTGTACTTAAAGTTTAGTTAAGTGCTGTTTATTTCAATTGATTACAATAGAATCAATGTCACCCAAGGTTCTCCCATCTACAAGTTATAGACGTTTTTACATTTTTTTAACTATTAATGATTTTAGTAAGAAATATTGAAATAACAATACTTATGGTTTGGTTCAAATTTTGGGTGAACAGGATAATTTTTGTAATACGTTATTCAATTTTGTTTATAAGCGAAAAGCCTCAAATTAATTCAAAATGGCTGCCCGTTAACCACATTTGTGAAGATATTTTGTGAATAAGTCGTTACGACTGCCCCGAATTAGATAAAATGATTTAGGATTGTAAAGATTTAAAAAGATATTAAAACTATTTCATAACGCTCATAAGCAGAATATTCTTTTTTAGAATTCCTTACTATCAACTGATAAATAACTAGAGTACGAATACAAATATATCAGCATTTTGAATATATTTATATACAGCTGTTATAATTTAAAACTTATTTAAATGAGCTATGTCAGGGGATGTTTAAGGGTAGCCTAAGAGCCTTCGTTCAGGACTACGGTGCAAAAACACCCAGCAATTAACCTCACATCGAGGACCTGCAAGAGGAGGAAACAAATTGTATAAGTTCACTATTTAAATTGTGTTCGGAAATATATCCTGAATATTTGGCTTGATCTGGAGTTACCCGTTGATTTGTTAAGGATTATAACTTCGTAGAATATAGAAACAAAAATAGTAACATAATCAAGTAGTCCTTAGTTAAACCTAAGCCACGCCATCGTGTGTTTAGCGAAAAAAATTACAAATGCACTTAATTTATTTTTATAATAAAGATATTTACTCTAGTGTTTTTTATTACATTTTTAGCATTCTATTAGTACTCAATTGACAGATTTAATGGAAATTTGATAGGGACAGATATTGATAATTTTTAAGGAAAGCCATAACCTATATAATTATATACATCGGATATTATATAATGAAAATAAATAAGATATATCTTTTACTTTAAAGAAATGAATGTTATATTTTTTGTTTTGTTTAGTTGGACAATAATACGGCGCTCACATTTAAAGTTGAGAATAAGAGACATGAAGTAATTTCAGTGGAACGGAAAAAGATCAGTAGAAAGAGACTTGAATTGATTTCCGATGAGGAAAACATCCTTCCTTTGTGCATGGCATTCCATTAAACCGTGAAAATATATGCACAGAAAATCCCTTTGCAAATAGTTCCTTTTACGATTCTAATGATTTGATACTATAGTTGTTGCAATATCATATATTTGTGTTTCTGAATTATATGTAAGACATTTATTTCACAAATTAATAATAATTACTCATGTTTTACAATATGTTGCCTATTGTTACTAACTTTGGCTTCTAGAATTTACAAAAACACATTGTACAAAAAAAAACTTGATTATATTTCTTTGGTTTTGTCTTGCCTTTAAATTATACTACGTGTTGTAATATAAGACTAGTAAAACAAAGTTAATAAAACAACAATGTAACAAGAAATCGTGATTTTACGTAAATTGATATTTTATTTCACCTAAGCTAAGTAAATATTGTATCTACTCTGGCTTCCAGTAAAATTACAACTAAAGAATTAAAGAAATTATTTTTTGAATTAAAAACAATTACAAAGTTTTCCTGTGAGTTGTGTTAGCTTAAAAAAATTATAGTGAATATATTTTGATTGCATGTAAAATAATTATTTAGCAATGCTTGGTGGTACTTTGTAGATATTGGAAAACTATAGGACAAAAGAGGTGGATTGACGTTGACGTGGATCTCCTGTCCATTCCTACGTTTTTGGTCTTTCGAAACAGTTTTGAAGGTGAAACTGGTTCCTCCCAGTGGTTGAGCAGTGCTTGTTTTTTATCTGCTTAAAAATGAGTCTTATCCTGCTAGTTAGCAACCGGAGCATCGTACGGGCTTCGAACCTTGACCATTGTGAGGGATACGTTGAATAAAATCGAAAACCGATCTTTTCCGGTAGGCCCAAAACGGTTACAGATTCGTGTTGTGTATCAAAATATATATTTGCGGGTAAGGGGAAGGCAATAACTAAAGTAACGATTGTGTGTCTGTTAATGTTTATGAGATATCATTGAAAGCCATATTTAAAGACGCATTTTTATCAATAACCTAACGAAATCACTCGTACATCGATATTTAATTTCTCTTTGTGTAGTTTAAATATTTTCAATGAAAGCAATGAAAGTGACCTTGCAAAAATAAAATGGAAACGTATTTTGTTTTCCTTTTCAAATTCGGTTAGTTCCAATGAATTGCAGACATCCTCAAACGTAGAAAATTCATTGTGCTGTTAAAGTATACTTACTTCCATTTCACTTCAGGTTTGTTCGAAATGATCTCAGGTTCTTGTTTGATATCTGATATGTGATATGTGTGTGTGTGTGTGTGTGTGTGTGTGTGTGTGTGTGTGTGTGTGTGTGTGTGTGTGTGTGTGTGTGTGTTATATCTCTGGATAGAATAAGCCTAGAGCTATGAATTTTTAACGTGGTTTGGGGTAGTTCAGTAGACGTATTGGAGTTGTGCTAAAAATATTGAATCTCAATAATTCGCGGGTGAACCCACTGGTGACCGCTAGTAATATATATATATATATATATATATATATTTAACTATTAATTTTTCGATATGGCGGAATATAGCTACAGAATTTAATTTACATATAAAACTTACATCGTAAAGCATGCATACAAATAAATAATCAGTTAGTATAATTTCTTATGCAACATATTATGATGTAATAAAAATGAATTTTAAATATTTTATAATCTAACGTCGAAATGAAATAATCTATACTGGAATGAATTATTTTATACCAAAACTAATAATTTTTTTTTTCCAACTTTGAGCGAAGGGAATGTTGCAAATTTGGATTTGAACAAATATTATACTCTTTTCAAACTAATCGCTTACATATATATGTCAAAGATGTATCATAAAGTGCTATGTTTAAAAACAGTACAGTTCTCCTTCATATTAGGAGTGTGAAAATAATTAAAGTACTTTAACAAAATATTTAAGCTAGGAATATTAAATATTGTTATTTGGGCCATACAATGAGCAAATGAGACAACTTCTTTATTTTCAGCTCAACTTATCCACCAAACAGTTGGGCCATTCAAATTTTCTAGATTTACCTAATGTTTGTATTTTACAAATTATACATTTAAGATATTCTTATTTGAAGATATGTGTCCATTAGTCGGTATATATGTTTTTTTAAATTTTTTTAAATACAAATTTCGTTTTACCATACAAATTTCTTGCGCGCAAATTATTTTAAACTAAAATGTACAAAAATTGGTGAAAATTGTATACAAGTTTATATAAGTAATATGTACCAACGAATTACAAGGTAAAACCATTTTTAAATACATTAAAAAAATAGATATTGCAGTACATATCTTTGCACATTTCATAGTCGCGATGTTTAATACTTTATAGTAAAAACGGCTACATTTGCTTTATTTACAAATTATAAATTAGAATGTATAATGCAATAAAATTTTCCAGTATTTTTCAGGTGCGAATTGCTTGTTGTTTTTTTTTCCAATTTTATTCTTCTAACTAATTTCGGATTGATCTTCAAATTTTGTCAACGTCAATTGAATCTCACAATGGATCATGGTTTCAAAATGACATTATTTCAGTAGTAGTAAAACCATAATTGGAATATTGAAATAGTTTTCTTTCATTACTTTTCATAAAATATATTTAACTAAAGAGTTGAACGGAGGAGTTCTTTTTGAGTGGATCAGTTTTTGAGGCATGAAATGTTTAATTACAGCGTCTACTAAACTGTTTTAATAGAGTGCTTTATTCAGCAGCATAAATGCATATAATGTTGCAGTAGTTTGTTAAAGATATATATGTGCATTTTTAAGGAAAATTCTACTAATTCCTCAATATTTTAAAAAGAATGGTTATAGGGAAAATAGTTTATAATATATAACAGATGCCAATTGAATAGCAATAACGTTGCCTCACGCAACTTTCGAATGCTTTATATTGTTTTATCTTAGGCTCAATGTACGGCATATGTTTTAATTACATTATCTAGTATTTATGAAAAACTGGTTAATTAAAATTTTAAAATCCGACGGATTATCTTGTAATAAGTAAATTATACAGAAATTCTAATAAATATCCATTAATAATGCTAATAATAAAGTTCTAACAGAGCTGTAATGATTGTAAAATTAAATATTCAATCGTATTTACTGTAATTAATTTACAACCTGTACTGATAATAGGTCTAAACTACTGATAACTGGAAAGGTATTCCCTCTCACCTGTATATGATATTAGTCAGAAGGGAATTAAATAATGAATATATTCAATTCAAATATATATTTAATTGTCCCTCTTCAATCTTACTTAAAACGAAATACAAATGTTTTTAATTTGTAGAGTTAATAACTGGTGGAGTATTGATGAAGTTCTGGAAACAATACATGACCTAACTCAACTTCACCTCTTGAACTTTCTAAGACCTTCGAGTTTCCAACTAATTATGTAATATAAACCCTCCAGCAGACACAGAGTGACTTAATTAATTTAACTATCTTTGAATCTCTCCTTACACGAACTACTTGCACTGTTATTGAATAATAATGGATTTCTCACACTATGATAGGGGTTATTTGAACATTTGTCAAGATTTTCGTAGTTAAGAAAGAATAATAATAAAAATTAATAATAATAATAAATACAATAGTAATTAAAATTTTATACATAGTTTATAAAATGAACTATCAATTTAGCGTAGTTTACATTTACAATAAATTATTAAAATATAATATTCCATTTTTCCCAGACAACTATTCTGCAGACCCCATGGCATACACATGTATTAAGGCCGTCAGGGGAGTAAAGTATTATTAATAAGCACATTTAAATTTAAAGTTAGTATAACAAAAAGATTCAAACTTGAAACATGTATATTGATGTTATCAATCAAATAACAAAATTATAAAAACATTTATGTATTACAGTATATAGATTACAATATAAGATATAGTCAAAATAACCAAACAGACAAATGCCAAAGAGAAAAGTAGATAAAATAAAATTTAACATATTTATTACGAAAATAAAATAATGCTTACTTACATTGTTATACAAAGAACCGTGACAAGTCTACTCAAAATCAAATTCTTTTATCAAACCATATCTATAATCCCAACTATTTTTACGATGGTTTGTTTTTTAAAACCATTTAATTATTCTTTTAATGCATCCCTTTACAATATGTTTCTCCAAAAATGTTTCTTATACAATCAGAAAACACTGGTCAGACAGTAAGAAGACGAATAAATATCCTCTTCTTTCATCATATCACATAGTGAGCAGATCTTCACATTCCGAGCAAATGAGTACCTTTTTAAATAAATCAATTCCGTTTTTGCCTTACAAAAAGCACATGAATAATGAGAAGTGATATTGGCTATTTATGTAACATGGAACTCTCCCAGTTTAGCGTATAATTGCCAACAACTTTTGTTATCTACATTAGTTTTATAACACGGTTTTAGCACATAATTTATTTTATCAAAAATATTGTTCGTATTTAAATGTTCACCTAAGTTTATCAAACGTAAATTATAATTTACAACAATGTTATGCCATTTTGTACACATAAATAACAGTGTACAATTCTCTCTCAATTCTCTCTCTCATAAGAAACTTTGGGTATCTGTTAGGAGACAAGCTTAAAACATCCTCTAATATTATCTGAAATTAATGTTTAACGTATGCAGGAATATATTGTATAGTCCAGTTTCTAACTATATTGTATAGTCCGGGACATTTCAGCCAGATTCTGAACTATCATAGGAAACTATCTTTGTATTTCCTCCACTTTTTGATACATTTTACATCTACATACCTGAAACACATAACAAATTTCAGATCTGGATAAGGCAATAACATACTGTATTTAGTTTGGTCGAATGAGTGTATTTAAATTTATTTACCTGATCGATAAATTAAATTAATCTTATACGAGCACAAGGGACACAAAACGACGTGAAATTTGCCTTTGTAAGTAATGGACTTTGGAAATCGCCTCTGATATATATATATATATATATATATATATATATATATATATATGTGTGTGTGTGTGTGTGTGTGTGTGTGTGTGTGTGTGTGTGTGTGTTTGTGTGTTTATGATTCACAGCAAACAAATAATTTTAGTCGCAAATTTCATTTAATCACAATTTAATTCGTTTGTCTTCACTATTTCACAATAGGTTAACATTCAATTCATAACATTAACAGAATTGTTTAACTAGAGTCTATGGTAAAAGACATACCTTCGACTATGAATTGTGAAATAATCCTTAATATCTAGGATTAGTTTTGTAAAATGCAAGATTGGTCAAACGGTTTTAAATTGGCATTTTCGTAGGTTCGCTTTCCTTTATTGGTTAATAAATAAACCAAACACGTGTTTAATCAGTCAATATGTATATATTTTTATTAGAGTGTTAATGTTACCAACGTTACCTCGCGATGAAGATAATAATTATTTATTAGTTCCGTTTGAATTTAAGACTCAAGTATTCGTTTTTGTTTGTGACTTAAAAATAAATTAGCTAAATTTTTATTTCGCTTATTAAGATTTATCTAATCTTTTTATTTCGCTATTTAATTATTTATAAACTCATTATAAAGTGTCTTTAAAAATACAATTCATAATATAACATAAAACTGAAACGTACATGACATTTAGAAATAGTATTTACAGTAAGCTTTATATTTCACAATGGATACAATGTATAATTTAATAAATAAATATTGAGCTTGACTTGTGAGATAATATTATGTAGAAAATAATTCGAACACAAGGTCTGACTAAAACTATTACAATATAGATTTGGTAAAGATAAATTCGAAAATGTGAGTTGTCTTCTAAGATTATTATTCATTAAACTTTTACAATTTATCAAAGTTTCAATAGTAAGTTTTAAAATTAGAGTTTATTTACACAAAGTATATGAAGCTTCGGTGACCATTCATTCAATAATATTTATATATTCCAGTTTATCCATAATAACAAAAGCATTACTCTTATCCTCTTTTAGGTAATACACTTATTTCTTCTTTATATTCTTTTGTAATTCTTCCATAGTTATTATTATTATTATTATTATTAATATTTGATGTTATTTTTACTTTAGAACTCCTTTCTTTATTTTCTGTAATTTTTTTTTCTTTATATCAGTTCGTACACTTGTTTTACCTCAAAATTATCTAATCTTAATGCAGTATCGACATCCATTAATGAAGTTATATGATTTTTTTTTTTTTCAAAATTAAACTTTAAACCTTTATTCAATAAATGTAATTCATCTTGATTAAATTCCTTTTTACTCTAATAATGCACAAACTTTTGTCTACCAAATAAATCATTGTATGTTTTCTTTTTCTGATTCAGCTTTATATTCCATTTTTCGTTTTGCACACAGATTGTAATTATGTCTTGTTATTGTAATTGGATTACAATTTGGAGTTTTGTTATTGAAGCTCGTGTATCACTGAGGATGGCTTTTTAACATTGAAACGCGTTTTGAATAAAAGTAGTTATTTTAAATCTTGTGTTCGAGTTTTGGTTCAACAAATAATGTAATAATAAATGTTGTAAAATGAGTTAAGTGCGGAAACTCGTGTTTAATATGAAGTATTGAAGGAACACATATATTTATTATTTTATAAATATAAATATATAAGTAATTGACATCATATGTAGTTACCCAAATTTTATTCTTAAACAAAGATTATAACAATCTAGAACAATATAAGTTAATGTATTTATTTCAATTGCTGTTTTAATTGGTAGGCATGTGTAGCATTCAAATTCAAATCACCTCTGAAATAAAACGTCATACACTCAACTTCCACACATACAACTTCCGTTGCTTGACAGATGCTGTCACCTGCCGAGATTGTCCAAAACTAATGATCGTACGATAGCGGAGGGTAAAGTACAACGGCAAGACAGCCTATCTTCTCTAATACCGGTTGCTTAGTCTACCTGTAGTCACTCACAATGCCTGACTTTTTTTTAGATAGTTACGTTAGAGATAAATCTTCTTACCTTGTCTTCAAAAATTGCAATTCAGTTTCAACGATATGTTAAAATTTAGTTTGTGCGTTTTAGTTTAAAATGTTTAATAAATTATTTTTCTCGGCACAAGCTCACGTGATCTGCGACAGGATTTTCCAGGTACTAAGCCTTACAGATTTTATCATATTTTGAATTTTTGTTAATGCTTTAAAATAATTTATTAATTATCATGTATTCTTTAAAATATGTATTTCATGTTTTATTTAATATTCAATGTTCTTTTGAAACTGAATGATTATAAAAATTTACTTTTTTAAAACATACTTTACAAAACCTTGCAAAGGCACATTTTGAGTTTTGAACAATTATGTGAAATAGGTGCAAACTAATGTTGAACTTTAAATGATCAAAATATCTTATTGAACATGTCAAATATAATACAATTGGAGAAATCTGTTCTAAATCAGAAAATTTCGTTTTACAGACTTTTGCAGATCTTTGCAAGTCTTATACAAGCTTTGTTTCAAACAAAATTAAATATATATAAATAGATTTATAATCATCTAAGAAGCTTTTAAGTACAATCTTAACGAATTTCTGTTATACAATCAATTTTCTTTAATTTTGACAAATAACCAGATATTTGCTTTAATAATGAACATTAATGCTACAACATGCCTGATTTTGTACAGACGCTAAAAAACATGTTTTTTTTGCTATAGCTAATATGCTGGTAGAAGAAACACAGCTAAAGATCTAAACATGTTTCGTCCTGTTAACAAAACACGTTTTGTTCAACATAGCTTCAGAGTTTCACGTGCACAAAAGTGATGTTACAAAAAAACTGACCTTATAGAACTTTAATCAAACTCATATTGTATATGTGCCTAAATTTACTTCAGCGAATATGTTTTTCTTAAAAACTATCTTTTAGATGTAGACTTGTGTAATTAATTATAAAATATATAAAAAATTATTGGGTGGAGCCTGCATGCAAACTTTCGGTCCTAACAACCTCCAAGAGGTTATTTTCTAAATTAACACAAAATTGACGTCAATTTAAAAATTTAATATTCAAAATTTTCTTTTCTTTCTTTTAAAATAAACTACTCTTTTCATAATAAATTCATTATCTAAAACATATATATTTATTGGCCAATATAGCATTTAAGAAACTTATCAAATAAGTAATATTATGTAACTGTTTTAAAAAACTATCATTTCATAAAGTCAAAAGGGGGGAAATAAATATCAGTATCTTTACATCTTTTTTTATTTTGTAATTTTACATATAAGGGCGTATAATCTTTTTTTTTTGGATTAATTATAATCCTGTTAATTGTTAAGCTGTGCTCATTGTCTTTTGTTAAATTTTGTAACTATAAAATATATAAACTAAAAGGGGGGATAAATTTTCAGAATCTATTGATTAATTTTTTTTTATTAAATTATAATATTTTGCATTAAGGGCGTATAACTATTATTAATTATAATATTGTTAATCATAAGCTGTTTATGATAATTTTGTCTCAGGATGTCTTTCTCAGTTGTAAATGATAAAATCTGAAACGTCGAAATTTCTTTTGTTTCAATAAACTTGAGCCTTGTTAATCACTAAATTTGTTTTGGTCTTTTTAATTTTTTTTAATTTCTAAACATTGTTACCATTTTGGTTCCGCCTTTCTTAAATTTAAGTCCCCTGGTAACACATGTGTTTCTGAGAGTAAACAAGTTTGCTACGATGTCTTAAGTAATTGAATCTGTTTACCAGGTCTGGTTCGGACAAGCTATCAGTTGGGGGTAGATTACTTTTATATTGCGACGCTGAGAAAATATTTAACATCTAAATTACAGTAAAGGGGGATCTTATTTTCTTTTCATTATTGTCTGTGTGTCCTTCAGAGAGTCCAGTGTGTGACTAGTTTTATTCTAGTGTTCTTTTCTTACATCCACTTTTAAATATTTATGGATAAAAAAAAAGTTATCTTAATCATTACGGCTCGATTGGTCGCTATGTTGGGTAGGATGAACGTAGAGACCTCTAGTTTGCGCCATTATTCTTATTTTTAAAAACCTTTTAAATGAGGCATCACTCAATAGGGGTTGCTATTTATAATTCTTGACCTAACCTCAAACTACCCCATTTTGGGGGTTAATGGTTGAAAATTTCGATACTTCAAAAATTTCCTCCTTTGGTTGTCTAAATTTTCCCCAAAGTAAATCTGTCTATTTCCATTATTAAAAAAAATAATAATAATAGGGGGTGGGACTTTTGGAACACTCGCTCATTTCTGAAATCACTCATCACAAGTCTCCTAAACTAAAATCGCCACATACTCTAAATTCTGCAAGTGTGTTCCTCTTGGCTTCTAAATGCTCGCTACGAAAAAGTTTCATTTATTTTTTAATTTAACACCTAACGGCGAAAAAACGAAAATCTCTAAAAAAGCTAAACTATCACTTGACAAAATACAGGACAACATTTTCCATTTGTACGCTCCCTGGAATTCCAATATTTCTTTTTATAGTTTCCTTATAATTCTGGAGTTAAGTACTTTTTTCATCTAACCTATAACCACGAATAGATGCAACAATAATTCTCTTTCCAATTATAATAATTTCAACTAATTCAATTCTTTATTGATTCCAATTATTTAATACTTTATTTCAAATCTATATTTTGTCTCTTCCCAGATTGAAACAGTAAAGCAAACTTTTCTGTGTACATGAAAGTTCAAAATTTGTGCCAGGAATCTACAATATAAATATATATTTAAAAATATTATCACATTATCAACCTCAAAATAGTAAATTGTTTGAACCCATAACTACTAAATATTGTTTCTTGTTCATTTACAGCAGTTGCTATATTTTAATTTAAGTTAAGAGATTACTCCACGTCCAAAAGTTGGTAAAATCAATCGTTCTTTGATAAAGAGATAAATATTGGCCACTTTCGGTTCGTCGGTAGTAATAAGTGTAGACATTATTTTGACAGGTTTTTCCAATTTTATACATGAGAGTTTAAATTTTCTCGTTTTACTTTGACATAAAAATAGGAAACGTCAATATTGTTAGGAACTAAAAAAGTGCTACCTCCTTACCAACACTAAATATTCTTAGTTAGGGCCTACTTTTGAAAAATTACAATCGAGAGTGGTCAAACAAAATGTAATTAAGCATCAATTTCATTTTAGGATGTTTTATATTTTACAAAAAATTATTAATTTTTCATCAATAAAGCTTTCAAAATAAGTTTTATAGTGCCGTCATAAAATGTCAAAATTAACTTGACCGATGTCAACAACATTTTGGTTAAACCTAGAATCGATAGAAGTTCAACGCACAAATTCCAAGTGAAAGTAAAATAACCTGCACTCTTTATTTGTGGAGAAAATAGGATTTAAAATCTCTAAGGTATATAAATTTTAAGTAAATATTAGATCTTGAAGATAATCATTATTTATCAAATGTAAATATTTGTCCTTTTAGTTTTATAAGTAGGCTATGATTATTTAAATGAGCATTTTTGCCTCCTAATACATTACAAAAATGTTACTTTTTCATTTTTAAAAGATAATAAACCTAAGTATAACTCTTATGAATATGACAGTTTTGTAGATTGAAGTAACTCAAATTTGTAATAATATTTCTTGGATCATATAACGTCTTCCTGGTTTTTAACATACTGGGGTATAATTTGAAATTATTTGTAGCAACTCTGAGAATTAGCGAATCAACGTTACACAATATAAAAAAATAATTTCTATATTATCTCAATAGGCCAAAATAAAAACTATTCTTTCAGCAAACTATTAGTAATCGTAATGGGTAGATAATTATGTGAGTGTTGTTTTGTGTATTTACTTGACATCAAACTTGGCGGTTTCTCCTTTTGTAGCCTAAGAACATACAGGTTAAAAATTTATTCCGACCAATAGTTTGAAAGAGACGAATATTTAAAGTATTGAAACAATATTTTTAAATTAAGTACTGTATATCACTTTTAACAAATGGCCAAATCAATATTGAAAGTTTGAATGAAATAATCTAAACTCAAATTTAAATTTCAAGCTGAAATGGTTTTCAATTTCTAGTTATATGACGGAAAATTAATATAGTTAGAAACATTATTTTTATCTTAGAAAACATATTTCCAAAATATATATTTCTAAATTTCAAAGCTTCGCCTTAGGAGATATTAATACAGTTTATTATTTGTGGTTATTTAATAATAACAGTAATTACATGAAAATAGACAATAATCATGTCTTTCAAAAAAGTAGAAACATAGAAATAGTAACTCAATTAATAATAATGTAGTATAATTGTATTTATGAATAAATGTTATAGTATAGGAAGTTGCAATTCGGCTAGATATTTATCTCGTCAGTATATGAATTTGAATGAAACTTCGTATGTAGGTGTTTTAGACATTGCTGATTCCAACGTTACAATTAAAAATAATAAATGGGGGATCCAATATGACAGATTAATAAACTTGAAACCTAACCATTTAGTCCATATACAGTATTTGTATGACATTTCGTATGTAGGTAATATTGAGGCTGCTAATTACGATATAAACGTTAAAAATTTATTCAAAATAATGTCGGATGCAAAATAAGGGTTATATATTCTAAAAAGTTATTATAAGTTCTCAAATTTATTGAGTATTGTCGACAAATTTTTACAATTTAAAGTAAAGTTAAGTTGTGATTCGTTGCCTCGTAAATGTCGTAACTGGCAAAACCACGGTCGGCAAGACTCCATACATTTTAATAAATAATATTTTTTCTATTTTATATGAAATTTGGTTTTTAAATAAATGTTTATATTCGAAGAATACGATTGATATTAAAGATTTAAAAATCTCAGATGATTGAAATTTATTTTACGTAATTCATTCTTATCATTAGTTTTAATATTTATCCACAAAGTTATGACATTTTTGTATCAACCTTGGAGTGTAAAATAACAAGCAAATAATAGAATTTGTTTTTATTCACAAGAGGGTATTTGTTGTTCATTCAACATCGTATATTTTGTTTTTGTTTGTAATAATGTTTTGCTTATTACTTATCCTCTACAATGGCTAATAGTCTAATCAAATTAGTACAATTTTACGTGTATTAAAATAAATGAATAATATTCATAAAGAAAATAATAAGATTCGTCAATAAATTGAAATACCTTAGAACTGAATAATAATAGTTGTGTTGTGGAAATTAGATCACTTCAAATATGTCTATTGTTTCCATTATTATTTAAATACTTGATATTAATTATTTTGTGAAATTGGATAGTATATTCAAATTATTTACTTGATTGTTTTACTCAGTAATATTATATTCTTCTAAAAATACCAATTCATAATAGGGGAAAATATCTTGCAATATGTTAAGGAAAACACGGAACATAATAATAAAACATCGAGAATAAAAATGAAACACGAGTAATTTCACAGGCTTCGGGTTACGACAATATATTATCAGTTCTATTGAAGACGGCTGTACGAAAGAACCCCCTATTGTAACGTTATATTTCATAGGGGATGTTATTCTTCTCTACAAGATAAGTAGATCTATCCTTGTTTGATAGACAATTGAGGGTAAATTAAATCGATACTTATATAGTTCTCATTTAATCCCTTCATGAGAAAGCTTCAACATGAAAACGATTATTAAAAAAAAAGATTTTTTTTTACTTAAAATACTTAAATTTTGTTTTTTTATACACTTTAATTGTATAAGAAAGCTTAAGAATTACTGTTGAATTAAGTAGAAATAACTACTTTAAACCTAAGTTTCTCACTTGTAAGTAAGAGCAATTTTAAAAGAAGGATTGGCAGGGAATTTTTATTTGTGTAAACCATTCAAAATCTACACACAGCCGGTCACCTAATAATATGATATAGTAAATATTATTGTTTATATCGTCCTTAAAACATTAGTTATTTATATTCTATCAATTTAAAGTTTTAAACTTGAGCGTCAGACATTTGTTTTGTATTGTTGATTTTTTATTTGTTATTCCAGATAGATTAGTAACATTCAATAACATAATATAATTTAGTAATATGTAATACCTTCTGTTGAATATTAACACAATATTAGCTATTGCTGATATACACACAGACACATATACTTGCATACTCATTGTTGATACAACTAATGGAATACAACACTCACACACTTACAATAATAGATACAGTCGTAAAGAGTAGTTTAGTTACTTGTTTTATTCTTAGTAAATTGTACTACTGAGTTTTAACCTGACAATATAATATTTATTAAACACGAAATTTATTTATAAGTAAATTGTTTAAATTATGGATTCTTCTAATAAATACTAGGTTGTCGTGATTTGTACCTTATATACGATTATCTGCATATTCAGAACGATATTGTTCAGAAAAAATCGTGTATTCCAGTTGTAGTGGTAACATTATCAATTGTCTCAATCTTGAAATACGCGCCGATCGAGAATTTCTTCCTTTAATTATTTTATATTACATTTGTTGAAACCAATGATACAATATTAAAAATGATAAGTACAGTGATATATCAATCCTTATAACAATTATTGTCTTATCACGTGTAGATTACATTAAAACCAATTGAAGACACTTTTTTTCAGGACCGTAATATTAACAAGCAACCAAAGTGCTAAAAATTTAGCCTAAGTCCAATTTCTGTCTATTTTCATTGCAGTAGCTTAGAAACTATCCTATGTCACTACTACATTCGACTCACAAGTTTCGTTTAAGCAAAATTTTATAATCTGAATAAAGTTTGTGTTTATGAAAATGAGACTAGCATCGCCTAGGCACAATTAGCCTCCATTACTAATAATCAAGTTGAGGGAATAACACACCACTCATACTATGCTGTTATTCAAATGTTGACACCAAAATCAGTAAATATTTAAGGTGAAAGATTATAGGGATTCTTTATGGCCTTCTACGAAATTGTATTACAATCACGAAAAGAATATCCACGATAATGGTATTGGGCATAAATAAAAAGACAACTACCTTAGTACCATTTATCAGAGGGAATAAAGCTTTTAAACTTAGACCGACTACATTGAATTAAGTGCAATTAATATCTAAAGTAGAGGTAAAATATTTACGGTTAATCTTAGATAAAAACTGTAAAGGATTATTATAAAAACGTACTATGAAAGCAGTCCTATTCATTAAATCTCCATTTATAAGAAAAACTTTAATGAAAATAAAGAGTAGAAAAAATATAAAACTATTTGTTAAATTGGTCATGTATGTAATTTAATTGACTTCGACTCTTTGACCTTTATTATGGAATTACGATTGACAAGTGTTCAATTTTTACAAAGATAAAACATCATATCTATTAAAAAAGGAAAAATAACATTTGGTTTTTAAAAGCGACTTTTTAAGAAACAATAATAGGTAGGTAACTGCTTTAGACCTACCTATCTTGCATAATGTAACATACATATTCCTTAACAAAAATACTTAAATATTTTCCTGTGTTTAGTTACAAAAAAATTAAATGCACAGTCCAATTCCTGCTAAATGTATGTAATTTGTTGAAATACTCGTACAATGCTTGTAAAAAAACCTGTTCTTTTGTTTGCTTTTCGTTTAAATCAACACGTTTTAAATGAAAACGTGCTCTGCAGTCTATTGAAAAGTTAAATAAATATTGCATCACAGGTGGCGTCCAATTGAAACAATTACTTTTTAAACGTTTCATTTTCATTTTATAAAAAAAAAAACTTTGTGACTTTTCCGTATTGTTTGTTTAGGCTAACTGGAGAGCTTGGGTACTTTTTCTGGTACTAACTAATTTTCATGTACCTAATAGGCACCAGATGCACAATTACTGTTTAAAAATAATATCGTATAATTATCCTGTTGAGTTTATAACTATTTAATGAAATAGGCGAAATTAGTAAGTCATAACCTTTGAAGAATGAACTTTATTGATACTGTGGAAATATGTGTCGTATATCACGTTATTAGTTTGGTACCAATGCATGAATTCCTTTTTTAAGAACTTTTTTTTTTTTTTTTTTTTTAGTTCTCGACTTTGTTCCAACACTGATTTGCTAAATACGTCACATTGACGTAGTCTATTTATCGGTCCTCAATCTTGTGAAGGTGTGTTATGGTTATGATATTTGGTGATTATACAATTTTGGTTATCGAAATAAATGTCACGTAGCGGTAATGTTAGTGTGTAGAAAGGTAATTATGTTGGCCGTTTCCCAATAAGCACTCCTGGTCACTGTTACACTAAGCAAGCTTTATATTGGTTTCAAACGATTAATAATTGTATCTAAAATACTGTTCTAGTTGTTACTTCAGTATTACAATTCGTTAAGGAAAAACGTGGTCTAATTCAAAGACAGCATAACCGTTGTGGGTAATAATTATCTCTGTTACAATTACGGATAATAACTGTATACACTTAATAATCCAGACTCGTCTTTATCTTTAGACCCGTCTAATTGGTCTTAGCCAATCATTTGTAAGGATAATATGTATATTTCTATTTAATATTTCGCCGGTGAAAAACTCCGACCGATTGTTTGCACTACCCGTCTAGCACTTCTCGCAAGGGCAATTCCCTTGCACATGGCCAATGAAATGTTGCCCCGAAGATTTATACCGCGACAATTCAAATCTCGCGAAGGCTTAAAGAACCGTTGCTTAACTCTAGTGTGTTTATTCAAATGTTGAGTTAGTGAAATATCCTTTAACTCTTAGCTATATTATGCCTATTAATAACTTCTTTTGATCTTCTTTTCTTACCCTCCTAATAGTTTTATCCTTAAAGTTTAAGAATTTTAAATCGAAAGATTGTAATTGTAGAATGCTTGTAAATAACTAATATAAAATTTAAAACATGATATTATAAAAAATATACTAATAATGAAAAGTGATAAGCATCACTACTGTGCCAATCATTCACTATCATTTTTCACCAGTAAAAGGAAGGTAGGCTATATTCCACTAATATACTGTATAACATGGAATTTAGAAGGGAAGTTTGTTAAACTAATTAATGTCGGTGGTTTATTTTCCTCTTCAGAAGTTAATTTAGTTCCTAATTAATTAATTAACGTCCTCAAAGTTTCGTAAAATATATAGCACATTCATATTCACAAGTTGTGATGTTTAATTTACCCCACGTATATAGTATAAATACGTTATTTCTTCTTTTAAATTTAATTTAATTTGGTTGCTGAGTCATGTAGAAATATTAACGAAACATTTAAAGCTATTAAGATCTCTCAAGTATAATTCGAGTTTCTGAACGTATTTCAGTTGTTAGAGGTTCCTAGTTTCTTTGTAATAAATTCAATGCTATAATATTTTCCCAGCCCATATACTAAGTTATCGCAAATAAAATAGACATTTGGACATACACTGAATACGGTTTAAGCTTTAGGACAAAGTTTTTCAATTTTTACCGATATAAAATCATAATATATTATCGTAGTTACATTGTTTTTAAATAATTCGTCTTTCATTAAAAATCTATTTTTCACTAATAAAAGATGTTTACATTTCTTAAAATTTTTACTCAAATTTGACTTTTAATATTGTCCTTTTAAAAAGGACAATTTCAATCTTTTAGACTTGTGCCCATAAAAGAAACAATTTTTTTTTCGAGTCTTAAAAATAAATTTTCACTGAAGATAAGTTAAATTACAATTTCAGTGTCTAAAATATTAAAGTTTAGTCAAAATTTACATGTTTCAATGCAATAAATTCTTTCAGTATAATACCTAATCAAAACGTAAAATTTCCATCTACAAACACATAACGAGGCCAAGAGCATGAACATAATTACATTACCTATACAATTTATTAATTATTGCTGTTTTATGTAAAACATTGTACAACATATGCAGTTTGAAGTTTTTTTACAAAAGAAAATAGTTGTCGAGTTCAATGTTTACCATACTGAAAAAAAATGTTAAAATTTAGGTACTTGACCTAAATTATAATTTAATTTATAATCAATTAAAATTCAACCTTTAAATTTCGACTCTTTTATTTACAGTCATTACTTAGTTCTACACTTATACTAAGTGGCCAACAAAGTTCTGCGAAATGATTATCCGTAATATTAGATTCACAAGAATAACCGGGTGCTGATCATGTCCAAAGAAAGTTTCATACTAAGTCTGTGTGATTAGTATATCTATAGTTCATATGCATATATACTTTATCTTCACATTAATATACAACATACATATGTATAAAAATAATTATGATTACAGTTATCAATTCCAATAAAGACTAAAATCTGTAAATTCTAAATTCTTAACTTTATTAACAGTTTTGAATAAGAAGTGTCACTATATTAAAATTGATTAATAAAATAAATATTTTAAATATATCAATTTGATTTAAAAACTTAATAAACTGCATAATAAGACAATCTCACAGAATTATGTCTAATCAAGCTATAAACTACGATCACTAATAGTTCAAAAACGAATGTACTATGTAACACAATTTTGCTATTTGTTGTGTATTAGCAGGATCTTGAATTTCCTATCTTCATTTGTCTATAATCTCAAGAGGATTTTTAGTTGAGTTTATAATTAATCCCACATTTTGTTCATTGCTGAAAACTAAGAGAAATATTCTCCCTTATGAAGTAGTCTCTTTGAAGATTGGATTGGTTAATATTTTTATTAAATTTGTTTTACTGAATCACTCATTGCACGCTTGATTATATTCTTTAAAAGTTAATCTCTCTTTTGGTAGTAACTTTGTTTTAAATTACTATCTACGTGAACTATAATTTATTTATATAAATACACTCTTCAGCTTACGTTGCTACATGAGTACAAACAAAACTTCATATCCTTATTAAAATAAAAAGGCGTAATTTATATATTCTCCCCACAAAATCATACAACTAAGATAAATTGTTCGGGAGGGAGTAAAAGAAAGTAACGCCTCTTGGTCAAAACATTATTTCCTCTTACGTCCTTTTTAGCAATTAATACTCTCTGTTGTTCTCATTAAGTAGATCTTCATATTCTCTACTCAACATTACCTCTTGATATACTTGCTGGTACTATATTATTATGGTAATATTAAATAAATAAAATAAATGTAGCAATCATCTTTATTAAAACTGCGACAGGTAATCTTAGGAATACCAACTGTTTCCACCCCATGGGTTCTATAACATGGACATAGATAAATTAGTTAGTTATTGCTAACGTTATATGAACCTATTCTTAACTATATATAAACAAATAAAATAACAACGGAAGTACATAACATTTTTTACGTATATTGAGGAATAGTAAAAGCTTAAGATTCTCTTCAAACTATTCTTTTTTTTTCTAATAAACACTTGCTCTAATTTTTTATAATATTTAGATATTTGTATTTTTTTTAGTTGAAAGTTGTAGAGATACTGTTTCTATTATGTCAACCAGTTACCCAATGTTTTTGAACTAAAATTGATTTATTATTATATGTTAATTTTATTATTAGTAATAAATGTATTTAATATGTAATTATGAAATATTTGTTTTAAAATTCTAGTAATATTAAAACATCATTGAGTTTGATTCAGACATGGTTAAATGTATAACGGTTTCAAACATATTAACACATGTTACAAATCACTCCAGAGAACTAAAATTAGATTTTTACGAAAATAGGACTGTTTAGAACTCTTAAGGTATTACGATGCTATAGACTTTATTAAACAAACTTCTACATTTTTTTACATCAATATTTGCAAGCAATCACCTTAATCAACTTTACAGCGGGCACTGTAAAAGTAATAACTCCCTATGTATTCTGACATCGAGAGAGACGTGTTGGTTTTAATGTTATTTCTATCAGTTCCACTATTATTGTATGGATATATCATTTGGCAAATTTATATATATTGCAAATTTAGATAATATCATATAAAAACTCCTATTACTATAAACATTATTTATTTAAAAAAGGAGTTGTAAGGATTACGATCGGCCCAGCTGTTGTGTTGGCATAACTGGTACCTAAAAAAAGAACAACTGTAATAAATGTATTATTTTCAAAAATCTCTACAAAGAAAACAATTAAAAAAACATCAATAGCACGGTTATGAACTACTACTTCATTAATAATAAAAAATGTATTTTATACAAGATTGAAAATTAAGTGATACATTATTTCAGAAAAAATACATGGTAATACATAACAAATATTAGCTTTCACTCTCAATTATTCAATACATTTGGTGTTAATTTTCCAAAGGGAACCACTGAAATAAATTACTCTGTTAGTACATACCCTGAAAAATTACAATCATGGGTTTCAAAATTAAATTCGTCCTTATATCAGTTTTAAAATGTTACGATTTAAACATTCAACTACGTTTTATCATGTATGTTATAAGACCAGATGTATTTTATTTAATACATTTTTTAAATTTTATATACCGTAGAAACATTTGGTTACTTATACAATATATAATAACTTTTTAATTGGTATTTTGGTACAATATGGAGACCATTTCGGTATCAATTTTAGTCTTATTTCATTACATGTTAAATGTTGGCTTTCTAACTTTGACGTGAATGAGAAAATACTATGTCCTATTGTACAAGTTCTTTCTTATTGAAAATTAGGAAACACTCGCTTCTATCATCATAGAGGACGGTGAATAAGTTAGTAAGGGTTTTATATTGTAATGTTCATTTTAAAATGAATTAGAATTTCGGATATTTAACAAAGGTGAAATAATGTAATATCCGAGGCAAGAAGCTGAGATGAAAAACTTAGTGACTCGTTTACACACGTTGTAATTTTGAAGCTTAGTAAGCAAATAAACAAATATTATTAATAATTATCATTTTTTATTTGTTGAGTTTTACTAATTTATTAGAAACAAAACTAACAATTCTATGTAGCACAAATTAATGGGCTCCAGGGTGTGTTGTCATATATAACAATTTATATTAATAATGACAAGTCGATGATACAGAATTCGTCATCAAAACCTAACATTCACCCAACTATTATCCCCCAACAAAATAAATGATGCAATTCAGATGTTTTGGTTTCCTCAATCAATCTTCCCTTCTTTACTGTCGAGGGTTTAGGAAGGGTGAAATTGTAATTTGTAATTGTATATTGGAATCGGAGAGTATTAATCATTTCGCTTAATTAGAATATTGTTTTTGGGTTTATTATAATCCAAGTTTTTCTGATACATGAATTATAACAACTCAAATGCTCATGGTTTATATGGAACCATATAAGATTTTTATAAATATTTGTTACCAGGGGACTTAAATTTAAGAAAAGGCGGAACCAAAATGGTAACAATGTTTAGAAAATGTAAAAAAAAGACAAAGACAAATTTAGTAATTAACAAGGCTCAAGTTTATTGAAACAAAAGAAATTTCGACGGTTCAGATTTTATCATTTACAACTTAGAAAGGCATCCTGAGACAAATTATCATAAACAGCTTATGATTAACAATATTATAATTAAAAAAAAAGTTATACGCCCTTAATGTAACATCTTATAATTTAATAAAAAAAAATTAATCAATAGATTCTGAAAATTTCTTAAAATGCTATATTGGCCAATAAATATATATGTTTTAGATAAAGAATTTATTATGAAATGAGAAGTTTATTTTAAAAAGAAATAGAAATGAAAATTTTGAATATTTAAATTTTTAAATTGACGTCAATTTTTTGTGTTAATTTAGAAACTAACCTCTTGGAGGTTGTTAGGACCGAAAGTTTGCATGCAGGCTCCACCCAATAATTTTTTATATATTTTATAAATAACTACACAAGTCTACATCTAAAAGATAGCTTAAAGGAAAAAAAAAATATTCGCTGAAGCAATTTAGGCACATGTACAATATGAGTTTAATTAAAGTTCTGTAAAGTCAGTTTTTTTTTTAACATCACTTTTGTGCACTTGAAACTCTGGAGGTATATTAAAAAAAACGTGTTTTGCCAACAGGACGAAACATGTTTAGATCTTTAGCTGGTCTATGCAATCTGAGGCAAGAATTGCTGAGTATCTCCTACCAGCGTATTAGCTATAGCAAAAAACATGTTTTTTAGCGTCTGTGCAAAATCAGACATGTTGTAGCATTAATGTTCATTATTAAAGCAAATATCTGGTTATTTGTCAAAATTAAAGAAAATTGATTGTATCACAGAAATTCGTTAAGATTGTAATTAAAAGCTTCTTAGATGATTCTAAATCCATTTATATATATTTAGTTTTGTGTAAAACAAGGCTTGTATAAGACTTGCAAAGATCTGCAAAAGTCTGTAAAACGAAATTTTCTGATTTAGAATAGATTTCTCTAATTGTTTTATATTTGACATGTTCAATAAGATATTCTGATCATTTAATGTTCAACATTAATTTGCACCTATTTCACATAATTGTTCAAAACTCAAAATGTGCCTTTGCAAGGTTTTGTAAAGTATGTCTTAAGAAAAGAAAATTTTTATAATCATTCAGTTTCAAAAAGAACATTGAATATTAAATAAAACATGAAATACATATTTTAAAGAATACATGATAATTAACAAATTATTTTAAAACATTAACAAAATTTAAGATATGATAAAATCTGTAAATTTGAAATACCTGGAAAATCCTGTCGCAGATCACGTGAGCTTGTGCCGTGAAAAATAATAATTTATTTAACATTTTTAAAAAAAACTAAAGCGCACAAAACTGTAACTTAACATGTCGTTTAGAAACTGAGATGTAATTTTGAGAACGAAAAAATATGTCTGACGGAGCTTATAATAGAATGTAGAACATCGTGAGTTATTTCAGATAGACTGGCAATGGGTATTAGAACAGCTAGGCTGGCCTGCCGTTGTACTTTGCACTTGGATGTCATGCGATGCTTAGTTTTGGAGAAGGCCGGCAGGTGCCAGCATCTGTCAAGCGACGGAAGTTGGATATGTGGAAGTCGAGTGAATGAATTTATATTGCAGATGTAATTTTGAATTTGAATGCTACATATTTACAAAAATATTATAAATGGGTTCGTACATAGCTGTAGTAAGATTATTTGTTAAACATTTACTTTGATTTATCAAAACGTAATCTTTTGATATCACTACTAGTATGTATTGTACACTGTTTATATCCAATAGTTACAAAATAATGATAGTTATAATAGTGTTTTACTTTATTTATTTTAAGCAGACCCGTTATTTCAATTTGCAATATGCTTAATTAACGTGTTATTTGTAATCGCAAATAGGAGCTTCTCTATCAAGAATGCATATCTTCTACTAACTTTCGACCTAACTAAGGTTTTGTACTTCAGTGTATAAAAGATTTCAGAATAAACAGCAAATTTTTATAATAACGGCTGTATTGAAATTATGCATTACAATAGTTTCTAATTTGGCAATAGAACTAATTATTTAGTGTATTCCTCTTTATAAGAAATTGTTTAAAATACACACTTTTAAATATAAATAGTTGTGTCTATTTCATCTTCATGACAGTAATGTAAACATGAATGCTTTACAACAAGAAAGAAAACGAGAGGTGGCGTGCCGTGAACCGGAAGTAAAAAATACTGTTGAATGGGTTGCGATGGAAAGTGAATGTGGACTATGGATTTTGGATTTCATAACATTTGGTAAATTTAAGTCTTACAACTTTTAAGTTTTAGTTGGCCTCTTATAATATATACATTGAATGTTATTATTATTTACTTTGTTCCAGGCTAAGAAAATACGTACAGACAATTCAAGGATAATTATAGAATTCAGATTATTGTTGATGGGATAATATTTTGGGTTAAAGTGGGAATAAACAAAGTAATAATGTTTGTAAATTTGATGTTAACGTAAATTAATAATTAACATAATTATTATATATATATATATATATATATATATATATATATATATATATATATATATATATATATATATATATATATATATACACACAATGTGCTTTCCAGTTAATTTTCAATATTTCTGTAACCAGATATGAAAGTGAAACACTGGAGGGAAATCAGAATAATAAAACTGTTGTCTGCTTAAATATGTTGACGATAAAAATATTATAAACTCTTAGCTGTGACAATAAAAGTATCGATTTGAACAATAAAACTATCTCGGAGATATCAATGCCGTCGTGAGGGAGTGTATGAGAGAATATGTTTTTAAATGACTTTACTTTTTAACATATTGCACCAAATTATAGAACTTCCAATATGTATTTTTTTTTCAGGTGAACATAATATACTAAAGTTAAAACAAATTTGAATTTGGAAAGATATATCAAAAAATAATGTTAAAGGAAGAGTTGTAACAAAATTAGTTTTAAGAAAGCCTATCAACTAGTCTTAAAATAGAAATTCCTTTTTGGTTCAAATCTAATTTATGAATAACACCAATATCAGTTTCTTAACGTCAGTGGTTACTAAAAAAAATAACTAGTCGTTTGACAAGATTATATTTAATATTTTATGTATGAAGTGAAACACTCAATTACGTAGTAGCCATAAACAATTTTATAATGGATATGTGTATAAATTGGACACGTCTTTGTTTCGAGAAGACGTTAGTACGACAATAATATGTAAATAACATTCCAGATTACAAAATAAACTTTAGTGGTAATTACTTCATCTCTGATGGAGTTATAGTTGGTTGTTAGTTAGGTGTGTATTTTTTGTCATTAATTGTACAAATTCATGACAAAATTAATTGTACCTCACCTCAATTCATTGTAAACAAAGGAACAAATTTTATTATTATGGTTTTCCACATTATTTAACTATCGGTTTAATGTAGCATTATTTTTTAAACTTTCATTCCTTCTCTGTCCGAAAGACTCTTTTGTATAATGGCGGATTTGAGTAAATTAATCTGTCATGTTTTCTTAAATTTTACCATTTGAAAAACTGGTATAATTGTAGAATATTTTCTCTATTTCAGATGACAGTCCAGGGATATAATGAAAAAAAAACTAAAGATGAAATGGAGATGGTTACATAGGCCTATAAAAACGAAACATAATGCTAAATGGAATTTGTAAGTGTTACGATATTTCCAATACAATTTAAGAAGAAGACTAAAGGGAACAAACGTTTAGGCATCTGACAGTACACAAAATAATGGGTAAAGTAAATGACATCCATAAAAATATATAGAAAATTTTTTTTGATCATATTTTAAAGTAGGAAAGTTGTTTTTGGAGTTACATGCTCACAATTGAAGGGAGATTGCTTGACAAATAACAGGAAATAAATGTTAATACGTTTTATATCAAGACATTCGAAATTATCATTAAATTCTCCTGAAAGAACGTTATTACTGAAGTCTTTAGATTCCATAATATTATGATTACGTAATTATATTCGTATTGATATTTCCCCTTCACCACACTACTTTAAATACTATTCTGACGGAAATCCTTTGAAATATCCTATTAAGAGAGTGAGTATTAAGATTACACTTATCGATTTTGTTCTTGTAAGAACACTACATTTTTTAATAAATTTCGTTAAAGTCTGGTCTTTTGTTTTATTTTAAGTGACGATTGTTTTGCTTCTTCTTTCAAACATTATCAAATTTAAGATTTCTTACGACTTGAAGGGCGTCAAAATTTATAAAATTTACAAAATAACAATAATACAAATAACAAGAACAAATTACGTTCACAAATATTACAATCAAAAATATACATACATTGCGCCCTCGGTTATGTAGTTATAAATCTTTTGTAAATGTTGGAGGCATTGATAACATGCATTGTTCGTTACATCAACGAATAACAAAAGACAAGACTGTGAGCTGTGGTTTTGGGGTAAATTATTTACTTGTATCATTCTAAAAAAGAAACGCAAACATTTTAATTATTTATATTGTGTGTACAACAAATATGGACAAATAACGTTGAACGTATTTACTCTATACACAATAATATATTGGGTGATATTATAATATCATCAGAGACATGTACAAGAAATATAGGATGCACAATAATAACAATTCTACACATCTTTCATTATTAATTGTGTGAATATATATATACCGTACCTAAAAATCCACACCAACTGTGAAATGTCAGGAATATGGAATTTGTCATCAGAACTAAACCCTTACCACACTAATATTTAACAAAATAAATGATGCAGTACTGAAGTATTAGTTAACTCAATCAATCTTCCAGCCTTGGTATTTTCGGGAGGAGGAAGGGGTGGAATTAGCATGTGAGGGAGTGTATAATTTATCTCATATTACTGGATAAATTCAATAATGAAGATTTCGCTTTAAATTTACAATAAATATAAGATTTCATAAAAAATTACATATTTTAAAAAATCAACTTTCTTTGTATCAGATACATAAATCTAAAAGGGTGTATATCTTATTAAGTTTCCATAAACCATCGGAACATAACTAGTTTACACATGAAACACATATAATTTTATATTATGCATAAAATTTATAGATTTTAATCATTTCCATATGATCATGATAAGTAAAAATCTTACACATTATTAAAATGAGTCAAACATTCATTTTATTACATTTTAGTGTGAATTACTGAAAGCAATATTTGATACGTCAATATTATTATTTTGTCCCATACGTGAATTTATATCAACATAACAAATATTTATACATAAATTGTATTGACAGACTCTATTATTATTTGAAAAAAAATTAGTTTTTGCTTAGTAATGATATGATTAAGTTTGGTTTGTACTGTACGTATTCAGCAGTGCAAACAAACAATTGGAGCAATTTAAAATAACAATCGAGTTTTTAAATCACAGATTGTTAGGATTTTCTGCAAGGAGAAATAACACCTTTGATTATCGAAGCAATTTACATGTTGCAACTCTAACTTAAATTACTTAACAGAAATAAAAATATTGAAGAAAAATCCTAGAATCACAGCTTTTTCGAATTATTGCAATACAATTAATTAGTAATTGGCAATTTGTTGTATATTATCAACCGCACTCTATTTTAAGTGTATTCCTCATACCTTTTGTGGAAAGATCAATCTTCACTTAAAAACAAATCTAATAAATATATTGTATATATATATATATATATATATATATATATATATATATATATATATATATATATATATATATACAAGTTGTATTTCTAAAAAGATACATTAGACCGAAGCGAAACATTAGATATTTTTTAAAGATGTGATGCTATATCGATGCAACGACCAAACAAGATCCGAAAATAAAAGTATTTAATTAACCTAGCAGGCAATAGTACTGGCCTTCTTCTATAGTTGTCCCGTAGGTATAGTTCAGCAGTTGCCTTACATGCAATGAGTAGTTCAGTTGTCTGCTAAAGCTGTTATTTTCCAAAAGTAAAGAAATATCATTTTCAATGAATTGTCTATAATAGTTACTATTCATTGTTACTGGGAATACATAATTGTCTAACATATTATCAGTAATGACGTGGATTATTTGTTTTTTTAAAATTGTTCTTAGTCCATTACTTAAAATATTAAATGTGAATTTTCATTTCCCTATTTGTGAATTTTGTTGAAGTTTGTATTCCCATAAGGTTTTCCTCATCGGTATTCAGTACTGAAATATTGAAACGCGTTATTGTTATGCTGATGTAAATACTACTAGAAAAAAATTGTTAACATGGGAAATCAGCTGATACAAATACTTGAATTCATTGCAAGTTACAAAACTCGCAAGAAAAAAATAACTTAGGAAAAAAGTGAGAGATAAACTATTGCTATTTTCATATTATTTCTTAAGAGCGGGAATTTTAAAACAATACGTCAAATCTACTTTTATAAAAAAATAAGTAAATCCATCTCAAAGCTTACGCTGCTTCTTACTGAATTTAAAATAAAGTTTTCATCTTAACTCGTACGGCGATAAAATTACAACTTGACAATCAAGTAGAATGCAAATTCAGTTTTGCAAGAAAATCCAAACAAAAATGATCAGAATAAACTTACCATGAATGTATACCTGCATTGCACTGTCTGAGTTATCACTTTACAATATTATTTCTTGAATTGAAGTCAAACATGTATATACTCGTATTTTTATTGATAAGCAGGTAGATACGTTTTGATCTGTATATAAATATATGATTACAAAAATGTAATAATATGTGATTCAAGAAAAAATATTGACAAATTACTTTAAAAATTTATATTTTTCCAAATTAGCATTTACGTATTTAACAATTTTAATTATAAGTTTTATAATAAATATAATAAAGATCATGTAATTTTTTGTATAAATATTTTTTAAAATAAAAATAAAAAACTAAACAAATTAAAGTCATGACTTATGAATATTTTAAGAGCCCATGAAGGATTAAAAGCTTATGATTGCTCGTAGCACCATCCTTAATATTTTGACTATAGTGTCACACCTTTTTTCTTTCTATATTTTGGAAAAGAGAAACTTAAGCTAACCCCTTGTTGCAATAACACTAGATGTTTGTGAAATTAAACTGTGTGTGTAATTTTAGTAGTATTTATATTTCTATATGCTATATCTTTTACGTAATCTATTTATAATATTTTATAGATATTGGATATATATATATATATATATATATATATAAAGATATTTTGTAATTGTTTTAGGTTTAGTTATATAATATGACTCGCGCTATACAAATGTTATTCATCAGGAATAAATGACAAAATAAGTGTAAAAACAATTATAATTTATTCCAAAATATTCAGGAAAATCATTCACTACATATATGTCATACATATAAGCATATATAGATTTCCTTGCTTATATGGGAATGCTAAAGTTTATTAAATTATAACAGAAATTTCTGTAGTACTAGAATAATTCATTCGTGACACCTGCTACCTATAACTCAGGGTTTGTTCAACTTGTCGTTAGAGCATGATACACGTTTTACCATCACGTTCTGGCAGAAGGGAAAGTAAATCATTCACTCTGCAATAATCCACGTTAAACTTTCTCTGACTTGTTTATATTTATATAAATATCTTCACGGCATATCTGATCTTCACATTCTTTTTGGTATAAATAAAATTAAAATACTTATGTGAAGACAAAAAAAATAAAAATATGTAATTATATCTTGTTTGTTGCTCTCAAAATAAATCATATAGAGTTGAGGTATGACACTTATAATTATTATTGCTTATCACAAACATTATGTTTTTAGATACTATTATTAATTTTGTGCAACAATGTCAACTTTAAGCATTTAGACACGTAGTTTTTTATCAAATAACGAATATTTTCTTTATTTTTATAATAGTTTTTTAATTAATAAACTAATCCCATGTTCACAGTGTCCATTACATACTTTTATTGTTATACGATGATAACAAAGCATACATAAGTATTAAGCCACAATTAATGACCAAATGTGCACAAATTATATAAATAGAGCAATTAATGACTTAAATTTACTTAGATATGTACAATAAATACATCCATATTTATTAACGAGCTTGTGGCATTTGTGCGTTATATGTGTAGTTGTAGAATTCTCTAAATTTTGTAATATAATGTTCATATTGGCTCCTTGATGACAATGAAAGATGGAAAAAACGGAGCTCTGGTTTAGAGTTATCAACAGGTCCTTCATCTTCCACGGTATTTTGCATGATTTGTTTACAAAACTGTAGTATTGATCATAATCGTCTTCTATAATTACCGTAACAATTTTATTTTATAAGGAAGAACATTCTCACTTTTAACGGTTTTGGTGACCGAACGCTTTCTGATAGCTTCTTTCATATTATTTTGATGAGAAAAAATGTGTGAGGATATATTCATAGGAATTTATTATTTTAAGTATAGGTATTTCTAAAGTTGTGGCCGATTTCGGTATACGACTTCTAGCCTGATTAAAAAAATTTACTGTATCTTACTTTTTTTTTCAATTTGTTGGTTCTTCTCACTGTGTGAGGGTTAGGTTTTTACGTTGTTTCTTTATTAAATATAACAAAAACCTCCTGTTGTGTAAACCTCCTGTTTTGTAAACCCCCTGTCACAACACACGTAAATCAATAAAATTCATTACTCTGCTTTATTGTTAAACGAGCTATAAAAAACTAAAATTCTACTAATACATACGAAATTAAAAAAAAAAAAGATAAAAGTTCACTGCCCAATTACCTAATTAGGTTCAATACTTATAACTAACCAGAAAAAGTTGACAAGACAGGCCTGAAGTTACTGAACAAGTAAGAGATAGTTTTCTTCAAATAACCAAAATTCACAATACCGTACGTCTTCCCCCTTGTAAAGGATTATCTACGCTATTAACTGTTTATTCTTTTCGGTGTATTTGAGATATTCTAGGTTTCTAGTCCACTACATGCTAAACGGTACATTCTAATTTTCAATGAGAATTTTGTATTTCCTAAAATATCACAATAATGATACTGATAAATAATAGGCTACTGATAAATATTAAAATAGTTATACTAAAATGTTCTTAGAAAAAGTATTGTATTTTAAATACTTGGAACATTCTGTTAAAGTAATATAAGCTTCGGAGCACCCAGTAAACCAAATATTTTCAAAACGTTCTTTGTGCTTTCCTACATCATCTAGGAGCCGATATATCAATTATATTCCAGTCGTTATCAAATGCATGCTTAACAGTCACATTTTGATATACAATTGTATATATCAAACTCTATAGAGCAGTTATAAATGATATTCTTTTAGCAAACACAATTTCCGTGTTTTGGAGAGGAAAATGAATATGGAAAATATTCCAATGCTTATATTAAAAAAAATCTCTGAAAAAAACAAATTTTATAATTTTTAAACCATTCTGTTTACATACATTTTAGTGTTGACCAACGTTATAGATATTGCTAGACCAGGAGTGTCTATATCAGGATTTGGAGTACTTCTATTATAACTACACTCTTAAGGAAACATCGGTCTGACGAGCACCCAGGGAATTTTTGTTTTATTGTAGTGGCAGAACTGTTTCGGCCCGGTGGATAACAAAAGCAGTACCTTCACCCTACCCCCTCCTGAACCGGTTGACCTTGATTTTAGTTTCTCTCTGTGACCCGCACAGTCGTGACGTATAGTTTTTTAAAAGTCTACCGGTCTGTGAGACGGGCTGTTTCCCTGTGTGTTCTTGATAAGTGTTGAACAAATGATTTTTTAAAATAGTTTTATATCATTATATCACCTAGCTATTATTCTAATACATTAATATATATATATATATATATATATATATATATATATATATATATGTTATATTTTTTCTCGTCAATAATACACCTTAAGTAATTTTCTATATCAAACGTGTGGACTATTAATTTCATTAACATTTCTGACTTCAATATCCATAAATATTGTTTAATTATACAAAAATATAATATGTTATATAGTAAAAATAAACAGTTAAATAGATAAAATTGTTTTATTTTGCCGATATTTAATGAACCAATACATTTCATCATAGTAGACAATTGAAAACTGTGATAAAATTACATAGAGGTCCCAGAGACCGGGCGTTTCCTTTAGCGTCACAGATTTCATGTTTCCCTAAGAGTGCTAAGTGTAAATATTGAGTTTAGTCTTTTAATTTGTAATTTATATAGCTGTTATGTTGAGTTTTTTCCACCTCTAAAGCTGTCTATAGTACTATTTCGCCTCTTAAATGGTATACACAATGCCTTGCTTACCTTACCTTTACATATAACAAACTCTCTTTTTGATATTTACACCCTATTTTAGTACGTTGTCATTGTTATCGGTGACTCGTGGCACTATTAACTATACTATTATACACTAATAACAAAATATATTATTGTCTACTGCCGAACATATTTAGTGGATACTTGTAAAGTTTCAAGATCCTCACTCTTAAGTTGTACAAGATTATTACTACTTTACGTTTGCCATTTCTTTTATTGAACAGGTAAAAATTAATTATTTGATATTTACATTCTTACATTACGAAATAGTAGATATGAAGAAAGTAATAGCAAAATAGAAATTTCATTTGGAGCTTATAATGATTTAACTTGTGGCTGAAACTTAACTGAAGCTTATAAAAGGAAACAATAGCATCAGTTATTTAGCTGTGTTCCCTAAATACATGGAAAGATGCATTACACGTACAATAAAATTAGTATGAATGAAGTTTAAATAAGAATTGCGATGCAAATGCGGCAAAGTTCGAATGAGGCTAATTTTATTACTTTTTTTTTAGCGTAAAGATACGCGAAAGTTAACGCTACCGCGATGTAAATATTTAGGTCGACTGTAGCGTGAGCACAAGCAAAAAAGAGAGGGGAAGTTGCAAGAAGTTCAACATCTTTCTCTTACTATTCTTCCTACACACTAAGTACCGTGTCGCTATCTGTACCATAATGCAATTCATCAACTCGTTTTTGTTATTCATTTTGGATAGCAAAATTCGGTTTTAGGTTTGTATATATCAGATTCCAAATCTCCTATAAATAAAATATATAATAAGTAATATAAAATTAAATGAAATAAAAACAACTCAAAAAATATACTTGAATTTGAATTTTTCAATTTTTTTTTACTTATTTTAGCATAGAAATTATTGATCTTAGCAATTTTAAAAATATCGTAAGAAAAGATGTATATTAAATTGAATTATAATATAAATATGAAAACAAAATTATGTATTTATTATATTTTGCCAATATTATTCAAAAAAGTACGTGTTTTAATAGACACAATAGTTTTTTAGCCCATACAGATTTACTGAATAATGTCAAATTTATTACAATATTTAGAGCTCTATTAATAGCCGAAATAAAGGGACGTAGCCTATATTCTCTTTTATATTGCGTGATAAAATAAGATGGGTGATCAAATTGGTACATGGGAGATTAATTATATCAAGACTAATATAAAGAGTCTACCCTTAACTAAAAAGTTTCGTTTTATTTTAGTTGAATATAAAACAACCCAAATAAAATATTTTTTGAATGTTATTAACCTCTAATATGCATGAAAACATTTTATCGATTTATTATGAACTTTTGTATGGAGTGAATTAATTTAGACTTGTTAGTATAGTCTTATTTTTTAAGAGAAGATTAGAAGCGTTCTGGAAGGTTGTCGTAAAGAAGATTATTATTTTAATGGGTTTTGTAGAGATATTTTATTTTAGTAAAGACGCTAATTCTTTAAAGTATTTGAAAAGAAATTAGTTGTTGTTTTAATATTATGAAGAAAATAATGCGAAACCCTTTACTAGTACTCGTTTATTGTCCTTATTATCTTTTATTTTGACATTCCTACCTTACCACATATAAAATTAGGTACAGTATATTTAAAAAAAAAAGAAAGATGATTTTAAATGTATAGTAACACTTAAATGAATGGAGTTTATATTATTAAGGATTTGTTTTTTAAATCGATATGGAAAATATTTTGAATATTGTTGCGATTATTTCAACAAAATACTTAAAAAAAAATAATTAGAAAAATGTACAATATAGATACATAACTACTTACAACGAAACATGCAACATTTTAATAATTTTATGACACGTTTCGTATTTATTTAAAAATGTGAAATGAAAAGAATTATAATAATTATTAATATATAAACAGAGAATTACTCTGTACAAGGTCGTTTCTTTGGATTTATTTGAATTAATGAGTTATATATGTCCAGATCACGTCTGCTAGCATGTATTCAACTAATAAATAAGTCACATAATAAGTAGATGTTATTGCCATATTATAATTGAATCTTCCCATTGCCTAGAAATAAGTGACGTTTATTGTTGGTCATTTTTTTGTTTTAGAGTCTAACAATATTTTCTTTTCCCGTAATTTCTCAACTTCTTCTTTATTTTGAATATATCGTTCATAGGGGTTTCTCCTTTTATTATTATTCTGAAAACCTTCTAACAAAGTTGAACTATTTCCTAAAGAAACAACGATAGAAATATATAAGCTGTATTTCTGACAAATCGCGAATATGATAAAACTCATTGTCTCAAGACTACCAAATATAAATGAAGTGTTTCGTATGCTGAATTTCACCTGCATTTCTGTAATGCTCTGCGATTAAAAACGTCAAATATTTTTTTGTTGGAAGTTTGTTTTAGAAGAAGAAAAAGAAGGAGGAGAAAAACAGCGTAGACAAGATATATGGTGTCACTACAATTTGAGACATACATAGATTTTACATTTGACTGTTAAAAACAAACAAATATTACAGGTTTTGTTGAAGTTTTAGCTAACACATTATATATGAATTCTACATTTTATGTGGCGAATTGCAACTATTATAAGTCAAATTATGTTATGTTGTAACAAAATCAAAAAGAAACTGTTATAAATATTAGTAAAAAACAGCTCATTTTTTATAATACTACTTAAACTGACTTCCACGAGAAGTGGCATAAATATGTTGATTATGAATTTCAATTCGCTTCTAATAAGTCTGGAATAATGTTAAAAGATATCTTTAGAAACTATAGAAATCTACTAGTGAAAAATAAACATTAATCAAAATTGAAAACTAAGTATAATATTTCACATGAATATTTTAAAGGAGCTAACAATATTTCATGTAATTAATTTGATTCATAAAATGCTTTACGATTTTAGTGTAATGGATTTTTATCAATAAATAAATTCCATATAGGGAGGCGATGTTTAACATGTTATCTTTATACCTGAAGTATAAACTAATATTAACAGTGAACGTAATACGAACAGAACGTATAAACAAGAAGATATTTTCCATCGTAAATAATTTAGCGGTTCCTTATTCCAGAGAAGATATATGACAACGTTCATTTCAAAAGTATTGTGTTTATGACATACAACGAAAAATAAACAGTAGTGTCGCGGTGAACATTTTATTTTTTATTTTTTGGCTGTTTCATATATTTTATTTTTCGGTACATTGTTTAGATTCTTTCAATTAAAATTTATTTTGCCATTCATACTTACTGCAATTTTCATGATATCAATAATGTAACAAGTTCAATAGCTATGAAACATATACTTATTCTTTTTATAAAGTTGTAAGGCACTATTTGTTTGTTAAAACTCTATAAGTTTTACATAAATATATTTCTATCTTTGTTATATATTTTTTACGCAGACAGCTCTCTATCTAGATTAGTTAGTATCTAGATCTCCAAGACCAACAAAGAGCGGACAGATCCTCACCAAGAGGCACTATTACGAGGACGCCTGTAGAATCCTCATAAAACTCTCAGCACCCAAATACAGGACATCCGCACAATCGGATCTCTATGGAGATTCCTTATAGCTCTCTCCTGCTCATCTACATCTCAATTCTGCCCGAAATCCTCACAAATCTCGAGCCCGGTGATGCTAGAGCTGACATATATACCGTTCTATAGGTTAAACCTCCTTTTTTGTCGAGTGGTAGATTTAAGGACCTACAAGTGTACCTTACATAACACCACTATTCCCATCACCAAACCACTTAGACCAACCTGGGTCAATCCCACCTACGTAATCATTGTATACTTCTCACCTAGCCGCCACTCCAAAGATCCTACTAAGACGCCGAGCCTACGTTAAACTCACTAAAAGTGAGTAGGTCGTCGAAATACCAATGGACTCTACCTGGGTCTACACATTATTTAATGGCTCTTTTTATTAGTCATGTTTTGGTTACAATCTTCTATTTTATATTTCCTATTAGGTGTTTTCTTCTAAATATAGTTTTCTTACAACTCTGATGATATTTAAGTATTCGAGGATTATTGAACTTCAATGAAGTATCGTTCGTCCTTTTCATGAAGGTAAACCAATAGGTTTTTCAATTTCAAAAATTAAGAAAAATCGAGTACCTTATATTACTATAAACGTCTCGCACTATCTACACATGTCCACGTTTTTCCATCTCTCTCCTCTATATTCAGTGTATGTACATCTCTCTTTACTTTCTTCTACTATCTCCCTTTTCTGTAATACTCATCTAAATTTTATTGACAAAATAGAAAAAAGTAGGATTCCCTTAAAAAAAAAAAAAAAAAAAAAAACTTCAATATTGTTTCGCTAATTCATATGTATAATATAATTAATCGACGAATTAATTTTTAGTTTTCACATCATGTGGTTTAGGTTAAACCTTTGACACTTTCTGACGACAAATATATACATTCTTCCCATAGTTCCTTATGGGTTGGGTATCGCCACGAAAATAATATCTCGAACACTCTAATTAAGCTAGGACTGAAAGAAAACAAGAGTTGTTCAAGAAAACTGATAAGAAACACAAAGAGAGGGTAATATCTCAAAAGTACATGAAAATAGGTACACATATAACTAGATAACAAAATGATTGCAACCCCGTACTCAGAATGGCAAAAATAATTCAACTTTCTGAACCATGTGTTGAAATTCAAATAATACTTATCAATATCTAAAATAATAGCAAGAAGTTGGTGTTAGTACGGTTATGTTAAGAAATAAAATATAGTCTTGTTTAGGTTGAATTATAATTAAATACGAACAAAAAACTCTCAGCTAATTTAACGACACATACATTTCTTTCCTTATAATTTAGCAATTAAAAAATAGTTTTAATACCAAGAATGTCTTAATTTTGAGCAATGATTAAATGCACTATGAGGAATCTGACATTGGCATTCCTAAAAAAAATTATCACTATTTATACATTATGAAATAATATGAAAATTTTCATTTTAGTTCTGTAATAAATTACGTATAACCTAAAAAGTGCATCTAGGTTCACGTATGTTTGCACCAATAAACTTACTAACACCGATTGTGCCAAAAGATTTTGATAGGATGTAGAATTTTTTTCAATTAATGGAGTCATTAATTTCACACTTGGTAATTAAGAGTTTTTGAATTCCTAATT
This sequence comes from Aphrophora alni, assembly GCA_963513935.1. Taxonomy (NCBI): domain Eukaryota; kingdom Metazoa; phylum Arthropoda; class Insecta; order Hemiptera; family Aphrophoridae; genus Aphrophora; species Aphrophora alni. Next base: position 134,354,493 of record OY740769.1, on the reverse strand, counting down.
GATATAAAGTTCATCTTAAGACATATTATAAATTGAAAGATTAGAAAATGATGATAAATTAAATATTTTTACCAGTTGGACAACATCAACAACAACACGATATTCCTTTCTTTCTTTTCTTTTCTTTTTCTGAATGGTATTAGATGTTATAATTACAATGTAAAAAACTATTAATTTGAATTGAAAACCACTTTCGTAGATTATACTATGTTCATTTTTCTTTTGACAGAAATTATGACAAAACTTTATGAAAATGAAGTTAATTAAAATGAAAACTTTACTCCTAAATACTAAACTCAAAATAATTCCATAACCAAAGTATGAACATTATAATACAAAATAATAGAATACAATAGGCGCATTCCACAAATACAAATATAGTTTATAAGTCCATTGAAATACATTAAAAAATTTCAGAAACTATAGCAACCACACACGTTGTTCTCTCAATAGTCTCAACGTATTGCGTAATTATTGTTCGGAGATGTGTTCATGACTTTTAAATATACGAAATCATTCAAACACAATTTACGAAAAAAAAAAAATCATCATTTCGATTTGAAGTTGACATAATGTGAAATTCAAATATTTACTGGTTATTCTCTTTAAATCCCCACATACGTTTGATTATGTTTTATACTTAATACAACTTTTCTGTGTTGCTTCGTTATTCCAACTAATGGTTTTATGGAGAGTGTGAATTTATTTAGAGTTAATAATTGCTTTCAGACTGTTATATTTCTCCAGATATTCTATCACACTAGACAATTACATGTCAGTTCTTATAGTTTGCTGTCATATTCAGCTCATAGTGATGGACATGTATAGTGTCAATATATACTATATACTGTTAATAAACAAATAAAGTATAATTCCTAATTTGTTCCAATATAATGTAATGTAAGATGTAAAACGTGGCGAAGGTTTGAGATCGGTTGCATTTTTCATGCATTCCATGTTATTCTCTATTCTAGCTATCATTAAATATATATATATATATATATATATATATATATATATATATATATATATATATATATATATATAAAAGAAAAAAAGAAAAAAAAGGCATATCAAAACATAGTAATTGACACAATTTAGTAATGTCGGCTTCAAGTATCATTTAAAGATTTATAACACACAAAATGGATTAATCAAATTTAATCGCTGAAGTATCCCACTGCTATTTAAAAATAACTCTACTTATAGATTTTTCAATGGATTAAGAGATCTTAATTCAATAATCCCAAATTTTACTTCTACTATAAGTGAAATAACAACGTAAATGATAAAATATGTAATCAGTTATTACAAGAAAAAACGTCATAAATAATTTCTCCAAGAACCTAAAAACTAATGGTACCGTGAAATGTGTGTGTTATCAGATATACTGTTTTACTTAGTCGAGTTTATTTCTTTAGTTCAGGAATATTTTGAAGTCCTCTAATTCAATCCTCAAAGCAAACTTTAGGAGTTTGAATAAGTCCCAAGGCCAGTTAGGTTCTAGTGCATGTTATTGACCAATGGTGGTAAGATGTAACTTCAAATTGTAATACTTTAATAACATGCAATCGCACAGAACTAATTTAAAATAGAAAATTAAAAGATTATCGAAAACAAAATTAAACTATATTTAAAATAATACAGTTTCTAAATAATTGAAGTCTAAAAAAACAAGAAATTAATTAATTACTTTCAATCAACATATTACCCATAAATTTTTGTGTTAAATGAAAAGTGTTAAGACCTTGTTATCAATATATGCATATAATCACCTAACCAAAATGACCTCTGAAAATATTTTCAAATAACAACCATTTAAAATTTTGGAAACAACTAATAAAAACATTTAAGGAAAAGAAAATATCTTAGCTCGTTTCAATGTCTTTGCCCTAGGCATCGAAACTGTACATTACTGAAGGACCCTCCATTCCCTACACTCGTCTTGCTGACTCGGAACTCTAGGAATATTATATTTTTTTAAGAAGTCACGGTTCAAAATTTTTTAAGATAATACCTTCACTATTTGTAAAAAGTTGTGGTTGGCACCACTATATGCAGAATTGAAATATATAAATTTGGATCTAAATTAGTATGTTGAGTGATAAATAAAACACTATATGAAAGAAAAAAAAAATTCAAATTTTTCGCCATTTTGACATTTTCAAATAAGTTTCTCATAAATTTAATAGAAGTTCATATGAGCATTAAGTAGTTCCATACACCAACTTTGATATGCCGATCTTCATTTTTGTTGCTGAAAATAAGTTTTTCTGTTTGCTCAGGCCACGAAACTTGAAAATGAGTTAAATAACGGATTTCAAAATTTTAGAAAATTAACAAACTTACCGTAAACATCGTATTCATTGTTAGTGATATGTTAGTAAAATGTTTATTATACATCTGAAATACGACAATATTTTATCCTTAACAATATTTTTTAAGACAACTCTAAACAAATATATTACTCCCAAATAAAACAGATACAGAAAAAATACAACTCTGTTGAATATAACTTTAGTAGTGCAAGTTTTCGTCGTAATTGTTTAGTATCAGAATTGAATTCAGGATGTAATTTTTTAACTAATTGTAATATTACGTAGTGCGAGTGTTAGTATATTTTCTACATCTTAAAATTCACTGAATGTTATGCAAATTATACTTTAATAATGAATATATAGGCAACCCTTCAATTACGTTTCAAAATTTACAGTAGGATAATTTATGTTTCATAAAGCATGTGAGTTTCAATGGAAATTGTGTCATAATTTCACCTGTCTGATGTTAATATATGAACACAAATCCATTTGGTTCACAACAAACTGAATATTAATTAATAGACAGCATCCACGTTAATTTCATTTTGTTAATATATGCACATAGGACGATAATAAAAGAGATAATACTTAGATAATTTTCTATTTTCTCTAAAGTATTACAACACAATATATAATAATATAGTATCAGAAATATGTAATATATAATAATTCGATGTAGAAAAATACTAAATGTACTTCATAATGTTTGTAACTAATTTTAATAAATTATATCATAATTTTGTTTTTATACAATTTTTAAAAAGACAAAATAATTAAATTAAGGTTCCAATTAAATAGTTATAGCTTAAAAATTTATATTTTTCCAAATATATTCCTTTGGAGACAGCCTTATATAAAAAATGGTGTTTCAGGATTTTACATATTCTGTGCACTCGTCTAGCAACCTAATGAGTTTAGTAAATTTTATATACAAATTTCTACATTAATGAGCAAAGTTTAAAACAAAACTCTTTATTTTATTTTCTCAAATTAGACCTTTAAAAAAAGTTCAATTAAAGAATTAGAAAACTCTAGATTACGCACTGTCCTAAAATATATAAAATATTTCAAAATCGGAACAAGTAAATTAGACTATAATTTCTTTATTAATAAAGAATCTGGTAGGCCCTTATATCACAATATTTTCCATTATGAATTACGTTTGAAAGGAAGGGAAAATAACAATATCGTAGTGTACAAAAGTGGGCTTATTTTTGTTAATTTTAAATTATTTTGCACGATCAATAGTTATGCAGATATTTCATTTAAACATGGAAAAAAATCATATTTAATGCGTGATATGTACTTATAAAAAAATATTGGAAACATAAATGTAATAAAATATATGTATTTTATAGAATAAGATTAAACATTCAAATAAAAGTCTAAATTCGTTGGAGACAATCTTAGTACAATCACATAAAGTTAGTTACAAATCGATTTATTTGCATCTTGATAATATATAAGCTTAAGTCATTGAACGGAAAAGTGGTTTTTCTGTCCATTTGGTGGTAAATCATTCATTGACCACCCAATGGGCAGAAACAATACTTTATCCTATACAGAAAAAATCTTAGACAACATAGTCTCAGAAAGGGAACGAGAATTTAAGTAGTTTTTGTTATATGATAAACATATTTGCATGATAATGTTCAATTACTAATAAAAAAAATATGTATAATTTAATGCTGGAGGAAACGTCCATTATTGTACTATTTTCATTAAAATAGTGTACATTTATTTGTTGCACTTATAGTTTATGTAAGGTCAATATCAAAAAGTGAACTGATTAAAGTCCCTTAAACATATTAAGATAGTTTTATAAAACATAAATTATACGCATAGAGTTACATAACTAAATGTATGAGTGTTTTATCACCTAAAACGTTACACACATATTTCAGATTTGTATTTACTGTAATTTATTTTTGAAGTATTCATCTTTCAAACATCCCTGATTTTTAAATGTGGGTCGATAACGCCACAATGAGAAATTTTGTTTATACTGTTCTAGTTATTTCATAGTTTTGTTTATATCCTGCAACAAACCGTAGGTATATGCCCTTTAGTTTTAACCTTAAATATAATCTTTTTAGGTAATACAACACTGACCTCCTTCAATCAGTTGCGTCGTCTTTTCTGAATACGGTGTTGCAAAGTCAAGAAATAGAACTATACAGCATACTGATAGTGCAAACGTTTGTCTGCCTAGGCTGTATTGTCCCCATCAGTAGTTGATGTTTCTCAGAACTACTGGAACCCCCAAACTGTATAAATACATTCAGTTATTGTATATACTTTACCAGAATACGTTTATTTAATTAGTGATGAAGACACAGAAAACACATATAATTTAAAATAAACTCAGGGACGTAAGGTCCACTTAAATAACCCAATAACAGTAACATCTGCCTCCTACATATATTATACAAAAATCCCTTTATATTATCCTTCCACAGTGATATGGAATTGTAAGAAAAACACCAGACACTTTTGCAAAAAATATATTTAAATTTATAATAATATCTATTACAACAGTTGCATTTCAAAAGTATGAAATATACAAAATAAAAAAATACAAACTTCAGTACTTACCCTGCAATATACAACAACAAAATAAACAAGATAATAATAATAAAATAATAAAAAACCTAACACATAAATAACTTAACCTACGCAGAAAGAAAATATCAATATAGAAAATAATTTCCTAATAATATGCCTTTTATGAAATTAAATGACTATTAGTTCTACACATATAGTTTCAAATTATTTAAAATTGTATGAAATAACTTTAAAACACAAAATTTATCTTAAAATGATAAATATTTAAGATTTGATGATATTATATTTCCACTTATTGTATTGTTGTAACTATTAATCTAGAAGTAAAATTAAACTCAGGAAGATAAAGATATTAATTCGTAAACTAAAATTGTTTATTGCAGTCACTATACGGCAATTTGATATACTAAATGAAGATTGTAAAATTCAAACCTTTACCCCTGAGTACAGTTGCTGGTTGGTTTGGTTCTCCTTGCTATGTTAATTGGTTGATCCTCGATTTAATAATTCAGCTGCGGTTCACTGAACTGTCCTGGAGGGTTACTATTTATTATTAATCACTACCTATTATCGTAGGGCCGAATCCATTAAACGAAAAAAGTTATTACGCACTTTTTTACATCCAGTAATGTAAGGCACTTTAATAATAAGTTCAAATAATACTATAGACCGGCATAGACGCCTTGCTTAATTTTAAAACTAAAGAGAGAGCTAATATATGAATTGTAACTCTTTATATACTGTAAAAATTGCCATTTCAAGTACCAATCATTTCCCTGTGGGAAGTTTTCCTATTCTTGTCTTATCGCATATTTAACACACGTGGGAAAAGCATATCGTGTCTAGATATATTAGTATGTTGCATTTAATGACTCCTTTACTTTTCATCGAATAAATTAATTTAATTTGTTTTAATTATACCAATATATATCTCAGATTCGATAGCGGTTGGCACAAAGCCCCCCCCCCCCCACCAAGTATGGCATCCTCTTGCGTAGTACTTTCTGTACAAATCCATGCTTGTTCGTTACGAAGATTCCTTTGACTGACACTAAAAGTCCTTTACGATATTTACTACAGGATTTTTTTTTTTTTAAACTCTGAAACAAGAATCTTGTTCTTCTTTACAAGAGCTTTAATATCTATTTTTGTATACTTATGTAACATACTTCTAACATATGAAGTACGAGTTTGTAATTTACTCAAAAATCTTTGTTTCTATGTTAAAATAAAACAAATTCAATAATTTACTTTCAGAGTCTTTAAAACACCACTGCCGTGATGAAAAGTTAATCACGTCACTCCTTCAATGTTTTTTTGCGCCTCGAAGTAACAATTTTCACACACAAGAATTTTAACACGTTAATAACAATATCGTGCCAGTTTAACAATTCCTTTATCTAAACCTACTGTTGAGTAAGTAAAATATTGAATTTTATAATCCTATTTCAATATGGTATTTGCAAAGGCGTTAAAACTCAGAGTGTTGAACCTATTAGTGGACACAATTTTTTAATTGTAACCTCTTTATCATATCTATTTTAACAATTTGTTTAACCTCATTTTGAAAAATTTACTTTTGTTAGCTATTTATAGCAATTTGAAAGAACCCCATGTTTTTTATTTGAAAAGCATAATTTCCAAATAAATTATGACTTTTCCAACTTTAAATGAGCATTTCTCTTTTTAATTCATAGAAAATTAATAATTGTATACCTTTTTTCGAAATCATTACAACGGAATTCAAGAATGCAATAATTTTTTTTCCAAAACTTTGGTTATAAAAAGAGAAATAAAGTTACTGCGTTATTTAAATTAATAATATAAAGTTTAGCAGAAATGTAGTCACTTCGTTTCTTCCAAAACTTGAAATTACTCTAGTAACGTTTGTCTCTAATATTTATAAATGCACAACTTAATGTAAACTGTTGGAAGTAAATAGTTTTACAATGTTTCTAGACATAATAGTCTCATTATTTTGAGCCCAGAATTAAACATTAAAATAGGAATCTTTGAAGTTCAATGAGAATCATATATTGCTGTTTTCACGCCTACTTTAACAAGTTGTTTTAGGGTCGAGGGTATATAAGAAAGAATGAGAGCTGATAGCATCGTATTATTCACGCAACATGAACCATAACATAAAAACATGTTGAGTTAATGTACCACAATAATTCCATGTCGTTAGGTAAAAGTACATTATAAAGGCGAGGCTAGGATATTATAAAGGAAAATACGTGTATTAGACCTATGCGTCTTTAAAAAATATGAATAGATTAACAATTACAAGATTATACATTATTTAAGGAATAATAAAATCATTTGTTCAAACATACCTCATCAGCTGTATATCCAGTCGCTTTCAATTTATTTATATGTAGTTATGTTTTATATATTTTGTGGTTTTATATTTATGAACTTAGGTATTTTAGGATTACGGAAAAACTGCTTTGAATACGCAGCCTAACGATCTGTATAATTTTATATATTTAGCATACACAACTAGAGTGCGTGAACCACAGAACATTTATAATTGTTAGGTACACGTACATAAAAAAGGTAATAAAAAGTAGTTACAGCTTTGTTTTTACAAAAAAATATTGTAAATGAATTTTTTGTCCATTTGTTGTTGAACTTGCTATATTTACTCTCCGTCTGGACTTTAGTTGACAGTACGGGAAAGGCTATGCTAATGTATTTGATATGGAGTTTCCATACTACTAACCGTACGGCTGACATCTGTAGCTCTACAAATTCACTGCATACAATGCTTTCGCGATAAATATCATCGAACTTTTTTGCTTTCTCTTGCGATTTGAATGTGTAGATGATGACGTAACATTTTGTAAATGGTATCAAATTAAAGCTAATAAAACTGTCTTTCGTAATCTGTCATCAATGAACAAATGAGAACGACAATAGTGATGAACATATGTCATGTAGTCCTTAGTCTTAAAATTCATGTCACTCTGTCCACCAGTAAAACTTGGATGTGATAATGGCAATATCCCACCAAAGTCGGAACTTTCTCATAGCCCTTAATATTTTAAATAAACCAGAAAATAAATTTAAAATTAAAAAAGTTTTTAAAATATTTCTATTTCTCTTTATGCAGAAATTTTAGAATATTACCTACTAACTAGAGCTTCATGATAGGAAGGGGGTTAGTTCGAATTTTTCGTCGTTACAAACAAAACATATTCGTTAAAACGAAAGATGTGCTTGAATTGAAGGTAAAATATTTACTTCAGTTATAAAACTGCTTTTAACGTCCAAATGAAGTTTCTCTCTCGTACATAACATCTCTATCGTACAATCGTAAGCTCCGATTGACATCTTCAGAGAACATCCATTATACATAAAGGTTTTGTGCAATAATTCTAGGCCTGAAAGCGATTGGGATGCGGAGAGGTTCAGACAACTGTGAAATAACAGGAAGAAGTAAATTTCTGTGGTTAGGACTTAGACCAAGAAGTTCTTCTTTGCAAATTTTTAGTGAATCCACTTTGATTGATTTTTTTTCTAATAGAAAGAACCTTGTCATTTCTGTGTGCTGCATTCTAGTCATCTGTTTATAATGATCACGACTTTGTTTTCTTTGTATCTGTAAGTCTATTGTTGTTGTACTATATACGAGTTTTATTATTGACTTAAGTATGTTCGTTGAGTACCTGGAAACAGAAGCTCTATTTACGTCGCGATTTGCCTTGTTGTATCTCTTAACTGTTTCTTTATTAGGCATTGAGACTTGTCTTACTCTTTTTAATTGACTACCTGATAGCTTTGAAAATTGTCCATTGTGTTTCTTAAGTCTTCCAATTATCTTAATAATTATTCTTGTACCTAATATCGAGATTTTATTAATATCATACCTTTTGTTACGCTTTATGTACACCTTATAATATAAGGTTTCCATTGTTTTCTGTCGTCAATCCTATAAAGGCGAATTTACCCTCTTTTTTCATATTAATATATCATGGAGAGATTGCAGAATAACAATATTTTCAGGGCTCACAGTATCAAGTGAAATGTAAATATGAAATTCGAAAACTGATGAAGGAGAAGTAACATATTAATGTGTAAGCGATTTAACATGTCAGTACATTAAGTGTCTAAACAATTTAAATAGTAATGTGGAAATTCCTTTTACAGAGCGTTCGTACTATACAATCATGAACCACCATATGGTAAGTGTATATTTTAACAAAAGCCTAGAATTTACAGTGAGTGAGTTATGTAGTACGGAGGGATATGTGATCGTGGTATTCGAAATTATTTCTGTTACTACACGGGAACAAGGTGTAATCCTCAAACCCATGTCAGTTGTTAGAAATGTGCTGTACGATAAACGTATTCATTGCTGGACATAAGATATGAAGTAAGTAGAAAAATTACAATCTGTCTTACATCGTTGGCATAACGCGGTGAGATACCATGATGATGTCACCTTCAATGAGCTCTCTATTATGTTACCTGAGATGGTCGTGGTGATTATTAATTTAAATCATAGTTCAAGCTAAGAGTTAATAAATTCAGGAAGAAAAAAAACTAAAATATAATAAAACCTAGCGGTAACATACTTCTTTGCAAACCATAATAAATTAAAAATAACTGTTTCAAATGAAATACTCTCTTCTTAAATACAACATAATCTGTGTATGTAACAGTGATTAGGCAGACATAACATAACATAACAACTTTATTGCTTTGAAATACAGTGTACATAAGCAAGATGTTGACCATTTACAAAAATAACATATTTTATGACATTGTTCATTTTTATCCTTAGTTTTTCTATAACTAACTTTCCGGTGCATTTGTAATACTTACAAAAATATTTTTACACCATTTTAGGAATCATAGTAACCAAATTATACGAACTACAATAATATCAGTACATTTACAAACGAGTTAGTTGTTTGAAGATATTTTACCAAATTAATTTATTACATTAAGTTTAAATTAGATTTTCTAAGTTTTAGGCTATACATAACAAAATGGTAGATATTTTTCATGGCCTGTACTGAGTTTGACGTTAAGATTGTCTCTATATTATATAAATATTGCACAGAATTGTAATTGTTCAGATATTTATATCTAAAAAGATTATACCCTTCACATTCCAACAAAAGGTGAGTTATAGTGTCATTTCCTGTTGTGCAGATAGGGCAGACTTCACTGGGGTTAAAGCTATAGTTGTCATTCTGCAATATTAATCTATTATATTTCTTTCCAGCAAGGCGTAATTGAGCGGTAATTCCTATTATGTATAAAGGACAATTCTCTTCAAAGTATGGTTCACAGAGGGTTAAGCCACTTATATGTCTGTAGTAATCACTGCATCTTGAATTTAAAATGGTATCAATGTCTGAGCATATTAAATTATTCTTGAATTGTTCAACTAAATCTTTTCTTGACTTGATTACATCCCAATGGTTTTGACTCTTCCAGATATTTTCTGCTCCAATCCTTCCCAGCATACATCAAAGCCAGATAACAAAATTGTATGGGACATCCTGAGTGGAGATAGAGGCAAGCTTGAGGTAGCACATCTTTGGCAAACATTCATCATCCAATTGAAGCAGTGCAGTCCACCAGTTCAACATTTTCTTAAACACCCTGAGTTCCAAATGCACTCTGCCAGTCTCAAATCTCACAAAATCATCAGGCGTACTTCGAGGAAGTTGTAACAATCGTTTTAGGAATATCAGCTGTACTCTTTCCAGGATGTTTACATATGGTGGTGCCCATGTTTCGCTGCAGCATTGTAGAAGGCTGATTACCAGTGAGTCAAAAGGTTTACAGTTGGCTCTCCTGGAATCCGGCTGTCCTTTGAATATTACATTATTAGTTCTGGAAGTGCAGCAAGGCCTTTTGATGAAATGTTAATTGCTGCTTTTCTGAATATGCCGGAGGAGGAAAAGGTTATGCCCAAATATTTCTATTCTTTAACAATTGCAATTGATTCATTGTTATAAAAAAGCTGTTTTAGTTTTCCAGGGGTCCTTCCCTTATGAAAAATCAGGGCTTTTGTTTTCAAAGGATTAACCTCCAGACCATTATCATCAAAGTATTCTTTTAAAACAGCCAGTTTACGTTGCGCATCAGACCAGGAATGAGACAATAAGATGATATCATCGGCATAAAGAAACATCAATACTTCTCTCTTCTCATTTATACTTATTCCCGTTAAGTTACGAGACTCGAAGAAGCTGTTCCTTCTTGGTCGATTGAGACAGTAGCAGTTTCATAAAAGTTTTGTATAATTCTTGTCAACTTACCACCCAGCCACAATTTGTGTATCTTAGACCACAGTTTATTGTGAGGAACGCCATCAAATGCTCTCCGCAAGTCCACGAATATACCATACACTTTTTCTTCTTTTTATTCTGAGATGAATGTTGATAACAGAGGACAGACAAAATACTCCATCCCTGCAACCTCTTTCACATCTGAATCCTAACTGTTCTTCAGGGAGTAACTTAAATTCTTCGATAAATTTCACAAGTCTATTAGAAAGTATTTTGGTGAATATTTTGACTATGGAGTTTACTAAGGCTATTGGGCGATAGTTATTGGGGTCATTTACGTCACCTTGTTTAAAAATTATTTTTAGTTTTATTTTACCCCATTTTTCAGGTATATCTTCATTCTCCCAGACTACATTGAACAGATTGAGTATATAATGGATCCATTTAGATGGCAGATACTTGAAACATTCGTTAACAATACCATCGTCGCCAGGCGATTTGTTGTTTATTGTTGTTCTGATACTGTCCAGCAGCTAATCCAATGTGGTATTCGAATCAAGTATTGGGTGGGTTAAATCAAGAAAATGCTATTCTACAACAAGGTCACTTCCGTATATGGAATCCAGCATTGTTTCCCATTTTGCAATATGTATTGGACATTGTACAAAACGCTTCCTCCTTAATAAATTTATAGTTGTCCAAAAGTCCTTACTGGAGTTAACTAGGCGCATTTTTTGTTTTATATTTTCATAGAATAATTGCTTACTCTTCTTATTAAATGCTTATATATTTTTTTAGATTGAAGATATAAGTTTAGAGATCCAAGTGTAAAGTCTAAGTTTTTACAAGTTTTAAAAGCGGTTTTCAATTCTTTCTTGGCCACTTTACAATTTGTATCATACCATGGTATGTTTGGTGGAACCAAGGCTGAGAATTTTATTTTAGTTTCAACAGTCATTCCACTATCTAGCATTCCAGTTTTTTTGCAGATAAAATATTGTCGTTAAGTTGGTTTGCATCATTACAGTTAAAGTATATGTGGTCCAGATTTCCCAAGATAGCATTATACGAAGACAAATATACATAATTACGATTTATTTTTTTAATTATTTTATTATGATTGGGTTTCAAGGTGTAGTTATTCTCCTGTTGCTTATTAAGCCAAAGCACACTCATTAAATGATCACTTGACTCACATACATTAGTTAACTCAGTCATTTATATATTCATTCATCAATGAATTCACCCACACATGATCAATCACACTACATCCACGATTACCTATAAATGTAAAAGATGCTGTAGAATCTGACACAGATCTACCGTTAAATATAAAGAGACCATTGCTTTCCATAACTGGCACCAGCCTAAAACCACGGTCATTACCTATTAAATCCAAGGAATTTCTTTGTCCAGTCATAGTCGAATTTAGGAATATTTCATCATCGTGACAATTTAAGTTACCTATTCTTGCATTAAAATCTCCACCTATAACAATTCCATGATCAGGGAATCGAATAATTATTTCACTTAAACAGTTAGAAAGCATGTCCAATATAACATTATTGTTCAAACTTGGCTTTAAATATACACCTCCGACAATTAGTTTTAGTTCTTTTATTTTACATTGTATAAAAATCCAGTTATCTGTTGCAGAGACTATATACACGCCATTAATAATTGATTTCTTAATTCCCAAAATTAAACCGCCCAAGTTCCTGCCAAAATTGTTCTTCTTACAGGCCATTCATTACTTGTATTGTATCACGATTAGCAAAAACTGAATAGTTAGAAATGTCAGACGCTGCCCAAGTTTCGCACAAAAATAAAATTCCCATTTTCTCTAAGTATGACATATTTGTATTTTCTAAACACATAAAGTTAATATTACCATTAATATTCAAAAAGCCCAGTCCTATTTTTTCTTAAGCATAATTTGTATTTGTTAGTTCACTTTTATTTTCTATATTTAGTTGCGGGACGAAAAAAACTATCTAAAGCTCAGCTCTTGTTTACATTTTTTATAATTTTCCTCTTTTTGTTTCTTTCACTAGAATCCGATTTTTCTTTCGTATCTGTCTCTGCGTCAGTTATTTCGTAGTCGTTTTCAAATCCCTCAGTTTCTTGAATATTAGGTTTTTTAAATTCCGCAAGATCTTCTTCACAGGTTATAATGACTGGTTTAGAAGTTTCTGTGCGCTTTACCAAGATATTTCCATTCTTAAACCAAACAAAAGCAGCCTAGTTAGTGTTTCTTAGCATTCTAGATTTATAAAACAACGATGACAGCTCAGGGGACATATTTTCAGATATATAAATTGGTTCATCAGGCAAGGAATCCGTTACAACATTACCAGATAGATTCATTCGCTTTCCTTTTGGCAGATCCAGGATATTTTGCTTATCCTTATTACGTATAAACTTAGGAATTATAGGGGGAATTGAGTTAGGATTTTTATTTCTCAATCGGAAGCAGTCACTAATTTCATTTTTGTTAAAATCAGGATTCAAAAATTTACCTATCCGCTCAACAATAGCTTCCAAATTTTCATTTTGTAAGATAGGCACATTCGAAATTTTCACTCCATTATAAAGTTGATTTTGGCGAAGCTGTGTAAGTTGCCATTTCATTATACGATTTTCAGATTGCAATTGACTAAAATCCTTTTTTAGGTGAGAAATATCATTATTAACTTCTTTAAAAGACTTTTTTATAAAATTTTCAAGAGAGGTTATGTTTTTGGAAACACTTTTATTTTCTTCTTTAAGAGAAGAAACATCTGATTTGATAATACTCAATTCTGAAGTTATTGTTTGAAGAGTACTCAATATCATATTGAACCTATCTGTATCTGCTATCAGCTGATGTCCCTCACTCTCGCCAGTGTTTGCATTTGCTTGAGGCTCTATACTATCTTCCCGATTCATATTTGTATTTTCAATCTTCTTTTAATCAATTAAAATATTTAAAACACTGTACACTGATTTCATTAATTGAACTAACAGAAACATGCACCAATCAAACCAATTACGAACAAAACAATTTCTTTTATTTAGCGCACAAAATATGTTTTCACTAGGTGAACTGTAAGCACGTCTACACTGTACCACTGCTCGAGGACAACGTTTTTCTTTTAGTGATTAGGCAGACAAATAAATAGTAATGATTTTAAAACCTGTCAATAAATGCCAGTAATGTATACAGTGTAAAGGTAAAAAATAAAATAAATAAATAAAATAGCAACAATATTTACCGGTTAGAAAAAAACTGCAGGTTATGAAATCTAATATAAAGTGACCACTATACAAAATCAGTTACCAGTCAGAAATAAACATAACTAGATGGAAAATATGTTACGCCGTATTTTGTTTTGCATTTATAAGAAGTATATCTGCGAAAACAACTGTAGTCTTATTCTAAAATCTCTCATGTGTTTGCAGCAATATTATAAATGATTTTATCCGGAAATCATATTTCATGTCGTAATAGCGTGTGAACTATAATGTCTAAATAGATAAGTAGTAGCCAATATTATACTGTATACAAAAATTATTATTTATTTTATCATTATATTTGTTAAAATACAATCATTGCACCCGTAATTATAATTTTAGGAAGGCATTTACAATTCAAAACCGATATTTACATATAAACAAATTTACTAAATCTTAGGAACAATATATAAAAGTGTTCTTTTAATAGGATTTTGTTTAATTAATTGTTTCGATTAAGTAATATAGTTTACGACTACTAAATTTAATGAAATTGTGAATATTCTTATCGATTGTAAAATTCATTTTTCATAACAAGGATTAGTTTAAATATATATGCAAAGAGCAGGAATAAATACCATATCTTTGTGCATATATTTATCTCAAGCAAAGTCAATCGAAATCATAGACCGAATTGTCCTACATATAACATGAAAAAATAAATTAGCATACAGATCGTGAATATTTATAAATATTAGTACGAAAGTGATTATATAGAAAATTATTTAAAACTAAATTAGTCCTTAAGGGATTTGGCCTTTGAGAAATATTCCTACATATTAAAATGGATATTTATGTAAATGATTTATTTCATGAAAGCAAGTTAATTTGACTCAAGTGTAATTTATTTACGAATGTAATATTATGCAAGCATTGAATGTTTTCAATTTGATTTGAAAATAACGTCTATTTAGTACGGAATCAAAGGATTCAAGAGTTAAGATAAACTTTTTAAACCAATCAAATAATTTTAATAATGAGCAGATTTATCATAATGTTAATTTTTAATGAAAAAGGAAATATCTATTATATTTTAGAAATACTAATAAATATGTATCAGTAAAATATTTGTTCATGGGAAAAATATCTATAATGTAATTTCCTCCTGATTAAAAACCCACATATAGTACTCCTCTGATTTGTGATAACATTTTAATTTTGTTCGGAAAATTATATACTTCATTAAAAAATACTACATCTGAACAAAATAATTCAAGATGTAAATCGGTTATTGTTTAAATTTATGTTAAATTTAAACTTATAATACTGATCATGGCATTTAGCATGAAGTTATTGACTGGATTGATAATTCAAAATGCACTTATTACCATTTACATCAGAATCTAGATATAGATTTACATACCTGAAATTGATCTTTTAATCTGTTAATAAGTATTGATTGGACAGTAGTGTTCTGGTCACATCATGTATATTATTTATATTCACTGAATTTTTGTCGGCGTTCTCTTTGTCGACTTTACATATATTTCATGTTCTCTGTTTTTCCAAGACATACTATAAAAGCTGCTCCCTTAGAGTACGAATGAATAAAACAGTACAAGAAAAGATATTTTGAACATAACTACAACACATGTCTCTGTGTGTTTTATGTTTTTTGCTGTTTTTATGAAACATTCACGTATGATATAACTTACAGGGTTATACATGTATATACTACTAATTATGTGGTTATGAAATTAAATGTTCTGTGGTAAGAAATAAAAAAAAGAGAATACTAAAATTTATGTTATGCTTTAAAATTGTGTGTAATATTCGTCGTTGAATTAACCGTATAATACTTGCTCTTGACTTGACACAAAGAGAATATAGTTTTATTATCAGTTGTTAGTTCATTAGTATTAGTTATTTATTAATATATATTGATATTAATAAAGTATATATGAATTATAAAATGTAATATTTATGTTATGTTAGAAACTTCCGACAACAAACAAATGGGATGAAGGTAAAAATTTTAATTTGTCCTGATTTGGTGTATGTTCTATAATTAATATAATGTAATTTATTTGTGGAATTTATTTGTGTTTATAAACTAAAATAACGGATAGAAAAATTATTACACCTTGATTAAACTGAATAACTTTGCAATGTTTACGTATAAATTGCCAATATAGACTCATTTAACAATATCAAACGTCCAAAATTTAAAAAAAAAATCCTGATTGATTGTTTAACGGTATTTCGGGCCCTGAATATACAAGTAATATAATATTGTTTTTGTAAATAACTAAAGTATAACTCCATTTATTAAAACAAATATTTATAACCAAAGTTGTTTTAATTGATAAGATAGGGCACATTTTAAAGTCCTTGGTCTTAGATTTATTATAAACCGACAAATATACTAATAATTAAATTAGCAATTACCTAAGAATATACAATAGATAAATCAACAAATTGACTAAAACAAATAATTTTGAACCAAAGAAAAAATGATTTCTCATATTTGTTTCTACCCCTGAATTTTTGTCAATATTTATCGACCAATTAAATTATGTTAAAGTGTCTTTGATGTAACTCGGTTTAGTTAATATAATATCTTTTTTTTTTAAGGTTGTTGTCTCACTCTTGCACATTTCTGTTGGAATATATTATTTGTTGGGGGTAAATAATTCAGTTATAATAGTTTATCAAATATAGAGCATGAAGTAAGCGGTTTTCGAGATATTTGACTTTAAAATTTTAAATGGCCGCATGCTTAAGTTTTGTACATGAGTAAAAGGTGTTATAATATTGTATATATATATATATATATATATATATATATATATAATATTCGTACAATATATTTCGTACATCCACAAATATTAGGTATTTTGTAAAAAATTAAATTGGCCGATAAATGGACAACAAATGACCTATGTTTATATGCAATTTATTCTTTATTCCTACTAGCAGAACACGTCCTGAAAGTTTCTCTGTTTTTCCTGATTCATAGGTGTTTCTGATGTTATTTCCTTAAATAAAAAAAATAATTAAAGTTCCTGTAAACATGCGTACATTGTAACCAGCTTTGTAAGCAAACAATATTCAATTTTGTATTTTCAGAACAAAAAAAAATAGCTTTGGAAGAAGATAAGATATTGAGTTCATATTAGACACACACATTTACTATTTAACGTTTTAACAAAGTACACAAAGTAAAGGCTGTATTTTTATTATTTTATAAATAAAAATTTAAATTTACATTATTGAATATCTCGAAAACCATTAATTTTACTATAACCGACCTACCGGTTTAGAGATAGTGCTTGTAAATCACCTGGCTATTCTTTAACAACTCCACGATTACCCTTAGCCTCGAGGATTTTCTTCCAGTTTTAAATTATTACATTTCACGTGAAGGTTTTAAATTGGTAATAAATATAATGATACTTTTTTGTAATATTGCGCTACAGAAGGGGAGAGAAAACTTGAGCTAGTTATAAGTTCCCAAATAATTAAAACAAGTTCCTAGGTACACTGGAAATAAGATCCCTAAACTTAATAGGTGACGAATATTTCACAAAATCAAAATACTTTCCCTACTACATATATGGAAAGTAATAAACAAGTTACTATTCATTTTTAACTTGTAACTTACAGAGTATACCCCTCTCAAATCCTTACAGAGAGAATATAATACAGGAAAATAAATGATACAGTGCAGACGTGTTGGGTACCTCAATCAATCTTCCTTCTTGATACTGTAGGGAGAATAAGAAGGGTGGAATTGTAATTTGTTAAATGTAAATAGAAGAGGAGAATTGTGTTGTGGCTCTTTTACGATTATTTATTTCAACAAATGAAAACGTAGTGACAGTAGGAAGTAATTAGCAGTAATAAAAGAGGAATACAGATGATTTTTACTTAATGAAAAATGGTTAACTAAGTAAATTACGTTAACTCAATTAAGTCTATTAGTGTTCGCCGGTCAATTGAAATAATGGGTTGATTTTGACTAATTAATCAAGGTCATATTTGCCAAAAAATAATTAAAATGTAATAAAATTTAATCAATAACTTCCATTTAAATCAACATAAAATAAACCATTATTTCAAAATCAGTTCAAATTTTCGTGAATTACATTTTTAAAATGACAAATATTGGTTGTTATCACACAAACATTGTTAAGGAGGTAATCCACGAATAAATTAGTTCTGGATAAGAATTTTTAACTGTAACGAAATTTACTGGTGGTACTAAAAATTACACATATGATTTATATATTTGTATTGGATCTAATTCAGTAAATAAATTATATATATTAAAGTTATTAAACTGTTCACATATTATATTTAAATATAACATATCTCCACAAATCTCAATAAGAAAACAGAAATATGAGTTTAAAAAAAAAAATTAATAATGAAGGATTGGTATTTGAATTCAACATTGTATGACTGTTCATTACTTTCGTTGTACTAATGTATGGGATCTATTTGGCAATAAAAAATATTTTTTATAATATTGCACATTCTATTCAGAATATTTTAAAACGTTCAGTAAATCGTCATATTTCATAGAAATTATGTGTTCCCACTCTCCAACCACAAAGAATCCAAATTAATATACATATTGTATATGTACATGTAAACATATGAACTCTAAGTTGCTTTTGATATTTTATTACTTTATGACTGAAGTTAATCTACGTTTCAAACAAAAATACGTCACTACTCAATAGGGTATGAGTATATATAATCAATTATAATCCTAAGTAGTTTACTTTATTTTTAAAATGAGGAAAAAAAATCAGGAAAATTGTAAATATCCTAGAATGAACAACACATGTGGTTTCATTTGAAGATTATTAAGCATTACCCAATGACACGTATATATAACGGTTACTTCAAGCAAAACCTTTTAATGTTATTCTATACGACATTTATTTTGCATCCATACATCATAAAAGACCTACTTACTTTTTAGTATTTGTTAAAACAAATATTAAACTAAGTACCTATTTGAAATTACATTTAACAAGTTATTAAACATAAATTTAAATAAATTCTGGTTTTAGTAGTACTTATTTATTATGCCACGGTTAACTACCACCTTCCGTAAATTTTCCCTTTATATTATTGATTTCAGTATAAACGTACAATTTATGTGCAGGTATAATACCACATAATGCACGAATTTTATTTCTGATTGTAAGGTCCGGTTAAATTTTATAAACAAATATTGTTATTTTTTATAAAACAATTCAAAAACCCCTTCTTCTAAAATTGGGTCTCTGGATTCCAGTAGAAAGAATAAATGTTGAAAATCTGTAATTGACTTTAGAGCCAACTCATTAGAAACAAATTACATCCAGTGTTCACTAATTCCTTCCATTCGTTGTTGTAATTGTAATCCCGTCTAAACTCGATATTTTAAATCAAAATAAAAAAATGTTTTGTACTGTGGTGTGGCAATCTCAGTTTGATTTTAATCCCAACATTTAACATCCGATTTAGGTAAACAATTTGTCGGTCATGTGAAGAACACTTCAACTATTGATAATAGAAGTAGGCCTAACACAAACAAATAGATTATAACATACGTACATATAACATCATTCTTTGATTTAGGTAAGTGCACCAGTTGCCTAACTTATATATATATATATATATATATATATATATATATATATATATTACAACATGGTAATACAGTTTATTATCAAATACTAAAAAAGGTGTTTGTAGTAACGATAATTATAAGATATAAAACCATTCTTAGAAAATTTTGAAACGTGTATTACATTTTTCCTAACATAACCTAAAGCATTCACATCAGTCTTTAAAAAAACAAAACGGTATTAACTTAAATAAACCGTGGAAATACATTCTATAAACTTTCTTGTTCAAGTATATACAACAGCAAACAGATATGAACCAAATAATCGTCAGCATAAATATTACATCAGTAGTTGTACGTGAATACGAGAAATTTAACAATGGAGGAAGACTACCAACCAAATATTTAGATACTTTAATAAGTTGCTAAACTTGTAATGCTTGCGACATAAACACATCATAAGCATCACGATAATTATATTTAGACGAATTTGATTAAAATCTAGCTTTTAAAGACGGCGGTTAAGAACAAATTATAATTTTTATATATTTTATTTCTAAAAAGTAATATTATTATTTAAAATTTTTTACTTGAGATTTTGCACGCCGGTTTGCGTCAAATTTGGTTTTCACTTTTCAATCAAATTGGCTTAAATTCAGGAAGTTGATTTCAAGAAACTCTATATTTTATATCAGCTAAATTTTAGATGTTTTGTTTTATAGATTATTGTGATATTTTTTTAGAAACAGTGTCGAAAAATGTATTTTTATTTAAGTCCTTAGAGGCTATCTAAGAGTAAAATTGGATTAAAATATTTGTACCGGATTTTAAATCTTACTGTTATCTTAAGTCTGCTACAACCAAGGTGTTAGTAATAAAAAAATATAAATAATAATAGTTCAAAATAATTGTCAAAATTCAACCACATACAAAAACTGATTGATAAGGGTTCATACGTTTGGGATGTAGAGAACTGTACCTACAACAGATGTGTAGGGACACAGAGACATCATTCCAAAAATCGTACTTAAAACTCAAGAGACCTTTAAAGACATATGTACGAAATACTTGCCATCAACTTGTTAAACGTTTAACATAACTTACTCAGTAATATGGATATGTCAGAAAGATTATTATTAGTAATGAACATTCTAGAGTTGTTTAAATAGCTAGATTTTTTTTCAAAAACCGTCATACCTTAGCCTCGGAATTATCTGTATTCTTATTATGAATGGTATTGTTTCAGTGGCACTAGGTTTCAGTGATTCTCTTAGTGTGTATCTGGGCCATTGACAATTACCAATAAGCTCTCAATAATATTCCATTCTTCCTCAAAGATCGCACACGATCATCAGTCCTTAAGTTGAACAGTTTCAAATAGAACTCGCTCACAATGTTGTCTGTCCTTGAACTTCCTGCAATGGTATCTCATTGATCAAGGGATAACAACCTAGTTGCGGTTTTTCAGCATTTATTCCTAAACTTGTCTAAATCACCTTTTCCCAACTCAATACTACATAGCTTTCCTTTTTTTCTGCTACATAACTAAATCTGAGTACAAAATAATATTTAAACTTGCATACAAATTTGGTTATGTAATTAAATAAAAATTAAATATGTGCACCAACTACAACTTAAGTGAAAATGGGTATATTTTAAAAACAAATAGTTGTGTGATACATCTAAATGATTTTCTAGACATTTACATACGCCCTGTATATAATTAAGAAAACAGGCGTAAATTAATATTATTCATATTCGTTTTTATTCCAATAGTATCGTTCCATTAGAGTTACTTTAGCAGAAAACACAGGTGTTTTACAAGAAAAAGTTTTCAAAGTGAGGTTTCGGTACGCCTAAAATATTCAGTCACAGAAATAATGTTTCGCGTTTTCTTCCAGAATAAACTACTACGCCACCACTTTACATCCCTAAATTATTTACTTTAGCACAACCCTTGTAGTTCATTTATGTCTAAATTGAACTGAGATTCCATTTACAAGTAAATTGTGTTTTTTCTCTAAATTATAGGGTGAAATAAATATTTACCCTTCATTTTAAAGGAGTTGTTTAAACTTGTTTTAAATGATACAAAATTTAGCAAGAGAATTTAAAAATAATAGTCCTCTAATTTACAATAGATAGAAGTGAGGAATAATATTACATGTATTCTAAAACTATACTTTACTTATTTAAAATTTAATAGATATGAAAAATAAATTACGATTTAAAGTTCGGTCTCTCTTCTATTCGAAATATTGGAAATCAATCGTTATCAAAAGCTATTATCATTGTTATCGTTACTAACAATAATTTTACAACTGGCAGTTTTTCTCTAGGTGGGGATAGCATACAGTTGAATTCAATGGTCAAATCAATCGAGTATTGTCTTCTGTAAAGAAGTAACTTTTACAGAAATCTGAGGAACCCATACCCGGGAACGTTAAATGTACAGATCCGGACTCAAAGTTCAAAAGAAATTTTACAGTTTAAAGTGGTTACATATATATATATATATATATATATATATATATATATATATATATATATATATATATATACATTTATATATCAAGAAGATATCCTCTTCGTCTGGCATAAATTAATACTACTTCTCAACGATTTGGATGAAATCTTCTTCAAGTTTTAGTGTATTTCCAATAAAACTAAATACTCTGTAGGAATTGGAAAAGTGTCATGTTAGCACTTACAATTATGTGGAAAAAGACATGAATATCTTATTTTACATCGTCGTTTTTTTCACCTAACTTCTGAAAATGTACGTGTACACAAAACTAGTTATAAGTTTAAGTACCTGTAATATAATATTTTTAAATTATATTATATAATATGTCATCTATGACCTTGACGAAAAAACATTCGTAATCAACATTGCGCGGAAAGGCAAGACACATGTTTAAAATTCAAATAAAAATTGATAAAATAGTAACATACAACCACAGAATACTAATATCTTTCCGCAAAATTAGTTTTAATTAAGTTAAGGTCGTCAACAAACGCATACACCAAACTTACTTCATATGATATCAACCTATCAGCAGCATATCAAATAATATATGTATATATTTTTTATTATTATTATTTTTAAATCAGACTTGTAACTAATGTAGAGTATCAATACTATCATCTCAATTAACAAAACAGTCTAATTCCAAAACACTTTGTTCAACACTTTCTCTAAAACTACGTACCAACGAATCGTAAAGGTTGTATTTCATATTTCTCAAAATCGATTCGGATTTAAAAGTAGAATGAAACAGAAGAACATACGCAAATACATGCAGAGATACTATTTAAAATTTAAACCGTTATTTTCTATTTTTGTATATAACAAGTTGTTTTAAAGGTCTTGGAACATTGAGAGTAAAGAAAAATGGACTAAAAATACTCGGAAGGCTGTTGAGTTGTGATACATTTAGGAATATTCTCTGTAATTTTATATTGTATTTATTGCGTTCCTTACGTGATATAAGAAAATAAATAATAATAAAATTTTCACATGCATGTGTTGAAAAGTCAAAATTCCTTCACTTTGTTTCTTTGCTGAATACGATATTCCAATTTGCACACCATCTCTATTTGACTGTGTATTTTAATATTTAAAACAGTAATTGGAAGATGAGACAAATCTGCAAAAAGAAATGATAAATATATTTCATGAAGTTCCATTCTATATCTAATAAATCCGATAACAAAAATATAATAATAGGAGAATATCAAATCAATTATGGAAACACAATGAAGTATTAAATGTTTGATGCGGTTGAATTTAAAAAGATTTAAAATTATATTATGGAGAAAAATTACAAATATAAACATGGCATAATCACAATCATTATTTATTTTTATATATTATTATTTCCATTTAGTTGAGATCAAGGAAAAAATGGACAATACAGTTATCTATGATTTTTTTCTAGAATTTTTATATATTTTTTATAATATAGTTAATTACCTTAGAGGTTGTCCTCAGTCCGTATAATAGTTATTGCTACAGCGCTGTTTCGCCGAACACTGTCGGCTTCGTCAGGCCCGCACTAACACATAAACACGTAACACAACAATGTAACAACTGTGACAAGATATATATAGGACAAACATGGAGCTCGTTCAAGACTAGATTCAAGGAACATTTACCTAGCCATAAAAAAACAACAACAGACAGACAAAAATCACATTATGCTGAACACCTAATTAATGAGGACCACACTTACACGGATATAAACACAAATTTGCAAATATTATACAAAACCAATAAAGGCACAACAATGAATATATTAGAAGCAACCTCTAAGGTAATTAACTATATTATATATTAAACAGTCCAAGGCAACACATTATACTGTTTTTTATATCATGACTTCCTTATTTCCCTCCTTTAATGAGAATAACTCTGGTAAAATCACTTCGTAAATTACGCTATGTTTTCCAAGTGTATCAACCAACTTAATAAACTTACAAGTATAATCAATTTTATAAAATACTATAAAAATATAAATTTAAAAAAATTATAAAATCCAAACATTTTACTAACCAATACCGAACTAGATTTCGCCAGGTAAGGATTTGTCAAAGACAGCCTAATGAATAAAGAACATGTACTGTATTTAAAAAAAAAAAAAAAAAAAAACACAACATGCGTAGACAGTGTTGGCCTAAATACCATTAAGGTAATGAAGAGAGGGATGGCAAGATACCTGGGTTTATATAGTGGTTGTAACAGTAGAGATCTGATTATTCATTATTGTAAGTCACATTATGTTAAAAAACAGGTTTTTGTTTCCATACTGGGATTAGTGATCATAACAGAACAGGACTATGAAGATTCTAGTTTTTCTAATCACGTAAATTTAAATCAAATTTGCCATTTTTACTTTGGTAAAAAGTTAAACGCATTAGAAATATTATAAATTAAGGGAATAAATAAATAAGTACTAAATTATAGAGTTAAAAGAACTATTAGATCTTAGTAGTTTACCACTGTTACAACCTACCTAAACCCCGGTATACCCTACCACCTTCCTCCTCCTTAACCTAACTAGATTTTTTTTCTACCTTTGTCTAGGCTTTTTCTGTGTGTTAAATTCATGTTTTTTTTAGTATTTAAGATGCTATTTACAATCTCGTAGACTGCGAAATCTACGTCGGTACGATTCATTAAAATTTGAGCATTGTACAAATTTGTAAACTAATTAAAAATGGAATTCGACCAAGTAGGTACCGTCATTAGTATAAGTTATCTAAACACTACATTTAAGACACGGATTCTAAACTAAAATCTATGATGTAGGCCACTTGTTGAATAATAATTCCTTATGTTACAAATTAATTATAAACTGTAAAATTTTACATATTTCACAACAATTACAAACTCTGTAAATTTTTTCACCATTTATATCGGTCTCAGCGGTAAAATTTCCATTTTATGTTATTTCAGGAAATAAAAGATGATATAAATGAATATTTTATATACCGTCGCTTAATGTTACGTAATGCACACGGTTAGCTCTATTTTCCGCACACTAAACTCGGACTTCGATAAATTTTACCAGAATTAAAATTATTTTCATCTATTGAAATTATAAACTCGGTCAATATTCCGTGATATTAGTAAAATGTATTCCTGTCCATAAATACCAATTCAGTTAAAAAAATATGTTTTGGTCTTACTTTAAAGGCCTTTTTCAATAATTTCATAACTCTCAGGCAAATTCTGAAGTCTACCATGATTGGTAAATATTGGTATTTATTTCATATACTATTCCTTCATTATTTCATTTCATATACTTATTAAAACAAAGCTATATTGATTTAATAACATTTTATGTTCCACTTTTAATTAAATTTAATTACTTTCAGTCTACAGTGTCTTGACGTTGTGACAAGAAAAAAAAGAAAGAAAAAAGGCACACAAAATTTCTCGTTTGCTATTTACAATCAACAAATTACAATTCTATTTCCTCTTCAGTACTAAAGATAGAAGATTGATTGATTTCTTTTAATTTAAAATCTGTACTGTATCAATTGTTTCGATGTAATATATTATTCTCTTTTGATCCTATAGTAAGAAGATATACCCTCTTTTACTTGCATTTTAGTTAATGATGTGCAAGTTATTTAATTACTTTTCAATTTTATTTTAAGGAAAGTATTGTGCTGTGAAATATTCAAAAGGTTTTATAATTCTTATTTAAATTTTACTATGGTTTCTAATAATATTTTGTTTAAACATTTTGTGTTTCAGAGAGAACAATGAAAATAAAATGAAAAATAATCTAGACTTTCATGCATAATTCAAGAAAAGGACTTTAATTTGTTTCGAAACGTTGAATTCATGTTACTGTCTTCAAAATGATGTCACTTGACAATGTTACTGTCATGTAAATGATTGTCAAGCTGGTTGAGGTATATTAAAACACTGGTCATTGAACTTTTTATGAATTCACATTTGTATTATTATTAAACTCAATTTTTAATAGTTATGTATTATTTAAGACCAGTATTTCTATTTAAAAGTTTTTTTGTAGTTTTTCCACCGTCCATAAAAATAAATATCGTAAAATAAAAGAAGATATAAAAAATATTTTAAAATTTTGTTGTGTAACATTCAATTTTATGTATTTTACAACTAAATATTCGAACTATCACATAACCTTATATAAATTATTGTAACTAATAGTGACTGTTACTAACCATGTCAATGCATGAGAGTTATTTTATATCGACAGATATTACTCTACAAAGTGAGGTTAGAGATAATTTCGTGTATATGCTGCTTGACGATTTGTGATCTGTAGATGTATAAAGTATAATTACAATTAAACCATCAATGTTTTTTGTTCAGAATAGTGGGTATTATTATATTAGGTATCCCTCTATTATGAATCGCTTCTCTAAAACAAATGATACAATAAATTAGTTTTTATTTGATAAGTTTAATCACCTCCAAATATTGTGATAAATAAAGAATGAATATTACAATTCTAAATACATGAGCATTTCCGAACTTGAAAATACCTGATTTTTCTGATATGTTACAAAAGCGAAATACTAGAAATTAAGTAAAGACAGCTCTATATGATAATTTCTTAATAATTGATAATTTACGTCACCGATGTGTAGTGACACATTTACTATGACTACTATTATGTAGATAGGATAGACCTTCTATGGACCAGAAATCGGAGTCTTTATACCAATTCTGTGAATAAGGTTGAGAAAGGAAGGCTTATTATTGAATGTCACATAAGCTATCAGACAACATTTTTTAGTTAATTGCAAAATCTCTGGCGTTGCTTCTAAATTATTTGATTTTATAAAATACTTTACATTCCAACAAAGTTTGTGATATAGTTCTAAATGCATTATATTATATTTGATTTGAATAGTTGATTATGTAAAAGTTGATGAACAGTTTGTAGTTGCTACTAATTAATGAATTCTTTTATTACATGAGAACTCATTACTTATAATTATAATGATAATATTTGCACTTACGTTTGTGGATAACTAAACCTAATATGAGTGGGGGGGGGGCTAATCGAGGAAACGTAGTACTTTAGTACTGTTGAGTAAGTTATTACAAACAGGTAGATTGGAAGTGATAGCTAGTGATCTTTTAAATGAAATTGAAATAGTCATATTATTATAACATTTTAGGCACAAATTTCAACTAACACTGAACTCCTTATTATTCAAATTCTACTCGTTTCGATATGACTGAAATTAACTCAGTTATGGGCTTTTTAATTTGGGAATGAAATTACCTCCACATCTTACGGCCTCTAATAGTTATTACCTGAAGTTATTGTAAACATACTTAATTTAAATGATTGAGTAGTTGTTATTTTTAATGAAAAGTTTTTTTGCGTTATGAATATAAACAATCTTATGATGGAAGTAAACCAAAGAACGCAAATAATCAAAAATTCTACTTAAAATTAATTTGTCATTATTTTCAAATAATATATATATATATATATATATATATATATATATATATATATATATATATATATATATATAGTTGTCAGTAACGCTTTATATATTTTAAAATATTCTAAAATTCTGGTCTTTTTTAGTAATTGTAAAACAATCCTTTTAAATTGTGAACTTTGAAGACCTATATTTTATTATTCTTTTCTTCCATGCTTAATATACATCATGTACTTCACTATAATATTAATTCTACAACAAACAAACAAACAAACATATTAAAGTTTCGTTTGTATAATCAAAAGTTTTATAATCTTAAGAAACTACTTTTATGATGTTAAGAACTCATAAAATGTATAATAGAAGAAATTAGGGAAAATTCTAGGACTTTGTTTAAATGAAACTAAAGCCATATTCCTTATTAAATCCCAGACTTACGACCAAATAACATACATTATTCAAGTGAACAATTCATTCTTTAATCCATACTAGTTGGAAGAATGAATCTAAAATTGGAAATATCTCTGTTAAGAGTAATAAGTACTGCTGGGAACAATAAGCCTATAATTCAATCTGATAATTTCAGACTTAAATTTTACAGTACTTTATGAAAAATGTTCTTTTCACCATTTCAAGGTATAAAACAATTTTATTAGATACTAAACCTAATTACACTGCTCCTAGTTAAAATAGTACAATATCCGCGATGATTATGTTGGGTTAAAGGTTTTATTAAATATTATTTATATGTGTATCTTTTTTTAAACAATTTTTTATCGCCACATACCTGATGCATTCACCTTTGTGCAAGTCAAGAGAAGTCTGCATAATAATTATGCCATTTCCGATGTAAACCAGTTTCGATACATGTTATAAGTCAAATAAATTAAGAAAGGAAAGGATACATTACGTTAGAGTGTAATGTGCAACATATATTATTAAATTATAATATATCTTAAAGAAATAACTAAGAGATTTATATCTATAATAACAATTCTCTTCAATATCATATAATCATTTTTAAAATTCAGAGTAAAAACAAGTGAATACTCAATCGATTTTAGTCATATAGAAAAGTAATAATTTTAATTCTAGTGTAAACTATAATATTTTATAGTGACAGTATAATATTTCGAACAATACAGAAACAAGTTTTGTCGTTTTATATTCTTTCTCGCATATAAATAAAATATTATCAAAGCATTTTGATCATTTTTAAAAATAATTTTACTAAGATAAAACTTTAGGTTCCAACAATCACCTTTTTTTAGTAATATAATTCTTTTTTATGAAGTATTTGTTTGTGACTTTAGTGTTAATATGTACAAGTATTAACGTTTGTTCACATTTTTATAATTATACAACAAATCTGATGATGTTTATAATGGTTGTAATTGTTAAATTTTATATCCTCTATTTTAAAATATAGGTATCGTGAACTTACATTACAGAGTTTTTATTTAATAATAAATTCAGTTTACTTTATTACAACTTAGTGATGTTTTCAAATATTTTTTCGGTTGAATTTATTTATACCTCAGTCAAGAATCTCAGACTTGATAGTTCTATACATATTCATGCAAAGTGCACGAAGCAAATATTGAACCCTTTGCATCGCTATTACGTTCCACCAATTTGCAGTAAAACTCTGTACAATATTGAAGGCGGTACAGAAAATTGAGGATGCATAATTTACTATATTTAGATGGCACTTCTTTTGCTTATGTAAGAAGTACGAATGTAGTAACATAGATTATAATCGAAGTAGGTAATGATTTTTTAATAATAAAAAAGCATGTGAGGTTTTTCTCTAAAACTCGAAAAATTTAGTTTATTAAAAAATACTCATTCTTTGTAAATAAATATATCACTAAATGCAGTGTTGGCTCACTTGGGCAACTTACCGTTTATTTATGAGTATATTTCTACCAGTCATAATAAGTATGAGCCAATAGTTTATATGTACAGGTACATCAGTTGATATGATTTTAAGACTCAATACTGTTTCATATTTTAAAATGAAAGAAAAAAACATAATATATAATATTTTCATCGTTTAGTTTGATTTTTTTTAGATGTTATTATTAAAGTTGTAGTGTAATAAAATAACATAGAAATATTAAATAACTAATATAATACAATGTTATAATACATTTAACCATTTTCAAACGATAGTTTATATAAAAAAATAAACACTAATATTACATACGAGAATATGAGGCATTCTTTTATCTCTTTTACAACGTTATTGCACACATAAACAATGGTAAATACATGGGGGTAAAAGCGCTTGCGTTACTCTATAAGAATATTTAATAGAAAAGGACGTACGAAATTGAAGAGAGTATTTCGATTCAGTAAAAGCTATTCTGGAAATGATTACTTGACCAGGTTGATAAAGATCCACTTTGATGACAATATAAAACAATTATGAACCAACTTAAAAGTCATTTAATGTTGTCACTGATTTGTCACAAGTTTAAATAGAAAATTTCTCGGTCTTCTTTTGTATGAGGTTAATCCGGATTATCTTGAAACATAAGGAACAGATAAAACAAAATTTACAACTGATAAATGTCGAGAGATTGATGGAAATTTGTAATGGAGTGGTAGTGCTCAAATTTCGGAGTGGATTATATACATAAAGTTTCTGTAAAGTTACTATTTATTGTAGGCCATAGATATTTCCGGACATGCATCTCTAGATGGGGAAATATCTGAGACTAGTATTACTTTCCAAACGTCTAGAATCCACATAATGAACCTTCGTCATAATTACCGCTTTCCCTGTAGAACACAGTAGGAAAATATTGGAACGAGTTTTATGTAATTGGGTAGTGGAAGAGAGCATAATTTAAAATTTCTGAACACTTTTTAGGCCAGTAAGTAAAATAATAAGAAATATATTGCTGTATAAATTAGTTTACAGCGCCTATTTCAGTTTTTGTCATTAAACTGGTCTAGGAATACAGTATAACAAACACACAGAACACAATTCTCACAAAAAATACGCCTAAGTATCATGTCATATCTAAAATAGCTGATTAAAACAGCGAAGCAAGTCGGGACTGAATTTTTATATAAGACAAAAAATATCAGTAGTACTTGCTTAACAACTTATAATTATTACATCGGCTTTCCTACAACATTCCACTACTTGTATTTAAATAATCGTCTAAATATTTCACCAAAGATGGAACCCGTATTTATATTTGACCTTGAAGTAGAACTTGTGGAACCTTTACATTAGTACTATATTAATTAAGCTGGTAAACTTTCTTAGTAGTAAGATTACTAAAATAATTCTGTTCAATTTGACCTTATGGAAATTTAAATCAAATCAATATAAATTATACAGTTATTTTTACAAATTTGTAGAACAAAAATTATATTACACAAAATGGTTTAGAAACGTTGTAATGTAAAAATAACATATTATGTCCCTGCACCTATAGAAAACAAGGTACTGCAATCCCACTCCAATTTGTAATGCACAAACATTTTTATATTATGTGTAGTTTATCACATTCAACAGAAACATTAATGATTTATTTAAATATTATTTAATTGGTGTTATTTGTTTGTTTTTTACCTTATGTAACCCGTCTCATAAATTAGTACTGTCTGCCGTCTCAGTATTCTCTTTATAGGTTATTTACATTTTACGTTTGTCAGAATTTCTTCTATACCCAAATGCAAATGACTAATCAATATCTTTATGCCTTATATAACAGAGATTTGACATTATGCGTTAGGATTTCGATAATTTAAGTTTATTGTTATTGCTCTTATAACCCTTACTGATAAGGGTCAACCTAGCAGTAGGTATAAATACAACAGAGTTACGACATTGCATCTTATGTCCATAGGGCTGACAACGAACTGCACTCACGGTGAAAGGAATTTACAAGGGTTGGAAGGGTCGCCCGCCTAAGCCATATGGAACTGCACTCACGGTCAAAAATCGGTCTTATTATTACTTTAACAGGGTAACTTTTTATCATTTTTCCTGTAGTCAGGTCAGGTTAGGTAGGTTCATATATATATATATATATATATATATATATATATATATATATATATATATATATATATACTCATTTCCCCCCTTCACTTAGATCGGTTCTAGTCAATCCAAATTTATCTATAGTCTTATTTTAAAAATGTCTGGGACTGGCGAACCTTTAGTACGAAGTATGCTTGTCCCGAAAGTGACCGTGAGTGCAGTTCCGTAGTTGGATAAGGACCAGGGACTGACCGTGAGTGCAGTTCCAGCCCTCCCGTCCATAGAATATAGTCATGTAATCTCGTCTTTATTCCCTGAAGTGTTATTGAATAGTTATCGCTAGCCCAATCTCTCCTCTCTTGTATCAAATTGGTTTTCATTTCATTCTGTTAGTTTGACTAATAAAAACAGGAATGAATATCAAAGGCCACTTTTTACTACCAGTACTGTACCCCTGTGTTACTAATAACAATGGAGTGTTTTGTTGATTGGATGTTTGGACGTTATAAGTTAGTACACAGCTGCCACCCCAATCCAACTTAGATATACTCGTATATTCCTAACAGAATACTCAAATTGATTATTTTGCTTAGTGTATACATGATGTTTGTATTATCTCGTATATACGCCTATTAAATTTTATAAAACTGTGTTTCTATTGGTTTAAATGACAGTTAATGATTTTAACCATATCAGATAGTTTTGTTGAATTACAGTAAATATTACTGTTGAATTTTTGATACAAATTATAGTTATGTATGAATGTAAATAACGTTTCATGATGATATAAATGAACGGCCGTGTTGAATAACTTGTACAATACGTGACTTCATCACTACGATACAAGGGTTTATCAACAAGTTTAAACATTTTCATCACGTCCTGTAATACATCTACAAACGTCTAATATTCTCGAATCTGTATTTGGCAAGAATATATTCTAAATTTACAAATGTATCGTACAGTTTAACATAACTAAAAGCACTAACTACCTCTAACTTTGGCGTGTCTCTTAAATGTTTTACTCCCTCGCGTGGATTTTCACCAAGATGGAAAATATCGTCACCAACACCCAAGATATTATTGTCAGTTATATTTATCGATTCTGTTAAATAGTGCATTAAGAAGAAAATGCGTATTTTATATACCTTATAAAAAGACGCTCAAAACTCAAAGATATTTGTGTGATCGTTTCTTATGACACTCGAATTTTAATATATCTTGCTCCTCATGTAAAACACAGCCGTATGTGAAAGGAAACTTTTATAACATGTATTGATATCTCTACGATATTTAACTCGGAATTCCTTTTATAATAAAATAGTTGTATAAATTAGTCTCCGTAGAGGTTTCATCAGCTTTCTTTTTGCCACTTCCCCCACACTTTAAGATTCCATTCTGTGCCCTGTTCTGTCAGTAATTTCAAAATTATTTTCTTGTTCCTTTCTGCATTGGTGGTATATTTTACCATTCTCTTTTATGTCCTGTAATTTCTTAAATATATCAGTTTTAATGTTGTCTGGAGAGGAATGCTCTGTTCCAGCATTGTGTCCTTTTTTTTACCCATGTGAAATATCAGTATTAGTACAGTACAAATAGCCTTCCCTCCATCATGTTATTTAACTCAGAAGCAAATGAATTTGTTTCCTTAAACTTCGTTATGAATAGCAATGTCTGAGTATTTTTTGTGTGTTAACCTCCGTAGAATACGTCTACACTATTTGAATCCACAATTCACTCCCTTATACAACCGTATACAATTGTTGATGTTTGTTTGTATATGGTCTTAAATAGACGCCGTAAACTCAAATAGCAGTACACAAGCAAATTTATTAGGTTTTATTGATAAAATGAATCTAGGAGTAATGTACGAATGAAATTATCGCAAAGTATTGAATCTGATGAAGTATTTTATTTTTGTATGACGAGCTGAAACGTAAATTACGGTTTTGGTTGCGACTAAGTTTTGTATGAACTTTTCATAATAAACATAGTTTATTTTGTAGTGTTCAAAACCTATAGTTAACATTTACATATATTTATTCGAAAGTTAATCAATCTTAAGTAGCTTTGTCAACCACTTTTCCTTGGACAATTTAAAATCTAGTGATGAGAATAAACATTTACTTTCCTATATACATTATATCATTTTGATATGTATAAAACGAAGTCATCACATTATTTATTCTTTAACAACATCTTGGCTACAATTCTAATAAAAATGATTAAAACATTTTCAAATTGTCAACACTGTGCTGTTATCTTAGATGAATGGTCAATTTTGTCTATGAACAAAATTTAAATTAAAACAAATCCATTAAAACTCGATATTATTTATTGTCACACTTTAACTATATGTTTTACATTCTAGTCAATTTTTTCGTGTTACAATCGTCAGTGTGATAATCAGTTATTAGGATTTATTGAAAAATAAAGCTTAATTTAACATATAAAGCCCATACAATAATTTACATACAATATAGCCATAACATTTTCTTGTCTTTTAAACTAATTACTAAGCAGTTGACATTTCGGTATTAAAATGGAAATATTCTTAAGACATTGTACATTGAAATATGATCTTTATTATCTCATCAGTACAATTTGACTTCATGATTTTGTGTTACTTACATAAGTTATTCAAGGTTCTGTAAACTATGAAGTCAATGATTAGTGAATCAAAGAATCTAAAATTATTAAAAAGAATGCTTTTCTACATTGTTGATTAAATATGAATTAATAATTTACTAGAAACTATTTGCAAAATTATAAATAAAAATAATAGCTTTCAAAAACTAGTAAAAACATTGTGAACATATTAATGAATACATCGTAAGAGGTGACCTTTGTTGTTGAACTTAAATCTGTTTTGGCGTTTAAAAACAAATACTTATTAGTATAAACATACCATAATTATTCAATATGTATCTTCTTTATACACGATGTGAATCCAAATTTCTTTTATCTAGGATTAATAACATTACAATAATTTCTACATACAAACAAATACCAAATGAGCCAGAGAGGAATAGAAAGAGAGAACCCTAAAACTAATATCGCAAAAGGCGTCAAATTTCAAATAATAAATAAATAAAGATATAATCACTAAACTTGTAAGTTTGAAAACCAAAATCCCGTTATTGCCTTATTAGAAGATTGAAACTGTAAACTAATTAAGTTGCACAAACTTTGCTCCTACTAAGTTTGACTAATTAAATCTGTGAACTTCGACATTCCAGTGAACTTAACTTAATGTTTTACCATTGAAATTAATTTAAAATCAATCATTTACTTCACGCTACTTGTTCCTTGGTTATGAACATCAACAATAATTAATTATTACAACAATTAAAATATATCATATTACATTTTCTAAAATAACGTTGTTATTAGTTGTTAAAAAACCGGGTGAAAATAAATTGACCTAGGTTGGAAAAGGGAAAACTGAAAAGTGAATCTATTGATTTGAATAGTCTCTCGAGCTTGTTTAACTCAATATTAAAATTATTTTCAAAATTACTGATAAAATGTTTCAGTGCATTTTATATATATTACTATATTTACACTAAATGTTAACACAAACCATTTAATTGAGGTCGAAATAAAATTCTCTCATAGTCAAGACTGGTATACTTTTCTAATTACGTGTTTCGTATTCAAAGTACAATGTTTGTTTTTTGAAGTACAACGAAGTACATATTTTGATTTTAATCTGGTGGGAAGGAGAAGTTCATACAAATAAATAAATTACGATAATAAATGATCTATTTTAATAATAACGCGTCGAATTGTTATAGAAAATAGTGCAGTTGTTATAAAAACATTAATTTCGAGTTTAATATTCTAAATAACAATATTTCGGACCATTGCTGTTCAGTTTTGCAAGCTTTAAGTTACTTCAGAGTTTAAAATTTTAAGTTA
This sequence comes from Aphrophora alni, assembly GCA_963513935.1. NCBI lineage: Eukaryota > Metazoa > Arthropoda > Insecta > Hemiptera > Aphrophoridae > Aphrophora > Aphrophora alni. The sequence continues at coordinate 134,318,637 of OY740769.1, read as the reverse complement.
ATTATCCTACTTACTTGAATGAATAAAATATTTCCTTATACCAATGTAATAAACAAATATTCTAAATTACTTAACAATAATGTTTTTTGTTTGATAAAATTGTGGTCAGGCAATAAATAAAGTACATAAATTTTCGAATACTATTCCTGTTTAAGCTTAACAATAATAATAATTAATCAAAAAAAAACGGAAATCAAATTCCGATTTACCAAAATCATGTTAAAATTTTTATTGATATAATAAGTGATATCCTTTAAACAATCCATAACAGTGCACCCGGATATTTGTTTACTAAAATTTAATAACTAATTGGAAGTAGTATGTTTGCGAATTTATTCTCATTGCAAAGAAAACACCTGACTATATATATAATAAATAAAGGTGTATTATTGATGAATGATTTTCTTAAATAAATCATACCTTCCAATATATCATGAATAAAGATCTCCAATAATGAAAAATAGAAGACTAACAGTGAATGCAATTTTTGAAATGCTAATATGAAGAAATAGTCAAAAGAGGCGAATTCATTTATTAACTGACTTCTTAAACAGCATCCACCCCATACTTAAATTTTCCACTGAATCGAGACTAACAACAGCCTAAACTTTCTTGACCTGGCCATCACCAGAATCAACAATAAACATGAGTTTAAAATTTTCAGAAAACCGTCACAAACCAACCACACAATACACAATACTTCTAACCACCCTATTTCACACAAATTGGCAGCATAGAACAGCTTCATACACTAGAAGGAACATTTACATAGCCATAAAAAAAAACAGACAGACAAAAATCAAATTATGCTAAACACCTAATTAATGAGGACCACACTTTACACGGACATAACCACAAATTTGGAAATATTACACGAAACCAATAAAGGCACTGTTACGTAATAGTGTTTGGTTAAATCGACAATTCTCAAACTCTAAATTGGGTTAAATACCACAGCAACTTTCACTTTGTACCTGTACACATTATTTTTAGTCTTTCTCATTTTATCTCTGCTTGGAGTCAGAGGCATTGTCAGCTCCCTCAGCCTTTTTTCATGGACTTAAGTTCTGGCTACCTCATATTCATTTACGTTTTACCTCAAATACTTTTATATTTCTCTTTTTAAACATTTTATATCTTGTAAAGTGTCAAGTGCGGTTGGTGTGGAGTGATTACAAGAGGAAGTACTGGCCAGTTACTACACATCAGAAGTGGAACAGTTCGTTGGCACAATATAACGACAACCTCAAGGAAGGTAAACTCAATAACTCTGGTCCTCCGGTACTCAAAACTAGTAAGTAATAAATTCATACATTAACACTCAAAAAATGACCAAACAGGTACAACAATGGATATATTAGAAGAATTCCAAATATACAAAGAATATAAGAACAATCCAGACAACATGTTAAACGACCCCGGGGTCTAGTATATAGTTCTTTTAAAAATTGCTTTTATATTCCAAAGTTTTATCTTGGTAGCGTTTTGTTCAAGTGTATTGTGGTTTTAAATTGGTTGTAAAATCCCTATAGTTTATGCTAGAAGTCTTATTTAAATGTTACATTACATTGAAATGTACGAATAATTAAGTAGTTGGATTTTTTTTCCACCTCATGTCATCGGTTTTACCGCATAGAGAAGAAGTATAATAATAACACTTAAATAACTGACTACAAATATATCCAAACCAATTTCATTTTGAAACCTTGTTGAACACACAAAATGTTTGAAAACTAATTAAACATATATTAAAATTATTTGTTAAAAATTTGATTATTGTGGATGTATACACCGTAGTGATCATCAGTTTAAAAATCTAAGATATATTTATAGTTTTTAATAGAAAATCTTTAAATGAGGTTATGTTAAGTTTACATATTGCTTATATATTATAATATAATGGAAATTATATGTATGCTATAATTAAATTTAAATATACCCATTTATAAAATGCAATTGCTTTGATATTGTTATGTTTTCTTCATGTAGCAATTTTGGAGTTAGAGATATAAACATAGGTCGTGTATGACAAGCTAGCACATTATTCACATCTCAGCACATCTATTGCTATGCTTCTTTATTTTACTGAATGGAACGCAAATGAAACTGTTTAAAATATCTATTTACCGAGATAATTTCAAGGAGAAAATGTCTTTTTGCGAAAAAATATTTTATGAGAAACAGTGTTTTAATAAATGTTATCACCTACACCACAGTGATGTTTTGTCCTCATCCTACAATAAAAAGGAAAGAAAAAAGTGTAAAGTAAAATAGGGGGATGGTTCATAATCAGCGGTCCTAATGTAGTAAATTTCTCTTTGATGGAGGTAACATTATGTCTAATAACATAACGTAATGGGACGTTATTTGTTGTAAGCTGTGATAGACTATTTGTGATACAAATCAATATTATGTTGTACAAATTTAGTACACTGCCGAAAAATGCCATTTGTAGATACTGATTATATACCGAATAAACATCCAACAGTAATATAGAACTATTTCCTATAATGCAATTAGATTTAAAGTATTCTATATTTAACTAAACAAACAGTACAAAAATGTGTACTGAATTTTTCAGAATGTTATGGTAATGATTGATGACATTAATTACTTCACCCGCAAAGCGTAGGTTGCATAATATTTATTTAGCTTTGGTGAAGTAACATTTATAAAGAAATTCATTGAGTGAAAAGATACTTTTTATATTTACATTGTTGGTTTAAACAAACGGAAATGGAAGAACATTCTTTGTTTTAACAAGCCTTAGGTTTAAACACATTTCAAACATTTAGCAGGAATAGAACTCCATTTCATTTACTTTCAAGTTAACGATGGAAAAATATAACATTTTTGTTCTAAATATTTTTTTGTTCTTTTCAGAAGCCAAGATTAGTAAAATCCAACCATATGACTGTGTAAGGCAAGGTTAATAGCAGTAAGTAAAATGTATTTATTATTTAAGTAAAATTATTATTTTATAAGTTAATTTTAAGGTTAGTAATGACACTGTTTCTAATTAGGAAAGAAACATTTTATAATGCAATTTTAAATGTATATTTAAGTTTAAAAATCACATTTAACATAAAACATAAAACAAAATGTGATGAATAAAAAAAATTGTATTTTACAGTTACGTGTTCATTAAAGAATTTTATTATGAAAGGAGGTTTTGTGAAACATAAACACTTATCAACAAATTTTATTTCAGTTAATTTCGTAGTTCTTATTTAGTTTTAGTAAAACATACCATAATAAATCCACACAGGTTCGATATTAGACAGTACTAAGATAACTGAAGAGAGAGGCCAGCCTATAGAACTAAAAATACAATCAACCATGTTTTGGTTGATATTACTTTAGTTGTATATTATAATGAATCTTTATTCCCGTTTAGAAATTATAAAACTTGTGAATTTTAAATTAATTTTTATATTGGAGAACGTCATCTATAATTACGAGTTAGGTCAAAGTTCATTACTTTATAAGTGGAAGGGAAATCAATTTACAAAGTGATCAATGTGTGTTGTTGTTTTTACTATATTATGATTATTAATTTATTTGTCATAATGGAATGCCATCATATTTTAGTAATTAATTGTACACGTAACGGATTAAATATAACGAAATTAAGTAAATATGTAATTTAAATGTAATGTATTGAACATTTTTGCACACTCAGTAAAGCACAGTTGTAATATTCCATATCTTTAATTAAATGAATTCGTGATTCATATTATTTCGCATACAATTCAAACCTCTGATTTTGCAGCCCATCAAAACTGTTGTTTGTTATTTTATAATTGTAAATTTGTAATTTTTTTGTATATTTTTATTTGTAAGATACAGTGTAAATGTATCTGAAGAATCTTTGTTTAAAAAATATATAGTTCTACTTGTATATCAAATATTTAAGAATTGACATCTTGAGATGTCAAAGACCGACTGGAGCTGTCCCATTGTTTTTGTTGACGACTGAATACAAATACAAAGTCACACAAGAGATGTCAAAGAATGAGTGGAGCTGTTCCTTTGTTTTTTTGACGACTGAATACAAATACAAAGTCACACAAGTTATTCATAAGCTACTTTCATATCACGATAGAAGGGAGATCTTTTTATGAGTACATTTTGTACCATTTTCTTTTCGGTTGTTTTATTCATTCATACGACACAATATTTATTTATCAGACTAAAACGTAAGATGCAGTTATTTATTGCTGAGGTAAACATGATTATAATAAGTTCATCTATTATTTAAAAATTAGTAAACTGTAATTCTCGTTTAACTTAAATGTTTTTGCCCCCAAGCATTCTGATTCAGAAAATCAAAGGAATAGATTAAATAAATATCAATAACTTAGATCTTTAACTGTTGAAAATATCAACATAATATATCAATTTTAAAATGTTTAATAATTGAAGATTAATAATATAGATCAATAATGTGTAGTGGAACTTTTAGCTTTGGGGGCACCAAGTTAAATATAGTTTTAATATTATACTTATTTTAACCGTCTAAAAAATTATATTCTTAAGAAAAATTGTTCACATTTCATTATAATATTCTAAAAAGTCACAACTTTGCATTTGTTTGATATATTTTCAACTTTACTTCATGTTATCATATTTTTTAAAGGGGTTTGCTGTTATAATTTGTTTCATTCTTCATCGAGTCGCTGACTTGTGTACGGTAAGTGACGTTGGGGATTTCATTAGCATTACTAGAAAACAGAAGGCCAATATAGATATTACCACAGGAACTGACGGCTAGGTTTATTAAATGAAATATAAGTTATATATAATTTTCGATTATACGTCCAGAACTGTGATGTTCACTGAATGACTACTTTACGTATCTTGTGCCTCTACAGTTTTTTGGAGTACTTGTTTCCGAGCTCTGCCGTACTTGTTTCCGAAAAGTTTCGCCGTACTATATATTATTCTTATTTCCTAATACAGATATAACCTAAGCTACAGGTACACAATTCCGTTAAAAAATAATCTTTGTTTCTCGTTATAGAAATGTTGAATATATTTTATTTGTTTAACCTAATTAAATGGTATCTGAATATGACACAACCTCTGCCTATTATGTATAGAGGTAAAAATGAGAAAATTTCAAATGTTTTCATTCAAGTTTAAGGAAGGAATATATTGGTCAAACGCAAAGAAGAATCATTTTTATAGCCGGATTCAATAGATAGAACACCTCAAATGGCTTTTAAACTCTTTTACATTAGAGTAAATTGAACCTAGTTTAGAAATGAAGTTCTTTAGGAACGGACTAATTTATTTCTGCAACTGAATGTATCAAATCTTATAATATTTGTAAAAAATTACATTCTAGAGGATATATTTAAACATTTCAAATATATAGGAAAAAATTAAATTCTGGTTAAAAATGCACGTCCATAATATTTAGTTATATAAAACTTCACAAAGCTGTAAAATGACATTCATATAAATTATGTAAACACAAACATTATTAACATTTACGTATTATATTTTACGTAGAGGCTATGTAGCTCAAAACTTTATGAGTGTGTTTTTGGTTTTCATTCTAATAGCCTAGGTTAATGAATTCTTAGAATGTTTGAAATCTTTTCGTGTATAAATACTGTGTATAGTATAACATTGTATTACACATTACATCTTTCTGAGATTAATTATAATAGCCCTATGAAAACGAAACTGTAATTCCTTGATAATTTAGTAGAGGAAGATATTTGAATACTCTATAAAGCAAGATGTCTAAGTAATCATGATGCCAGTCTTTAGTTATATTGTTTCATTTAGAAAATAATTTACATTCTATTATAAAGTCAACAGGGGATACAATAATTATCTCGAAGCTCGAAGCTTTTTTTGAGTTGAAGCTTTACGTTTAACGACAATAAATTTCACAGAGCGCAGTGAAATTTGCAAATTTCGGAAGACCTTTTAGTATTTATTTTTCTCATTACCTTAACAACGTTGACTTTGTTTTAATGGAAACATTCACATAAATTATATCGAGAAAATAACCGAATTTAGATATAATTCTATATTCGTACAACAAATGTTTTAGTAAGACACGGAATTTTGTTTATTTATTTTGTCCATACTTACTTTTAAGATAAAATCATTGTTTCTATCATATATCTTTTTTAGTTTATTTTGCTATAAACTACACTTACTTCATGAAACCGGTTTTAGATATGAGGGGCTTACGATGATTTGATGTCCATGACAGAGCTGCTGATAGTATGACATTTTCTTATTTACCCAATATGTGTTTAAAATTTTCTTCTCTCCCATCCACGATTCTTAATATTTTAATAGCTTGGTTTGGATACTACTCCAATAAAACATATTGCATAGTCCTTAGTTGCTGTCAGCAGCTCTGTAAAATAGACAAGTGTGTTTCATAAAATAGAAAGATAGTGGACGGAATCATTGTGGCCCTCACTAAGGCAGCAATTGTGAATGTATTTGTTGATCGGTTTCAGTTAATCATTCAATCCTAGTTCTTAGGCGAAATTCTAACCCACTAACTGTGAGCCAGTTTCTTCAGATCTTTGTTGTAAAAGTCACTCTGGTCGTAGACTTATGGATGTTCCCATTGTTTCCTTCAACCGTGTGAATTTTAGAAATAGAACAGATCTGAACTTTGCAGGCTGCTTTGTTGTCTTATCAACTTGTTAATTTCCAACTATTCCTTTGTGATCTAGAATACATTTGAAAACAACATGTTTTCCACTTCCTCATGCTGGAACGACAAAGTCTTCAATTGTTTGTCTTTGTTAAAAAAATATCAGCTCCGGTATATTTTCGCAAATTATCCTTGACTGATTTTTAGTCTTTGAAATGCATTATCTCTTTCTTCTACTTTCAAACCGTATTATAATACTGGGTGTATAACTATTATAACAGCCTAAATGAGTAGTTACATTAATTAAATCATCAATACCGAATCATAGTATAATTATTTGAATGACAAGTACGTACAATTTAAAATATACATATAATTATTTTACCATTTAAATAACACAATGAATGGAACAGATGTTTAAAAATTACTATATTTAGTACAATATTATATTATTTATGCTTAGAACACCGAAAGATTATTGAAAGTACGTTTCGCCCTGAAAATTTTGTCTAAGGCATTCATTAAAAAAATAATAAATTAGTGTAATTTTTACGAAAGTTTAACGCTTTAAAAATTTTATAAAAATACATTACTGTAAATTAAAAAAAAAAAATTGTTAAATAGAAATAGGTATATTTCGTCAACTCTTAAGAGTTCAGGAATTTTATTATAAGAAATAATGTATTTATGTCCTACCATATAAATTCTGTTTAATTACAAAATTATCTGCCGCCTAATTTATATATATATTTAATTTATTAATAACAATATAAAATTATTTTCCATACGAAAATTTATCATAAGCAATATTTAATTTGATTTTTATAAACTTTTTTTCCCGATATAACATCTGCTTTAAAATAGATTCCTAGTATTTATTAATAAAAAGTTGATATTTAGTGTTGTCTAAATTTCCACCATAAAGAAAGACAAAAGTTACTAACAGCCATGGGATGTCACACAAATTCTGAACTTCTTCCATTTATAGAATTGTGAATAGTTAGTTATTATTTGTTTTCAATTTAAATTGAATTTTCCATCAGTTTTACCCATTTGTTCATCTCCATAATCTAGTGGAACAAAACATGTAACATCTTTTCTTAAATAAGTTGAGATAATATTATATAAAGATTAATTTTCCTACTATACGGATTTATTCCTATTTGATGTTTAAGAGATTTAATATAATTCAAAAATTTCGACCAATATTATTAAAAGCTGGAAATCAAAGTTTGGGAAAAGTCTCAAACTATAGCCAATAAATAAATTTTAAAATAGTTATTTTTTCTCAATCAGGATGGCCCGTTTACTGTCAAGGATTTTATTTTTATTATTTTTTTTTTTAATAAACTAATGTGAAACCAAACTTTTTCAGTTGTTAACAATAAAATTTACTTTTCAGGTTAGTGACCCTTATATCTCGTATCACTAAATGAGCCAATTTGCATTAATTATGTTTTTAGTATCACAGCTACCCTTTAAAATTTGAAACTAATTGATAATTGTTTAGTTTACGGATATATAAGAAAGTTTCTGCAATGTATTGATACAGTTAATTAAAAAATATAGCTGTAAACAATATACATAAAACTCTATTTATTTAACCAGTTATGATAAAATTTGAGATCCTCTCTTTAAATAATATTTCATACACAACCTAATTTTTTTTAAACCCCCAAAAAAATTATTTACTTATTCAAAAATCACTATGTGAGAAATGTTTGGTGGAATTCATTCAAACAGATGAATCATATATTTCCGTAATAAAAACTATAAATTAAGGTGTACCCATAATTGCCTTGTCCATGAAGTACAAAAATCTTTTATTCTTCATTCAATTATTGTTTTCTTCTCGAAATATAACCTTAAAAAAATAGCAGTTGCCGAATATATTCAGAAGAATTTTAACTTCATATTAAGATAGTTACGTAAAATTGGAGATTTTTTGAATATTTAAAAATACACTTACCCTTAACAAAATTTATCTTACAGAGAAAATATTACATCCCGTAATTTTGATACGATCATAGTTTTTTTGCTTAACCCAGAATACAAACTATGTTAAATACCACCAACCCCTTTCTACTTAATATAGTTGTATTTTAAAAAGTATGTTTTTATATTCATGATAATTATATATAACATTATAATAATTATATATTAACATTGATTTTATTTGGATTTATATTACACTAACATAATTTTATTCATTATAAGCAGATAAGTATCTTCAATAGATTTTAGTATTTTAAAACTAAATTTTATATTTCCACCAATTAAAATTGCAAAATTAATAGGTAATGAAAATGTTCAACATCCTGAGATCATGCTTTCTGGAGGTTGTTTTGTGACATGAAGTTGGAAACGGTATGTGATATATTTCATTTGAAACATTTCTACAAATTAATCAGTAAAATATTAATAAATGAAATTTAAAAATCAGAAGTAGCAATTATTTGCCTCTTTTTATAAATTTTAATTTTAAACGCAAAATTTATTTAACGAAAAATATTCACGATTTAAGACAAATAAATCACTTAATTGATTAAAAAATATAATAATAATAACTGTTTCAGAAATGATGTAAAAAACATATTGTTATGTGGACTTCCTGAAATATTATACTACTTATTCAAAAATTCGTTTAAAATATTATTTGTTGTTTTGATAGATTATTAGTGGCCCCTTCTTTATAGTAACTTGATGCTCAGGTTGATTAAAGAAGGTTTTCTATTGGATGTCACAGAAACTGTCAGGTGACGTATATATTGTATTCAGTAGCCCTTGACAAAGCTTCTACCTTTCTTGATGTTATAAATCAACTTGCACTCCAAAGATCCTGGTTTACATATAATAATTAACATTGAATACTTTATTCTGAAAAGTCTTTAATCTCTAATTGATAATAATTTATAATGATTATGTTTTGCTAAAACATATATCAAATAAATTTATACTAAGTTTAACATTTAGTGTTTTTCGTAGGGTATGAAGCAGGTATGTTACTGAGTAGCTTAACTTATTATAAGGGGAAAGTTACTAAGATTATCTTTGTTTATTACAACTCAGTTAGGTAGTACAACAGCTGTTGGAAACCGTAGTTAACTTTATCCTTTCTACGAGATTTGTATGTGTTTCCACGCTTTTCTTTACCTTTCTTACACGACTGTCTGACTGTCAGCAAATCTGGGAAGCTATAATTGAGACACTACTTGATGTTCCAAAAGTAGTGATGTTACAATTTTTAATCTTTGTATAGTTGTTGATCTCGGATGACACTACAATAATTCATCATTATATAAACATGTTTATGGTGGGGAAAATACATAATGTGCGGTCTGCAGAGTTGCGCATTAAGTACTAAGTGCAGTATACATATGCAGCAGGTAGTGAGAAGTACACATGCGCAGTGACACAAATACATGCGTAGTATATATCCTACTTGATTAGACACAAATATGAATGTTGTGCTGTGGAAACCCTTGAAGAACACTTTAAAAATCGCCTTTGTCTAGACTCAATTTAAAGTTTATCGTGTATAAATTAGGTAATTTTTAATTTAATAAAATATTATTTAAATTCTGTATGTAGTTAATTTATTTATTGAACGTACTAAAGTAAATGTTAACATTTACATTTTTGTGAGATTAAAAGTAAGAAACAAATTCCCATTATCAATCACTATCATCCACTTTAAAAAAAAAAAAAACTGTCCGTGCAAACCATATATGCAAATAAATGAACTCGGAGTACCTAATATTATTACTACTCAATGTATCATCAAAAGTTTAAAAATATTTACAGTTGGTATATTTTACGTATAAATCATACTCCAGAACTAATGTAATCTCATTGAATGAATTCTTTCAGTGTTACTGTTTTACATTTACTGTGTTTAATGTTTCAAACGATATAAATTACAAGATATTATTAGCAGTGTGGCTAAACCATGGAATGAAAAATACATAGACATTACTTTTATTAAATGCTTTCCGGTTTTTATTATTTAAAAAGTTTGTGTTTAAGAAGACAAATTTGTACATTATAAGTATGTTTTTAGTTTGATTTTAAACTAGAAATAACAATTTATTTTGTTCAAATTGTTACGAGTAATTCACACAACAACACTTAGAAAGCGGGAACATTAGGTGTTATTTGCCGTTGACAATGTTTAGAGCTCTCTCACCTTGTTTGAACTACACATGTTGTATTTTTATTAATTTATAAATAGCAAATAATTATTTAAGTTAAAATTAATATTTTGTTACATAATTGAATTCCAAAAATCGAATCATTATACTAATAATTTAACTCAGGTAGGCAATAATCTTTTATAAATAAATAAATTTAAACATTTTAAAACCTGCTTTCAAATAACAAATCGTATTAAGGAAGAGAAAGTTCAATAATAAATTAAAATATTATCTGGAATATAGAATAATGAAAAAAACTACTTGCAAAATTTAGGATTATATTTGATTACTTCTAAAAAACGTTCTTTATGTTTAAATCTCAAATCAGTCCGTTTTTAAAATTTAATTAAAATATAGTTGTTAGACATTACTGAGAATATGTGAGACTATATTATGATGACAAATGAAATCAGTTCACTCTTTAGGCTTTACATTATGTTTAATCTTTCCGAGACAATTTACAAAATTATTATCTATCTGTAGGACCTACATCTTGTCATATCGTGACTCCTAATTATCTACTTTTGTATCCAAATTCGAAAACTCTTTTTTTTCTTCTTTTTTTTCAACATTTAACTTATACCATTGAATAAACGTAATAATTTGTTGATTATAAAACTAAAAAGTCATAATATATTTCATAAAATAAACAGTAAGAATTTTTTATTTTTTATTATTAAAAGAAATATTTATAATTTCACAATGATAGAATCAATCTTGCTCACCATGGATAAAACAAACATAGTTTTCAAACAAACCTTTTTTTTTAAATTTTAAATTGTGTAATTATTATATTATTTTTATTTCAAATCAAACTTTTTAAATCTTTGACATCAGATTTCAAATAATCATTTTGAATTTGTTTTAAATAATGTTTTAACCTATATTTTGATTTAGTAAGTCCGTAAGAAGTTAAATTTTACATTTATCTATAAGCTGAATCTGTTATATATGTATCTATGTAGAAGTTATTTTCTAATTCAAAAATTACTTTTTGCTATGAAATCAATTTAAAATTTATTTCAAAAGTTTGTAGACCTTCGACTATCTATCGCTATATCACTCTGCATTATCTCAATACATTTGTTTAAAGTCAAAAAAGTATCACGTATCAATAACTTATAAAATAGAAGAAAAAAATGTATATAAAAACCCATAAATACTATAATAAATTTACGGTCAGTAAATAACAACAGTTTCTAAAGAGACAAAAAACATGTGTGTGATTTACACACATTATTTGGCTCATCTTGATCCATATCCAACTACAGTTCGAACTGTCTTCGCTTCGCTTAAAATTTACCACATTGATAAATAAAAGCGACAAGACTAATTTAAGTAATCATATAGAATTTGTAAAAGAATTATATAATGTGCAAATGTTCAGTTAACAGAAAACGAAAGCACAAACTTCGACCTATTCATTTAAAACCACAATTTGTGCAAAAACACCGGCTTTTGTCGGACCGATATAACCAACTGTAGACGTGACCGCAAATCATTTAATTAAAGTTGTGTTTTAATATTGAAGATGCATGGGCCGTAATATTGAAGATTCTATGTGCAATAGTATTTTACGAATTCTTTAAAATAATAAAACAAAACAATGATTTTGTTTAAATTTAGAATAAATAGCATAAAAGTATAATATGTAATAAGTTATCATTAAAAAATCAATTTTGCTTATTAAACGAAATTGAAAATAAATTTGCTATTTCGTCCACTATACTTACAAAATAGTTTTTGAATTTTTTAAATTTTGTTTTGTATTTCTATACTCTTAAGTGTTATATTTAGAGGTCATACCAGGTATTAGTATCGTGCAGACATTTTTTTCTTTAAATTTCCTACCTACGCAACATGATAAGTTTTCGAATGTTTGATATTTTTGGAAATTTTACAATCTTCGTTCGTATATCTTACATGAAACTAAAACTATTATAATATGATAAGGAATATTTACAAATATATACCGAATATATTAAAATACAATTTTTTTGTACTCATTAGATTTAACTAAGTTAGTTTATTCTAAATTGGTAATTTATAAGAGTTTATTCTGTGGAATATAATACTGAAATGTACTTTAGTATGTTAATGAATAAATACAAACCTATAGCCACTATACAGAAATACAATTCCGTTTGAACTCATTCCGTTTCATTCAAGTTAATATTCACACAAAATATAAATTTAACATATTACCTTTTTATTATATACCACTATATTTTTCCTGTATAACATAACTAAAACTTAAATATGAGATAGAGTAGTTACGACAATATGCTGAAGATTAAAAAATACTACTTTAGTTGTTTTGTACGATGTTATATTTTTCTCAAGTGGTTCACCAATAACACATTTTCAAATGTATAATATCATTTTATGACCTTATCTTCTCTTTATCTGTGGGTTGTTCTCTGAACATAAATTTTGAATCGGAGAGTTATAACCAAATAATTTAAAATAATCTAAAAACTATCAATACAGAATTAGTAAATAAAGTTGGAATCCCAGGAACAGTCATTATTTACTTAATTTTCTGTTTTAAAGTTAAGCAATATGTTAACAATCTTACACCTTTTTATAGAATAAAAAAAAAAAAATCTGTTTCAGATGTCATTTTTCACAACCATATGGTCATCAGTATTTCCATAAATATTATACGAATTACTCAACAAACCGTTCAAAATATCATTTCATGATTTGATAGATTATTAGTGGGCCGGAGTCTTAACAGTAACTTGGTGCAAGGTTCAGGAAGGAAGGTTCGTTATTGGATGTCACAGAGACTGTCAGGCGACGTTTTATTCAATATCCTCTGACGCTCTGACAAAGATTCTACTTTATTTTATTTTATAAAACTCTTTTCACTACAAAGAAGCTTGCAATGTATTTTACCGGGACAATCAATTTGTTTTTGACTAGTTTATCGTGTAAACGTTTTGAAAACCCAACATAACATATCCCACATTTTTGGTTAAAGTCTAGACCGCCATTTTATTTTGGCCGACATTTTGTTAGCAGTTGGACAATGTGATTTAACCTAACCTTCATAACCATGGGTGGACCATCTGACCTAACCTTAAGTCTATATCCTTTCCATCATCTTGGCCGATATTTTATTGTGACCGCCATCCTTACCGATATTTCGTTTTGGTCTGCGTTCTAGGTGGAGTAGGATGTTTGGATTTTTAAATATAATTTTTCGGTTAGTAAATCGGTTGCTAAAACTATATTTTGGTTGAAAATTCGTTTGGTAATCATATGTTTGATTTGGTAATTCCGTTGGTAATCATATGTTTGGCTTGGTAAATAGGTTAATAATCGAATGTTTATGTTGTTAAATCGGATGCTGAAAAAGATTTATGTACACATAGAAGCGATTCGTACACAATAAAACGGCACATCTTGTAAATATTCAGTGTTATTGTCCAGTAAACTTAAACAGTCATCCAGAGTGTTGTACACATTACCTACTTGGTATATGTATATTGTTGGTTCCAAACTTGTAATTCCGTGCTGTCTAGTCAAAGAAGACGAACAAGTTTCATTGAATCGTTTGTCTGGGCAATTGATAATGTAAATAATATGATTACAAACTTGTTTAAATAAAATTAAAACAACAATTTTTTTTTTTTTTTTTTTTTTTTTTTTTTTTTTTTTTTTTTTTTTTTTTTTTTTTTAATTTTATTTAAAATGGAATACCACCAAGTACCTACGGTCTCTAGCATAAATAGTTTAAAACAAACTTGTTTGATTGCACCTGGACTTGTGACTTGACCGTTATTCATCTTAAATCTGCAATACAAGTGAATCCACGTTAAGCAGTCATCCCTACTGTTTTATAGTTGTGTTCAGATACAATTTTATTTTTAGACCATTGACACAAGAACGTTTTCCGATTAGAAGAAATCAAGCACTGGAAATATTATGGAATTTTTATGTTAAAGAGGACAACCGTTTTGGCATAGACGGTAAAACTCGGATATCATTTCACTCATAACCTTTAAAAGTAGTTGAAATAATAGAATAACACAAAACACTTTTTCTGACATATTTTGACTATATTTGGTTGTCAAAATTTACCCTCAAGAAATAAATTTGACGTCGTTTGAGGACTTATCAAACTAATGATGGGTTACCAAGCAATTTCCGTAACGGGTTTGGGAATGAAATTAAATTTGAAAGTGGATCTGAAACCATACAATCTGTAAAGTTTAACGTATTTACCACAGAATCAGTATTTAGTAGCATACAGTGTTGTACCAAATAAGTAACAAACAATTACTCACATGTGAACAGCTTATGTTAGACAGACGTACTACAACTATGAAATATTAGAGGAAATTTAACTTCTTTTTCTTTTTTTTTTCTTCTTCTTCAAAATATACCTCCAACCCAGAACGTTGCCGCCGTTTGGGATTTTTCGAACTAAGGTTAGGTTCTTGGTTTAGGTCAAATGATCTCCCTCGTTTGTGTTAGGTAACATAACTCCCTCTGTTTGTTTATATGTTTATATCATATGGTCCCATTCGGTTGGATTACATGATCCTATAGGTTAGGTCACATGGGTCCCCTCAGTTTGGTTAGGTTAGGTCACATTATTGGGTGCTTAGACCACGGTCACAGGTTTTAAGTGTAACACAAGTATTATATTGTAATATTTTTTACAAAGACAAGTGGCGATGGTGGTGGTGGTGGTAATAATCCTATATTTGTCTGCGTTCTAATGATGCTAATAATAATAGTCACTAGCCAAGATGCTACTCTCTGGTAGCCAATGTAGTAACTATTAATTATATAAGTTCACTTAACCTACGTCTACACTACTGTAGGTATGATATAAAATTTAAATTAGACACTAAATTGTCAATAACAGCGCAAGGAGTTACCAAGGAGTCTACCGTAGGTAAAACATATAATTAAAATTCAATGACTACAACTACTATTACCACTTCCAACTGCTATTGCCTCTAACATAAGTGAGACCTCTGTTAACCTTCACTACCATCTGTACTACTACAGACATACTACTAACACTCCCATCTGTTACTACTAGTAATTGCTAATTATTTAATAACACTATTGCTAAAACTTTTCTTACAACCACACTTCTGTTAATACCACTACCACTGCCATCTGTTACTGACACTACAATACAATTACTACTTTTATAACTACAGCCATATTATCGTCACCTTAAATGTAAAACCTCGTAAATAATTTTTTTCTCAAAAATGAGATTTTGGTGGTGTTAGTTGCAAAACCTCATATCTCATATACTACAGCTGATAAAATAGATGAAATTGCACCAAACTGCGATCTATTGAGCAAAAAAGGAATATATATCAGATACCACGTATATCAGATGGCAGCCATTTCTAGTATGAAAAACACGTAGAAACAGTGAGTTTGTTGTTTTGGTTTTTGCTATGTTTTTGCTGATTTTACATGTTGAACAGAGTTTCAGTCAAGAATAAACCATGGTTAAGCAGGTAAGTTTATCAATCCATATATTTTTAATGCTATTGTAGCTTAAAAGTTTTATTAAAAACCGTTAATAGTAATGAAAACCTTGTAAATATGTTAGTTCCCCCTTGTTTAATTGTAAAACCTCGTATTTCTGATATACAAGTATTTCATTCTTACTTCACCTAACTGAACCCAGACCATCACTGATCTTTATTGATATACGAGCTTTCCAATTTAATTTGAAAAGCAAACAACATCCTTAACATTTTAAATAATTATTAAATATTTATTAATAAATGGTTTAATATTTGTTATTTGTCATATAATGGTTATTAATGTTATATCTTTTGCAGGAAAAACCGATATCTAGAGGAAAGCTGCTTGTAAATCTGGCAACAAAAAAGGAAAAGGATGGAAGAGCAAATATTGACGTTCATGGACACAGGCCTCACCAGTCAAAGCTGGAGAGAGAAACAGAAAGTAAGTCGAATATATATATATATATATATATATATATATATATATATATATATATATATATAATATGTTGTTATTATAATGGAATTGGATATGCTAAAGTCTCATCGTTATGCATCAACTACATATCGTAGGAACTATTGGACTGATCGAAATTTTTATTATTAGGATTCAATTCTCTAGTGTATTCAAAAGTATTAGACCATACTTGTATTCTGGGTAATAATACAGTACAAGGTTTATCATTATATTCTGGTTTTGTAAAATTTTTGTTTATTATTTCACCTAACAAGCTGGTCACAATGAAAATAAACTTTTTAAATATTTAAATAGTATAAAACCAGAAAACGTTTAATCTAAATAGAACCTCAAGTGCTCTCTGTGTTAATAATAGAAGGATCGAAAATTATTAATTCAAATTTTTATATCAATAAAAGAGAAGTTATTCATGATGAAGTCACATTTTGTTGAAATAACATGCTTTAACTTCGTAATATTTTTGTGGATAATTTAAACATTAACATAATATATTTTTTTAAATGTGAGAATAATTGCGAAATGTTTATCAGATATTATCGAACATAATATATTTAATAACCATGCATCATCAAAAAAAAATATATATATATATATATATATATATATATATGTCTTACAACAAATATATGTAATGCTAGAGTTTCCAAGATCTCGCTGGACGGAAAACAAAAGCGCACAAGCGTGATGACGTAATTATGTTGAAAAACCACGTATAGTAACTTAAAACAGACTCGAAGTCTGAGTTTGTGTTACCCGTTTAAAATTTTGTTTATGAATTAAAGTAAAATATTAAATATAAACATTCGTAAACAAGGAAAGCAAATTTAATAATGTTACTATATTTACTTTGAAATAATATTACTTCTTTCCAAGGCAAATAAAGCAATTGAAATATACAGATAAATAAAACTGTTTTCCTTTATATGTTTAAAATTGCACTTTACAAATCCTCTTTTGTAAGGAAGATTGATTAAGTATCACATCAGGACTCTGACGTCATTTATTTTGTTGCTTAATGTTGGCAACCATTCGTCTGCTATGGAGACAGATAACTCACGTCGCAGTTGTGACATTTCACACAGAGTTAATTAATGGAATGAAACTTTTTGAAATGACAGAGAAAATATCAAACACTGTGAATATTATAACATAATTACTTGTTACAAATAATTAGAGCATTATTGGAATCAACTCATCCACGTGCAAAGTTTTATAGTATCGGTGAGAACATTTTAAGGGTGGAAACTTTTCAGTATTATAATTTGTCAGTGTGTCACTAAAAAAAAATTGTGACTATATAAAAAAAGATGTTTTTGTTGAATTTATTCATGAATTATATTAAAATTAATTTTCAGATAGACTCTTAATTTTAAAATGTGTATACATTGGTTGTCGTACGGAGTCGTTATATTGAATATAATACAAAATACTTTAGGATGAACAATATTGTTGACCACATTAGCCCTTGTATATTTTTCAGGTGATAATTACAAAGTTTAAATATTGATGATGATATAAACTACGTTGGAGACAACAAGATTGATTATTATTACTAATGGGAGATTTTAAAAAAGAAGATTGGTTTTAACATTCTTATTTGTAATTCATTTCTGTAAAGGGTGAATAAATATCTAATTAAATAGACTAAAATGTTTTGTATATTTTTATTTTTATTACTTTGAAAGGCGCAAATCGAAATTATTATCATTTTGTATTAACACTATATAATTGAAGTCACGTAATTTTCTGTATATTAAATATTAACCTTTCGTGTACAAATATTTTACAGACATGACAATATAAAATAAAACAAAATATTATATAGACATTGTATAGTAGATATTATATTTAAATAATTTTTAATTCATCTAATTATTACTTCTTGGAATGATGATAGGCATAGACAATTAAATCTTATAAATTGACTTCATTTTATCTCATAAATTAAGTGGATAAATCATTTGTCAATACAATTAAATAACATATTTTTATTTATAATTATAAAACAAGGTTCACATGAATATTGAAAGTCTGAATAAGTAATACTTACTAATTTACCAAACTTTATATTTATAGAAAAATATAGAAAACTTTTCAGTCTACTTAGATACAAACCTATATTTTCAAGATCATCTTGTTTGAACCAATTTTGGTATGTCGGACTTTATAAGTCTATGAATTAGTTGATTAAAAACAAATGGTGGATGACTTCTAAGGATGACTTCTAAAATTTTAGTTTTACGAAATTGTTTACGATAAATTTACAGTATAACAAACACACAGAACACAATTCTCATAAAAAAAATACGCCTAAGTATCAGACGCGTTTCAACGACAAGGTCGTCCTCTTCAGTGATACACCAGCTACACCAACCAAACCACAACTACCACAACTACTAGAGTTGTGGTTTGGTTGGTGTAGCTGGTATATCACTGAAGAGGACGACCTTGTCGTTGAAACGCGTCTGATACTAAGGCGTATTTTTTTTTATGAGAATTGTGTTCTGTGTGTTTGTTATACTGTATAGTTTTTCTCATAAGTCAAGCTCAACATTTAATACGATAAATTTAGTTTAGATATTTTAACAAGAAAAAATTATCAATAGTTCTTATACGTGAATTTTATTTTTTATTTAATTAGGTTCATAATAAATTTTGAGTTATTGAACCAAATTGTCCGATGTTAGAAACCCGTCTACATCATTATATTCACATATCTCTTTGAATCCTCAACACAAATTTAAGAAATGGTCAGAACTTTTCATCCCAAAATCATTTTATATTGGGATATTTGTTTTCTTCTATTGGATGGTATTAACATTTTTCAATTGAAATCACATAAATGAAACAAGGTTCATGAATTTGTAATTAGAAACGAGAGGAAAAAGAGTGGATGTAAGATTCGTGAAACTGTTTCAAAATACACAACAACAGATTTTTAATTTGATGACCCTGATTGTTTTCAATTAGTTAAAATTATTTAAATATTTTGTGTCATATGTTTAAGAAATTGATTGGTTGAACAATTGTTTGAATTTGCAAATTTTATCATTTTGAAAAGTTTAATCTAAAAGTACAACTAATTAAGATGATATGGAAATAGATTACTAATAGAAAAAGATTTAAATTTAGGCTTACTAGGAAAAAACATACGCTATCTTTATTGATATCATGCAGGACATTAGAGATATCCATCGCATTATCTTCTGCTTTTACCGACACATCGTCGTTACTGTACTCAAGCTAACGATGTGGAAACGTTGTGGTACGTTAGCTTCATATTTCGTGTTGTGCTTAACTCGTTATTGTCTGAATTTTAGATTTAATTCAATCTCCACGTCTTTAGACCAAGATCTTAATCCAACTCTTTCTATCTGTCACAGTGCAAGTACTTAAATTTGAGTTCATATTATTTAGATGTTATTGTTATTTCATTACGTAATAACATTTTTTAAAGTTTATATAAACAAAAAATGTTCATATTTTTTTATTTATATAATTTTTTATGTCCACGTAAAACTTCGGTATTGTGTAAAATTACTAAATTTCTCAGATAACCTAACCACAAATATTCAGCTAGAAACATCGATGTGCCATAACGGTACTATTTTCTAAACAATTACTAATTTAAGTGTTCAAAATCTATTTAATTTAATTATTAATAATTAATAGTTATCAATACAGTGGTTACACTTGTTTGAGCAAATGCCCTAAGAAGAAAAAAAAGAAGAAAGAAATTAAAATAAAAGAAAAAAAAAACATTACATAGATTATGGAAGTCTACTTGATTTTATAAAAATCTTTCTACCTTTATAAGTCTTGATTCAAGTTTTGAAGATCAATTAGTCGGAAATACATTTCCAAAATGAAATTGAAGTAATAAGGGACGTATTGAAAATAAATCTGTTTGTCTCTAAATTAATATATTATTTGCGTCTGTAAACTAAATAATGGAAAATGTGCTATTACTCATAGTAACCTAGTTAAAGGTCATTATTGTTTTTCTATTAATTCTTTAGACATATCCAAATTTAAAACGTGCAACATAATACTTTTCATGCAATTTGTTTTCAAGCAAATACTGTCATTTAACTTTCACTCTACCCAATCCACCGTTTATTTATATCCAGCTGTTACTGAGCCATAACATAGGTTGTGGTGGTACAAACTACACAGGGAAATTCTTGTGTCTTAGATGGAGCCATCGACAAAAATCAGTGACATAGGGATTTGTGTCTTAAGATTCTAATCAATAAGACAGAGAGGTATGGCGAGTCATTTAATATCACTCTCGTCATGTAGAAAGATTGTCCCTTAGTATAACTAAAAACTATTTACTTTCACATGTCACATTAAATAATTATATAGCTTTGGTTTACGTTGGCCAAGGTAAAAGAACCAGTACACAATGAGTTAAATAGCTTGATTACAAATGTACAATATAAACTTATTTCGGTAAAAACATTTTCCTTAAAATTTAACATTTTGTATATCTTTTAAAACATTTTGAACAGAAAATATAGGTCACAACATTTTTAACAAAGTGAAGTAATGCTGGCAATTTTTAATTAATTATACATTTATTTTCTTAAAAACAGTTTTATGTTAATTTAAAAAAAGTTTTTCGAATGGAGAGTGTTATTTTTATAGATTTAAACACTAAACAATTAATGAAAAAATAATTGTGTCGGAAAAATAATATCAATGAAAATATAATTTATTGCAAAAAGTGATACATATAAAATTAGTTATTAAAATAATATATATATATATATATATATATATATATGTATATATATTTAGCTTGACTTGTGGGATAATATTAGATAGACTTAAACTAGAACACAAGATTTAACAAATATCAAGTTTATTTAATCAATCCCTTTTCAACGACAAAATCCCCATTCCTCAGTGATACATGAGCTACAATAATTAAATTTTAAATAACATAGCACTGATCTGATCTGATATAGGGACAAGGTTTATTCCTCTGTGTTTGACAGCGTCTGGAATTTCCACTCTTCAAAGGATACGGTTCAAGGACGTTTTGTTGGACTGGGTTGTGACCTAGAACCGCGCATTTATAGAAAACCAAAGGAGAGTTGCCTCAACTTACGTTCTAATATTATGGCAGTAACAAGTCTCTCCTCATTTTAAATAATGTAACAGTTAACATCTATCTAATACAATATTCTTAACTAATCTTATATCTAATATTATATTATATTTTTTATTTTAATATACAATATTGTATCGGCACTACTATATTAATTACAGTTATATTACGGTACTTATTATTATAAAAAGTTTTCATGCATATATTGTGTTTATTATAATAACATTTTTCAAGAACAGAGAGTTTTCTATTTTTTAAATAATGTTTTGCCCTTAAACGATCTTTATCCATAGCTGATTTGTCATGAGCGTTATATCTTATATAAAAATACACCCAATCTGGGAATGTCGTTACTTAGTATATTCTCAGTTACATATTTTAGCACTTTTGATCTAATGAATCAATTCCTCTTTTGGTATATGCGTACAAGTGAACTATATGATGCTTCTGAATTTATTAGTTCATTGTTGCACCATTGTGCATGGTTTTTTAATCTTTATAAAGAAGGTATTAATAATTTCATTCCATTTTGTATCAATGCTGATCAATCGTAGCTTCTTAATCTTAACAAATCATTTACACATTCTCTCCTCAAGTCAGAAAATTTCGGTTACAAAACAAAACATAACCATCATATTCATGATAACATATAGTCTGTATAAAATAATAAGTATTTCATTACTATAAGTTGTACTAATTTAAAATTATTCACACCTTCCTTCAATTCATTCCGAAGCAGTAGCAACAATGTAAATACAGACACGACAACAAGCCGAGTTGTTTTAATCGATGACTTAAACTGAATTTTGAAATACGTTTTCTTAATAAATAAATACTTATTATAACAATTGAACAAATTGACTTTCGAGATATTTTTGGAAAATAACTAATTTGAGAGTCTCGTAAATTTGAATTGCGTCGTTTGAGTGAGTGTATTTCTCTGATTGTGTTACAACTAAACGAATTGACTGAATGACAGGAAAGTGTTATATAAGGTTAAATCAAATGAACAAGATAGTATCCAAAATTTTATAATGAAAATTTCGTGGAAAGTTGCCCTTTTTAAATGAACCATATCTAAATTTTTTCAATAACGTTTTTGATCAAATATTGAAATTCTCCTATAGAATATTCATGTTCCAAAATTATTTCTAAAAACTAGGCTAGAATATTTAAATTACTTTCAATAAAGTTTGTCATTAAATGCATTAAACTTCGGCAAAAAATACTTTTTGTAAAATATACTTGTCACCAACTTAGCAATTTTTATGTTTATATATGTGGTTTAATACAAAGGGATTAAATAACATGGTGTCGTCCCATAATCAGAAGGTTCAAAGGCATTAACACAAATGAAAGCTATTGACGCCGGCTCAGGCAATATTCTGTGTGATAGCTAATAATAAACTGATACGTTCATCCTGCATGAATTAATCCTTGAATTGGATTAATTTGTATTTGATTGAAAAGATTATACACTAATATTTTTAAAATGTATATATTATTAATTATTATTTTATAAGTCTTTACTGTGAATATACTGAAGTGTTGATTTCTTAATGTTCTTTAATCTTTATTACAAAATAAATAATAAAATATGAATTTTACCACAACTCCACAAATTATCAAAACACCACAGACATAATAAACTGTTAATAAACGTTTTTCTCTTATATTACTTTAATGTTTGATACGTTGTTAATTGCAATAAACACTGTTTCCAAGGAAATATTTTCAAATTAAAGTAATTTTCATGCAATTGTGCAAAACCAAAAGCCAGCCGATACGATATATCAAACTACTAATAGTACATGAAATTATGAAACTAAAACGTTTTACATATATCATTAAGCATTATACGTTCTTGTGGTAAAACAATTCTTTACTTTAAAGAAAAGCTTTTAATATCAATGCAAGCATTGTTTGACAAGCCAGATATCTTCTTTGGACAGAGGGTAAAGAAAGGCTGCACAGGATTTGTACGAATATGTTCACCAAACTGAAAAACTCAGTAAAGCAAAGGGTTAAGTTATATATTGAAAATATGAAATGAGACGGTAAACACTTCAAGTTTGTTTGTTACTATATATCAAATAATATCTTTGTAAAAACATAGTTTTATTCGTGACAAACAGAAACTACCCACCAAGAAATGACTTTTCTAAATCTCGTAATAAGATACTTTAAAAGAAATTATGAATAAAGAGAGCCTGATAAAAGTGATGCAATAAATTTATATGATCTCGAGAAAGAGATTTTCACAGATGTATATTATTCAGCGGCTCCATTTATATTTTTGACACTTGGTATTCTAATAAGTGTCCGCGTAATTCAAATAAATGATTTATTATAAGGTAAATTAACACAAATTTCTATGTTAACTGTTTAACCTACTTAATGTGTACAAAAATTGTAATTATTTATCTGTTAAGTGAAATATAAGACCTGGTAGTCGTAACATCGCCCGGAATAAAGGCTTCTTTTATTTTATTCTATCCCTAAAATCAAATAAAAACCAATTAAAACTAATCGTCATTAAACATTCAGTTAGGTAGTTGTCAATTAAATTAAGATCCATGGAGGACGCCTAGGGGGAAAAAAAGTTATATATTTTAATTTATGTCAAAATTTGCTTCGCTTGTACCATAAACACGTCCACAACGTAAACCGTATTTGTTAACATCATGGTTTTTAAGACGGCGGTAATCGTCAACTTTTGATTTTTGTATTATTTGGCCGAATTTTTCTCCTGAAATTCATAAATTCCATTAGGTAATGTTAAAAATTTTAAATTAAATTGCAACAATTGAAAATTTTTACATTGTTAAAGATTACTGTAACTATAGAATTTATCTAAACAGAATTTTCTATTGTTAGAGCTCATTCTAAATCCAACACCCTGACACTTTACATCCTCCTCAGGAGGCTGGCTTTAAGACTTACATTTGCAACATTATTGTTTGTGAACACTTGATCTTAGTGAGGGTAAGTGGAATAAAACCATCATAATATATCGTCGGATGCCCGGTATATGAATATATATACCAGATATCTTTAACCGCTTTCAATCTTTATATATGGCATATTTTTATCGAAATGGTAGGTTTTTTTAAACATTTAAATCCAGATTCCATTTAAAAACATAGGATCTGGTGTGCATTTCATCTCCTTATTCCGTGTTAATTTTAATATTAGTTTTTTAATTTTTTTATAACCGTTTATATTCCGATACACAAAACATGCAAACAAGATGCACACGCGATTAGTTTTACCGCGTTAATTATTTTTTAATAAGTTAGCTTTTTTAATGTTAAATTTTTAAAACCGTTTATATTCCGATACAGAAAACATGAAACCAGGATTGCATTCGCGATTAGTTTCTACCGAGGTAGTTAATTTTTAATAAGTTAAACTTTTAAATATCTTTTTTAATTGTTATGACCGGCTGCGATAATCAAAAGTTTTATACAGTATGTGGACATGTTAGGTCGGACAACCACGGGGTTGAAACCGCGTGGTTAAAATATGGTGGCATCCCCATTCCGTTAGCTATTTATAAATGGGACTGATACACACACAACACAACATACACTCTAATAAGAATGGGTCTTTCAGCTGGTACACACAAGACTGAAATAATACAACTTTACAATCTGGTCTTCGTGTTTTATTTGTTAGACTTAAGATAAATTTATATTTTAAAATTTGATAGATTGTATAATATTTATAATTTTGTAAACTTTAAAATGATGTAAATTCAATATAAAAATAAAAGTCTTTTCTAAATGTAATCATATATAAATCTGAAAAGTTCATTCTGTCATTTCATGCAAAATATTATTTTGATAAGTATCTAAGATGTTGCTTGTAAAAAAAATATAATTCATAAAATTAATCTTCAACGTAGCAAATTATAAATTACAGAAATAGACAAGTCATTACGGGGTTAGGACAGTCTTAAACCCCTCAAATTGCACACTATACGATTTCGTTGTGTAGAAGCTACCACAGCTGTTTTGGTCTTCTACTCTGACGTGCAAATGTAAACTCATCTTTACGCTGATATAATCATGCGTTTGTCATTATATGGATTATTACACTGTTTTGACAACATTGCAACAACAGTCTTTTTACTTCCCTAAAGTTATACTCCAGACGTTCAAATTGGTCTGATAATTGTTATATAGTTAAGTAGTTGCATGTATTGTTTCAATTGCGATTGTCAACCAAATAAAAGAATTGACATTTAACGTACTTTAAAGTGAAATTGTTCTATTTCTTTTCACGTGGTGTTTCCATGTAAGGCGTTTATCAAGGACCTTTCCTAGATATTTAAAAGTATTACGTTGTGATATTTGTTTATTATTTATATAAACACATGTTGCAAAGAAAATATAATAAGGGGTATTATTTGTTCATTGAGTTTAACTTTCCAGTCACGGGTCTATTCCGATACCTAATACATCTTACATACATCTTTGAATGTTTTCAGTTACCAGCGCCTGAGAATCAGCAAAAATCTTTTGAATGATCGATAATTAGATAGCTCTCCTTACACGATTTTTCACAAATGGTACGTTCAATGGCTTTAGACTTATTCATAGTTTGGTGAAATTTATTTTGTCGATTTCTTGAATAACAATAAATTAATATTTAAAACAAAAAAACAATGACAACTTGGTTGTTGTAATAGCTATAAGGGTCTAATAGGAATAAACATTTTACTTTTGACAAAATATTTTGTTTTTTGTTATTTTGTTTATTCCCAAGTGTGGTAAGGGACTTTTGAAAGTGTATCTGTATATATTGTCACCAAAGTGCTGTGGTCTTTGTTTACATCTTGTGGGTATAAAAAAATTAAAAACAATATATCTAAAAATAACCATTTTCCTTAATAGTCGCTAAATATTGTTTTTGATAAGTATATGCAACTCAATGGACGTCGCTGACTTCCCTTTCCGAAGTTACTTGTGTCTAACCTCTTTATAAATTTTCGGACTTCATTTCAAGGAATTTCATATTTTCCGATATTTTTCTTCTTGCACTTGGTTCCTTTAGCTCTATAACGTACTATCCATTTCACAGTTTCATGATATTGTCTTTTTTAACACAGTTTCATGATAAAGTAAACATAACAAAAGTTATGTTTACTTTTGGGTATCCGATTTTCACTGTTTGGGTTATAATTGGCTATTTATTGGATTTCCGATATTATCATGTGGTTTTACAATTAGATTTACTGATATTTGCATGAATACGTTTGCATATATTTAAACCATTTTACGATTTTTTAATTACTAATTCAAAAACCAATCATAATATTGCAAGGACACTTTGTCACATATTTTATCATTAAGAACTTGGTAAAATTTATTAATTTATTTTATTATTATTTTTTTACTAACCTATTCGAATTTGGAGAAAAATTAGACAAATATACGCTGCTAAAACAATAGCATTATTTAATTATTTTTCAAAATAATTTTAATTTTATTTTAGAACTGTCCATTTAATCTAAAATTAGCCCTCATTATAATTAAGAAAAAGTATATACTTTAAACTGTATGTTTATTACATCATCTTATTTTTAATAACTTTTTAATTAATAATATTGAATAAAATTTTCTTGTATATTATTACTCAATTAATAATTGAAATTATTTAGAAATCATGTGCTTACGTGTAATATGTTTACAATATTTATCACACTTTGATAAAATTAGTACGGTATATGTCAATTTAAGTTATATTTCACATTAACCGGATTATGTTGGAATTAGTTTCATTTGATTTAAAAAGGATATTTAAAGAAGAAGGTCGCTCATCCTTAGGTCATACGACTATATAATATTCTCATAGTCCTAACAACATTTCAACTCCTAGAGGATTGTAGATTTGTCTCCATTTATCTTCCCAAACCCTTTGGTATCCTTTGGGATTTTATCAGTCCTTGATGTCGTTTATGGAATTCTCCTTTGGGAACAGTGGCAATCTAGAGGATTGAGAGTTAGAAAGTAAATGTTTGTAATATTTCACAAGATTTACGACAATGTGAAAAATGTGTTGTTATTCACAAACATATAATTTATGAATAATTATTTTCTGGAAGTATAGGAACACTTTTTTACATAATGTGTAGAATTAAAACTTGAAGATTTTTCTGCTTTTCTCCCGATTTCCTACTAAATGAATATCATTACATTATTAATTACTTTCCACATTTAGTATTACACTTGACTTATACACATTCTTAGACAAAAGAATATATATTAAAAAGTTATTTAAAGTGAATACTAAGTATTATATTGCAATGAGGTATTTTAAAAGATAAAGATTTCTTTTAATAATGTAATGTCTATACGTCGGAAAACACAACAATTGAAGTCAATAAATATTACAAATCACAAAGATAATTTGTTTTATATTAAATACAGTATTTCACTTTATGGGCAGTAATTTTATTCTACAAGGAACGTGTGATATCAGTATTATTTCAGACCAACGCTAGTTTTGATGTACAATTTCATGCCTTAACATGATAAAAAATGACCTCTTCCTCCTTTTTAAACTTTTAACCTTATTTTGTCTTCGATTCAGGATTTAAAACTTTTTTGAGAGTCGAACTAGACCATAGCTTAAATAAAGTAAATAAACGTGGTTTTACATATTTATATCAATGTATCGATGGATCTTTTTGAGATCATGAATTCTTGTATGACCTTAGTTCTAAACTGAATACGCCTAACAATATTATTAAGGTGATTAATAATATTAAATATTATATAGTCACATCGGTTTTAATGGTCAACGTTTCAGTTAATAAAAGTGGTTTATTGATAATAAAACCCAATTATATTCTAATTATTTTGAAACCCAAAACTTCAGTTGCAAAATGGTAAACACTACTAAATCCTAAATAATCTCTAAACGAAAATCAAGAATATATATATATATATATATATATATATATATATATATATATATATATATATATATATGTGTGTGTGTGTGTGTGTGTGTGTGTGTTTGTGTGTGTGTGTTTGCAGTATGTTGCGCGAAAAGGTACATGGTTTGCATTTGATATTAAGTCCTTATTATTCAACGGATACTTTTACATATATTTTAATAAAGTTACAAAATATGTTGCGTAAAAAGTGAAAATTTGTGGCAACTCAAAAATATTCTTCTATGTCTCCATACATTTATGACTTGCGGCTGTAATTCAATTGTTGAAAAGTTGTTTGATTCAAATTAAAAAGAGTTGTTCGATTCAAATTAAACACCATCTACATTATAACAAAAATTTATAACTTATTATCTAACAATTTTCTTGTCACTTGAAGTTGCAAAATTGTTTTTATTGCGGAGCAAAAATTAAGAGTGGACTGAGTGGGCCATAGTTTTTTTATAACGAAGCAGAATCAAATAGACAATTTCAGGTTATTATCTCAGGTGTTAGTCCATCACCACTTAGTCAATAATTACGTGGAAAGATATGGTGTATATTATTGATTAAATATTTAATATTGTAACACAAATTTTACTACTCTTTATTTCAATAGATACTGTATGTATAAAAAGGGTGGTTCAAAACTGAACCGAGATACTTAGGATACTAATTATGGGGGCAAAATTGAGAAAATACTACGTAGAACATAGAAAAATATAACACTTTGTTTATTATATATATATATATATATATATATATATATATATAATTTGTTTTTCCTTTTTATTTCATGAAATCAGGAAGACGTTCCACTCACTTTTTGATTAATATACCAAGTTTTCACAAATTATATTATGTATTCTGGGTAAATAATAAACGAGAATTTTAATTTACAATACAAAGACTACTTACAAATAAGATATTCATTTCGTTGTCGTTGAGTCATAAAGTTTTGAGATAATGGTTATCCGTCAAGTGAGTTGAATGTAATAAATAAATTACTATCTATACCCACCCTCTGAGTTATATTAATAATGTAGTAACAAAAGCCATACATATTTTTGTGGCGAAAAAATTAATTAAGTTTAAATAACTAAATGATTTAATCTTATTTTCAAATGCGAATGAAGAGTAAACGAATTTGGTATAAATAAATAATAAACTTTAAAAAATGAAATTCAAAAAAATAATAAAAGAGTAATTGTATAGCCCTACTAGAAGGTGATACTATGAATTCGCATTAGTGAGCTATGTAACAGCAGTTGAAACACACACACATTGTCGTTAAAACTAATGCGTTGTCATATGTTCCAACATAGATTTATCCTCATGTTATTGGTGTGATTTATACCTTGGACAAAGTATAATATAATTAAAACCAATACAGTGAGAGGAGATTTTCAGAGGAGAACTGATGAGTTACTGGTTGTAGTGACTCTGTGGATCACGTATGTAAAATATAATTGGAAACATATGCAACATTAATTTGCAGTTCTTATGACAAAGTGTTTTATTACGCGATTAAACAGTATAACACAAATAACTAATATGTAACTAACTCGGAATAATATTAATAAATATGTATTTTTTAACTACTATTATTTATATCTAAAACGTCTGCAGTATCTAATAACTATCATTCTTAAATTGAATTAAATTTTAATTAATAACTATTTTGTGGTTATATACTTTAAGACAATCATACAACAGAAATTTAAACTTATAAACATTATACATTAACCGAAAATATTTTGTGTAATTACTAGATTTGTTTCCTTTACTTTGGGTAATAATTTTATAATCAATGATTGTTTTCTTGAGCGACTTGTTAGATAACATATAATCTTGTATAAATTTTAAAACTTGAAAAAGGATGGAGTTAAAGAATGTCGTTGTTGGACATCTGGCAAGAGTGTTGGTGAAAGTGGTGTCCACTTGAAAAACCTAACTTTAGATAAGCATTATTTGTTACCATTTATCTTTTTATAGTTTTGTATTTATTTCAGTTATTCGTTCATCTCTTTTAAAGTTAAACAAATAATGAAGGTTTGGTTAAACTCCTTCAAGTAACCAATAAGGATAATTTAGATAATAAAAGGAGGAGTTTTTTGAAGTAACCAAAATTTCAACTCGTACCCCCAAAATGGGTTAGTTTGGGGAAAAGTCAAGAATTTTAAAAAGCAACTCCTATTGAGTGATACCTCATTTGAAAAGTCTTTAAAAAATAAGAATAATGGCGTCAACTAGAGGTCTCTAAGTTCATCCTACCCAACATAGCGACCAATCGAATTGTGAATGTTAACTTACAAACTCCGGTTGTTTTTATTACATTACAAACTGCTCTATGTTGGTAAAATGATTATAAGAGCCTTACCTGTTTTTTTTACCTCAGATTAAAATTAAGTTCTCGAAATGGCTACCAATTACTTCTTGGCAGAAATAGATTCGGGACTCAAAAGCTTGTTGCACATTTCGGTGTAATTATTAACGTATAATTCACTATTCGATTGGTCGCTATGTTGGGTAGGATCAACTTAGAGACCTATAGTTTGCGCTATTATTCTTATTTTTAAAAGACCTTTAAAATGAGGTATCACTCAATAGGGGTTGCTATTTAAAATTCTCGACTTACCCCCAA
Source organism: Aphrophora alni (assembly GCA_963513935.1). Taxonomy (NCBI): domain Eukaryota; kingdom Metazoa; phylum Arthropoda; class Insecta; order Hemiptera; family Aphrophoridae; genus Aphrophora; species Aphrophora alni. The sequence continues at coordinate 134,287,116 of OY740769.1, read as the reverse complement.
ACTACCCCACTTTGAGGGTGAGGGTTGAAAACTTCTTTACTTCAAAAAACTCCTCCTTTGGTTGTCTAAATTTTCCCAAAGGAAATCTGTCTATTTCCATTATTTAAAAAAATAATAGGGGAGGTGGTGACATTTTTGTATCACTTGGTATAGTGAACCATTTGACCTTAGTAGTAATAAAATTTGCTCATTTGTTTAATTTTTTTGTTCAACTTAGTACGTGTTTTTTGTTAAGCAGACGGTTTACCATTTTTCCAACATTTTATATAAAATTTATATATTTAAAAATTAATATAACTACAGTAAAAGTTTCTTTCAAATTGTACTAGATTTCTATACTGGTAAAACTAAAATGGTTTTGATTTATAACACATGTGTTATAAAATTTTCCAAAATATTTGTACTAATAAATAATGTGCATCGAAAAGGGTTCATATAGAGTAACATTGTTGATACTTCTTGTGGAATAGTACAAAGTGGTATTTAAAAGATTTTGTACCTAAAGGCAATATTAAAAATATTAAAAACATCATCGCGAATTCTTATAAAATTGGTACATCATCAATGCCATTGATTGGCAGCATTTTTTTTTACCTTAAAATCATGTTTTTTTATTATGATATTAATATATACATATATTATTAAATAAATATATATATATATATATATACATGTATAAGACCTTTTGAGTGCCTGGCGATTCCTGACCTTGGAGCGGTTATACGATCAGACGTAAAGGCCACCTTTTGGGTGCCTGAGTATAAATGTTATACCGTGTATACAATTACCACCTTTCCAGTGCCTGGCTTATATTTTAAATGCATTTGCGTCATTTTGGGGGCTTGATATAAAGATACCACTATTGCGACCTTTCCAGTGCCTGGCTTATACTTTAACGCATTCGCGGCATTTTGGGTGCTTGATATAAAGATACCACTATTGCGACCTTACAAATGCCTGGTTTATACCTTAGACATATTCACGACTTTTTGAGAAATCGATGTTCGCGCGTTTTTTTGGAGGTGTTTGTTATTTTGACTGACCTCCCCCCTCCCCCGTCACTTCCGCTCCAACCACGTCTGTCTTTCGCGGGCTGCACTATACATATTTCATGTATTTCACACTAACAATTAACAATACCGCATCATATTGAACAAATAACTATAAAAAAATAAGGAAGTGATATTCTTATTGTAGAGGTGTTCAGTTTACATATTGATCTACACTCTTCTAATGACCTATTATTATGAACTAGATCTCATCGTAGTCTAAAAATTCTCATCGTAATCGTAAAACAACATAATTGAGGGCGGCAATAGCCGCCAGATGTAAGTATGGCCGGCGAACCACCACCCTTATATACATTGAATATTACGCGAGTTTTCTAGTTTATTACTGTTTTTAAATTCAAAAAGCCCCTTGAACTTATAAGATGTAAGAAAAACGTTTAAGTTTATCATTAAAAGAATAATATTTCACTTATAATTGCTAGTTATTAAGTTATATAAAGTTAAAGTTCTGATTTGACGGTTTACCGACAAAATTTTTTTTTTCTTCAGCCAAAAAATTCAGGCGTCGCTTCCCGTATTAACGCTGGATGCGAGTATGTGTGCGCACGCATCTTCGATTCTCACCATATGGCTAACATATATATTATAAAAATACGTAATATTGTCTTCAATTTTGGGATTTCAGTCTTGGGACTGTGAGTCCCGAGGTTCCCCTAATTTCCCGTTACATATTAAGGGTGGGCCCTCCGGGATAAGTCTCCCACCGTAAATTGACATGATGGTCAAATCAAAACGAAAGAAGGAAATCATAATCTGACCTTGAGCGACGCAGTCTAGGTCAGTAATTAAGTGGGATACCCTAGGTAGAAATAAAAGAGATGCGTAACGTTATAATTTAATTTGGAATTACTATTATAATTTTTGGGGGAAAACAAATTAATTTTGTTCAATATTTAGTAAACGTATTTCGGATTCAGCGTTAATTCGTGTAAGTCGCCGAAGAAAGAAGGTATGCTAATAAAAAAAGTGTCGGTTGTAATTAGTCGCGGTATAATTTATAAATAATGAAAAATAAAAATAATTTCATCAAAATAGTAAGCTCGGTTTCCTGGCCACTCAGGTATTGATGGTAATGAGAGAGCAGATGAATTAGCCAGGTCAGGTTCAGAATCCCCTTTCGTGGGCCCTGAACCGGTGTTCGGGATCTCCTATGGACATGCCAGAGCAGCGGTTGATACGTGGATACGGGAGGGGATGAATAGGGCCTGGACGAATTCAACCACTAGTAGACTTGCAAAAAGGTAATTTAGACCAAGCAAGAAACATGCTGAACAACTCATTTCTCTCAGAAGGGATAACATGAGGTGGGTGGTTGGGCTCTTAACGAGCCACTGTCACCTCAGAAAACATCTACACAGGATAGGGATTGCTGCAGACAATACTTGCAGGAAATGTGGTTTGGCTGAAGAGTCCGCAGAACACATTCTTTTAGAGTGTGAGGCATTAGGACGAGCCAGGCTATACTCTCTAGGCCTGCCGGGGAAAGAGATGGAAACCATCCTAGATAACCCTATTGGTAGTATCTGTTCCTTCATAAGGATGACGGGTATCACTAGTTGGGTGTAGGAAGGAAATTGGGGCGGCAAAAGATCTTTAGGTCGACGCCGGTGAGGCCTCTGAAGGTGGCTTTCACAGCCCAGAACGGAAAAAAAAGCTCGGTTTGGTTAAAAAGTTGTTTGGTTAAATATTACAAGTTTTTGTCGTAAGGTTATGCCGAAATACCTGTGAATACATATATAGACATACATAATAATTCAAATATACATACATGGCTATAAATATAAAAAATAAATGCAAGTGATTTTAGTTGAATAATCAGAATGTAATCATTACTTTAAATTAGGCAGCAGAAAGATTAGAATTAGTTGATCGTATTTTCTTTGGCTTAGAGCCAAGAGATATTTATGTCTGTTAGCATCCTGCCTTACATCTTATCTGCTGATAAGCGGTTGATTGACAATCTAAAACACTATTCTTATCGAAGGTCAAATCTTTACAAAAATATATTGAAATACTAAACTGACTTTAAATAACTTTACATTTATTCAACTTCCGAAATAATAAATAGTTATTAAATAAATAATAGTCCAACCGTTTCGTCGGGGCTATCTGCACGCGCATCACCCATTGTCGGTGTAATCACCACACAATGGACCCCACAATTCTACAAATTACTTTTTCTAGCATGTATATCCTCCTACAAGAAAACCAGTAGTTTACCTTACTTATCCCCACCCGAGAATTTACGTATTTTATCGACCATTTTTATTTTTTCTTCACAGGTACCTTTTTTATAAGGGCGACAGAAAGAAATAATTAAGATCGTGGTAGTTTTTGAAATTTTCGGTATTCTATTTAGACTTAACTTAAGAATCAAATTGTATAAAAGTATGAAATTTTATATAAGTATCATTAAAAAGGAAAAATATGTATTGCACAAAAAGAAATAAGAATTTATTCGAAATTTACTTATTATACTATATTTACGAAAAGAAATATTATTTTTGTGAAAGGAAAAAAAAAGTAAACAAGACTACAGAAATTTTTAGCATGGCTGTTGATTTTGGTGACGAAGATTTTGAACGTATTATTATTAACAAATATGCATATTTAGGTGTAGAACATATACAGCGCTTCAGCGATTTAATAAAAGAATGTTTTAATACTGATTTCTTAGGAATGGAAGAATTACAAATTTATGATATGATTACTCCCGCTTCTCCTGATAGATCTAGAATTCAAATTTTATTTCGGCCTTTAACAGATGATGACATGCTCAGATATCACTTTGTGTGCAGTTTTTTTTTTGACACTGAAACTATTTATATTTATGACTCATTAAATTAAAAGAAAGATCATAGTCACTTATAGATTAGTTTTGCTAAAATTATACCCATTTTATTTTCAATCTGGAAAGACTATTAAGTGGCCTGAAGTTCAACTTCAGAGTGAGTGTGATTGTGGTATATTCGGAATTGCTTTTGCGACATCTCTTGTACATGGTATTAGACCAGATTATGTGCGATATAACTGTGATAATAATTATATGCGACAATTTCTCTTACGTATATTTAGAGAGCGTTCTATAAAAAACTTTCCTTTTCATTTAATTCAAATTCCTTCTTGGCATCTTCAATATTCAATGATCAATTGTGATTATAATATCATAAAAAATGGAGGACGTCTAAATGATTATCATATTGAAAGATTTCATAACCTACTTTTACGGTTTACTATTTACAAGCCTCAACAAACCGGAAGACTTCAAGTTCTTTCAAAAATCAAACCAATGGCTGAGGGTGAAAAAAATATTCAAATTTTGTTTTCTAATTCTGAACATTGGTTATGTAGCTATTACGATGGTAAGTTATTATATATTTATGATTCTTCAAAATCTGATACATTAGATTTTAAAAATTTTTTGAAAAAGCTTTAACCATTTTATTTTAACAAAAATGAAAAAGATTATATTTCCTTCTGTAGCCCAGCAACTTAATGGAGTTGATTGTGGCGTTTTCGCGATAGCATTTGCCACTTCATTAGTATTTGGTCATGATCCGCAAAATATTACTTATACATATTCCTTAATGCGTAATCATGTATTTAAACTTTTAAGTGGAAATATCTTAACTTTGTAACTTTCTAAATACTTTGCCATCAAATAATGTTGGCAAAGTAGGTACCAATCAAATGTGCGATACCTTAAAGATGCTATGTTAAAAAAAAATTAATACCGAGGAAGTTGAGGTTGTTGCCGAAGATACAATTCGAGCGAAGAATATGCACAAAAAAAGAATAAAGTCTTTAATGAATGATGAAGCGGGTAGTTCACGAACTGCAGGATTAGCTAGAGTAATTAAAATAAAAGCTGGATCAAAATTTATGATAAGACGAAATATTGATGTTTCTATCGGCTAGGCTAATGGTACAATAGGTACTATTATTTCTGTAACAAGAGATAATAATAATGTTGTCGACACTATTAAAATTGAACTTACCAATAAAAGACAATATTCTATAGAACGTATAGAATCTAAATTTCAATTAATGAGGAATGCTTTTATAATAAGAAAACAATTTCCAATTTGCAATAGTTATGGAATAACTATTCATAAAAGTCAAGGTCTAAACTTAGAAAATGCAGTATTTGAAGCTGGAAAAAACTTTAACTTGTAAATAAAATATAAAATAATATTGCTCATGTTATCTTCTTTAGAAATATTTTAAGTTTTAAATTGAATTTTCGATTTTTAACTGCTCACTTACGTTTAAAAAAAAAAAAAATTAATACTATTTTATGGTTGTTGAAGATATTATGCAAGTTATATTCAAGTCTTTGTATAATCCAACTTCGAAATGATTATTAATATAATATATGCTCAATAAATTTTATATTATTGGTTTATTAATAAAAATTGTTTTTCCAAGATGGTAGTATTTAGGAATTTATTAATAAATCAAATGTGGGGTGATATGTCGCCCACTGGAATAGTGTTCAGAGACAACCCCCACCCCAGTATGATTTCTCATGCTTTCGCTGCCTTATTTATTAAATTACTTCAGATACAAGGAAAAGGAAAATGTAACAATGTGTTGAGTAAGTTAAAGGGAATAAAACGCAAGGTCATACTTACGAAAGTTTTACCTTTTTGAAAGGTTTTTTTGTTGAGTACTATCTAAATTTATTCTAAATTCTGGACAAGCAGGGTGATTATCATCCGATCAATTATCATGGTTGATGAAATTAATGTTAAGCTTACATATATGTCTTGAGTTGCCTAAATCATTGATTTATTGAACTACTGGACGGTGAAGTGCAATTTTCTCTCCATGAAATACTTATTAAACAACAGTTTATGTAAACCAATACAATTTATCCAGGATGTTCATCCCGACCGATTTGTTGAAATAATTCCGTTAAGAAAGGTAAATTAAATGGATAACACTTGTTTTTTTTTCTTGTGGGATCCTCGGCATCTAAGGGTTCTTGTCTCTGAAAAACAACATAACTTATCAAAGGCGTACTTACACCTCTATTCATTTCTAGAAATAAAAAAGTCTGACTTTTACGTGGCATAGTATGACTTTATAATTTGAGTGACCCTCAAAAATAAGGTAAACAATAAATAAACGTTTGTCCTTCATATTCCAGACCTAATAATAGTATTTTTTTAATCAATTAAAAACATTATTAAATATTTAAAATATAGTTGTAAAGTTCCTGAATACAAATGTAGTCAAATTTGCGACCGGGCAAATATTAATATTGTGTCCAATTGTAAAATAAACAGTGAATTGGCGAAGGTAGAAAAAACACACCATGTGACAACGTTGCATTACTCCCTCCTTACTAAGCATATGAGGTCATAACTAGATATCCACAGCCTATTTCTACTATTTTTTTAAAATTTGCTACTACCTAATATTGTTTGTTCGAATTTCTATAACTAACTATAAATGTTTATCTAGACAATCTCAAAACCAACCCCTCACTTCTCCAACCATCAAATGTCAACCGATTCTTACTTCATAGAGCACAAGTTTATTTGTTGTTAAAATTATATAATATTTGTGATGCAATTTTCCCTTTTCTGTTCAAATATATTTTCTTTTACTGCTACAGTAAAAATATAAATACCATATTGTTCGTCATTAACAAATAAAAGTTTTTACTCTCGTGTAATTGTTTTATAAGGTTAACAAGTTTTCAATATATACGACTCTAACATTTTAAAATGGAAATCATTTTCAAATCTCGTGTAAAACTTCACATGAAAAATGCGTTTATCAAATCTGAACTCAATGCTCAGTGTGTTCCAATGAAGGAAGAACTACTTCCTGCCACAATTCTTCAAATGTTGATGAGTAACCTATAGGCCTACATGTGAACAAACCAACTGTGCGAACGGAAATATAGATTATTCTCTGATGTGATGATAATTGTGAATAACATGCGTCCGTGATTCTGTTTTGGATGTGGGCTGGGGGGGGATGTTTTTCTGTTCTTGTAAAACTGCAACCTCTATTATTTTCACGGTGTCTCATTATTGTATTTTCAACATTGTTCTATTTAACACGAATCTTAAAAACAACAAACGTACTTTCTTTGTACAATCGTAATTAATTTAGTATTATAAATAGCCTTTCCTAAATAAATTGAAATCTTTAGGCTTATTAAAAAAAAATAATAACGAGATTTAGATTCGAACCAAGTACCTAAGATTTAGAAAAACAAAGATTAATATAGTTCCTCTATATAATAAAAATAAAGTCCTCTTTAGACTTCACTCTGGCTGTCTATCTTTCCGTTTTCAGGATAAAATTGTGAACTAGGGAAATTACCAAATTTGTGCTTTAACTAATAACTACAGTACTGTAATTCATTTATTATTGCTAAAATTAAATAAATATAAGACACCACAATTAAAGATCCTTTACGAAAGTGCTATCCTTCTGCGCCAAAGAAGCCTATAACTTTGACCATACATATGTTATTGAAATAAGTTATTGGAATTTTTGAGTTCTCCAATATTCTGCTCGAGTTGTTGAATAGCTATAGTACGATTTATTGTTTAAAAACTTTGAAATATTTTCCAGGACTTCTTCAACTTTAACGTCAGGTAATTTGTTGTGTCTCCCACCTCTGACTCATCCATTTTAAATTTAGAACTTATAAAAAAAATTCCTTACCTATATAACACTCTTAAAGTGTGCTCCAAAATATACATACACACAAACTTTCTTATTTAACAAGAAACAGTTCTTAGACAAAGTTCGTTATTGTTTTGATCCATTCACTTGTTTACAATTAATATGTAACAGTAGTAATATTAATTATCTTAATTAAAAAATGGCATCGTTATTACTAAGAAAATCAAGATTCCTAAAATGTAAAAGGCATACGCTATTTTTAATTGTTGGCAATATGAATTGGGATAGTGTTCGCTTTCTAAGTCTAAAGGAATTTTAAAAACAATGATTTTTCCGAAAAGATAAAACGTCAGGCTCATTTAAAATATATTTAAAAATGTCTCTTAGTGTCATAAAACTAAGAGAGGCTAGGTTAGTCTTAACGCCCTGGCTACCTGAACCTCAACATAGCAGTTAAGACAAAATAATTCCTGATAATGAGAGAGTTGTAATGGTCAGTCACAATATTTTTAGAAAACATAAATTACAGACTACCGTAGAAACCTTTCTATCAAACTTTCCTAAAATAAATTTTAGTTTTATTTATGTAACAAATTCACACACATATAAAAGAAAACAAAGATATACATTTTCGGTTTAATAGACAAATTTTTACGTCAGTCGTGAATTCTTTCCTAGCTATTTATAATTTTTAACAGTTTAAGAAGTCAGTTTCTTTCGATTGAGTACATCAATAACAGTTATTACAATCCACCTCAATGTAAAAACGGTAAACGGTAATATTTTGGCAATCTATAATTACAAATCAATAATATTTTTTGTAAAAGGATATAGGTTTTAAATTCGATCCTGACCATTCTGTTCCGGTTAAACCAAAGTTCTGTGGAAAGAAGTATTTATTCAATAACAATAATAATTATAACCTTAAACGGTCCTAATGTGCGATTACTTTTAGTTGAAACTTAAGTGTTTTAGATATTGTGTTGAAATTTGATAATGTCTCAAATTCTTTGATAATAATATGTGTTTAAAATAATAATGAAATATAAATGTCCAAAATTTAAAAGATTATAATTAAAATTGGATTTAATTTTTATTATTGAAATATTTTCATACTGATTGTATTGAATTTTTGTATAAATGTAATTGCACTGCATTAAAGAAACAGATACTAGGCATTGGAGACATTAGTCTAAAACCGTTAACAAAACTTTTAGTTTCTTTTATAGATCAACACACTGTAGCCCCTTTGTTTTATTAGGGGCAGAGGCTACCTGAACGACTACTAGACTGCTAATTTTGCAGCTTGGTCAATTTTTATGTCTACAATCAATGAAACATGAAGTAATACAACAAAATATAATGTTAGGTAAACTCTAAACATATACTCAATAATAAACATAAAATCTTGATATTAGATCAATTTGGACGATGATCATAGATCATATCTGATTGACGTTTATGCAACCGGCCACTACATACCGGCCACCAAGTCAATGCTAAATATTACAAGGAAAGAAGATTTGTAGCATTATTTCGTAAAAATTTGGTATCTAGCCCTCATAATTAGTTATAGATTTGGTTGTTAATACATTTTCCTAAGTAGGCCTTTGTCGTTTAAAATAGCAATTTCAATATATTTATTAATTAATTTTATATTATATAAATGTTATACTAATCAATGTTATATAATATATTTTTAATACCTCCAAAAAGTTTACATTTCTACTGTGTTTTTAGAATATACACATTTTGTCTGAATAGAGATAAATTTATACGAAGAAAAACTACAATCTCAATCTCTATTTTTTTAAAAGTAGAAATGTCTTTAAAAATTTTATTAATAGATTACCATAGGGCAAAAAAAGGATGTGATGTAATATTTATAGAGTGGGTTGGTTTTTATTTATTTATATTTTTAACTTAAATGACGTCAATGAATACGTATTCAAAGGTGACGATAGTCTTGCTTCCTTTTCACTAGATGCAAGGGATAAATCAGAAATAAAGTAAGTAATATACAGTATATACAGTTGAACCGTTAACTTTTTGCGAGATGACAACGTCAGACACAATTAATTGTCACACATTAACAATAAGCCAGTTAAACCATTAGGTTTTACTAGATGTAAGGGATAAATCAAAAATAAAGTAAACACTATACAGTATGTACAGTTAAACCGTTAACTTTTGTAAGATTATAAAGTCAGACCCAATTGTCACACATTAACAATAAGCCTGATAAACCACTAAGTTTTACTAGATGTAGTGGATAAATAAGAAATAAAGTAAAGACTATAGACTATGTAAAGTTACGCCGATAACTTTTGTAAGATTAAAAAGTCAGACCCATATGTTACACATTAACAATAAGCCAGATAAACCATAGGGACAAACTTTAAAGTATTGCGGCATAAGTCTCAAAGATTCCTGTTTTTCTCACGGTCAATTATACGGAGCTTGATCTCGAGTAGGAAATCCGAAAAATTTGTATAACTTACCCCCAGATAACAAAAGGAAAAATGTTGTTTATAAACAAGAATTTTAAATAGTTAGAATGTTTTCAATAAAAAGCTTTTACTTCTTATATTTTGAGGTTTATCTCCTTATATTCCAACTACCACACAATCCTATAGCACCGGATCATCTGAAAAAAGTTACTGTTACTGAGTAAATTTCTACTTTGTAAAAATACTTTATTTACCTCATTACTATCATTTTTAGGGTCTTGCGCATGATTCTTCAATTAGGTGCTAGCAGACGGGTTTGCGAATATTTTGAAATCAAGATCATATTCAACATTTATTAGTGAATAACATATGATAGAAGTCCCCGGCGAAGCCGGGTAAACCTATAGTAATTCAATAAAAACCTTCTCCTTAAAATAATTCATGTGTGTGCCAATTTTCATGTTAATCGGTCAAACGGTGTCTTAGTATTAATGTAAGACTGGGTAAGTAACATGATGATGTTTATAATAATTAGATAAAACCCTTCTCCATGAAATAATATGGAAAATGTTGGGGACAAGACCTATGTTGGCAGCATTTGTTACAAAAATCCGTGTTATGTAAACTCATCTTAAGGGGACAGTAAGTTATATATACTCTTGATGAGAACACACTGTCCTCCTAATATTCAGAGGACAGTAACTGTGCTCTGAACAAGAGTATATATGCGAAAAATGTCCTCTGATCAAGAGCGAGAATGTCTTAAACACTAAATTTCTCAAACAAATAGTGAGGCAAAATAGCATGATTTTGAAAAAAACACAAAATTCGCGACTACAGCCAAACGGTTGAGATCGGGCATGGGACCATATGAACTTTTTTATTCCATTTAGTGAGTAGAACATACTGGCGAAGTTAATGGTATCAGTAGAAACTCACCCTGTATATATTATAGGGTCTATTATTGTTAGGTTAAACTTTGTGCCAAGTTTAAACTCAATCGGTCAGGTATAAATCATTTTAGAAAAGAAACAAAATGGCGGATGTCTGGAAAACGAAGCTTTTCTAGACCTAGGTACATATGAACAATTTTGATTTTTTTAGGTGGACCCCTATCATCTTCCGAAGTTGTGCCAAACTCTCGCAAAACACCCTGTATACTAAACAATTAAAGCGTTTAATACAACCTAATCTACTGTATTTGAATAAGTAAGTAAATTCATATGTAACTGAAAACGAGTAAAACTGAATGCTATTAACCTAATATGAACATAATATAGGGTTACTGTAACTCGACTTATTTCCGGCGGGATGTGATAGGGGCTAATGAACAGCAAATGTAACGGCATTGTAGCTTAAACTACAACTCCAGCGACAGAGTTAACGAGTGGTTGTGAACAAGTGCGCAAAATAAGCCTTAAGCGCACTAGAATGGTTAATTTCTAGTATAGATTAATTTTGTTGGGCACAAGTTTAGGACTCCAACTTCTCGTAAAATTCATTGTTAAATTGATATTTTGGAAATAATTATCAATCTACAACTTTTGAGCTTCTCGTCTCTTATTATTTGAACAAAAATGTGTTTGTATATTGTTCAATTGTACATATGTCAAATTACATTGGTGGATTATAGAAACCAGTCAAATTTTGTTTTTACAAGGAAAGTTGTGGGGTAGTTTTTATTTCTTCCCCTCTGTATGTTTTTGGGGTGCTGAATCCGAATCTGAGGTTTGCTACAAATTTCGTGACGCGACATTGACAAAAATGCAAAAAAAGTAAAAAATCTCATTCTTGCGGGTTTTCTCTTGTAACTCGTAAACTATCAATTATTCTTTAATAACCTCTCTAGCATATTCAAAATGAAAGAACATAAAATTTCCTACATATTTTACTATTTAGGTTATTTCTCCGACGAACCGTTCGGGCTCACAAAACCCACTTTTCCACACCAACACTCAATTTTACTATTAAAACTTTTATTTAGTGATTTCCACCTACTTTTAAGGTGAATACATACATATAGGCTTGGTTCAACTGTTATGCCATCTCCATAAAAAAAAAAAATGCTATCTAAGTATCCTAGTACATTGGTACAAACCTTGACCGAGTTTAGGCATAGCTTAATCAATCTTTCCATAAATTATGTTTTTATAAAGAATTAATTTGTTCTTCAGTACAGAATAAGGGGTTCTAGTAAAAAAAGTTGTAATTCCAACGAAAAATCTGGAAACATTATATACCGACATGGGACTATTGTTATATTGTATTGTGTTACATATGATTATATACAGGATGCCCCCGAAATCTCTGGTCCCCTTTTGTGGATTTGTTACTGGGATCAAGACAAACATATTTCGCAATATAATAATGGGTCTACGGTGCTTACTTTATCGTCTATCTGTATGTAGGTTCTATGTGTTTTTAACAAAATAATAATTGATATCTATCTAGAGAATGGTTTGACCGATTCGGTTCAAACGTGACATGAAGTTATACCTAAATAAACGGTACCAGAAACTGGCACATAATTTCTCACATTTAAATTACTAAACAGATTCACTGTGACTTCACAATTGTATTAAAGTAGAAGAAGGAACACATTAAAGTAGGAGAGTTTCTAATAATAAAATTATTATTATTATTATTACCTAAACGAGAATTTTTAGATGCCGATTTTCGCATATGGTAGGGTACATTAAGGGCTAAAAATAAGCAAAATTTTATCAAAATCGTTAGAGCCGTTTTTTTTATAAAAAAATAATAACTGATTTTTTGGGAGTTTTTTGGCCATTAAGGGGGTTATTTTTCAAAATTTGTCAAAACCCTTTTTCGTGCATCTGTACAGGCCTAATTGAAATGTTTGGTGTAATTTTTTTTTAAATCGATCTAATAGTTTTCTCTCTAGCTTTGTCTACATACAGACATACAGACATAGAGACAGACATACAGACAGACAGACATACATACAGAGAGACATTTTGTAAAAACCACTTTTTTGGACTCAGGGAGTCCCAAAAGAGATATATCCACAAAAATCTCAACATCGATTTTTTTTGCGATCACTTTATACTTTCTCTATACTATAGTAAGATAGTGAGAAAGTAAAAAGATCTACTTTAGGTAAAAAAAAGGATTATATCCCATCTTGCATTTAGTAATGGCGACTGTTTGGAAATTTCTAATCTAATATACCCAAAAACAGAACATTTTAACAAAAAAAATTCAAGACACCTTTTTGTAGCACTTTTAATTCCCTATCGGATTTTATAACTTCAAAACAATCGGATGAAGGATAACAGTTAAGTTAAAGATAATAACAGCGTACGTAATCACAATATTGGGATGTTTTGCATAGTTTTAATAAGATTTTTAAGTATATGCAGGATGTTTTGTAATTACTCTGCAATATTCTAAGATATGATTCAGCACATAAGAATGAGAAAAAAAATCAATTAGACATGGGTCCGGACAAGCTTTGTTTCCCCATAGCCACCAATTTGTTTTTTCACTAAATAATTTTTAACTAGAGAATTATATTACTGATTGAGCTCAAACTTTGCACAAAGTGTAATCTAACAATGATCTATTTAAACAAGATAACCGATTATATACAATAAGGTGTTTGAAAATTTCAAACCTGAATTGCCCAAAAACCGAGGTTATGAAAACGAGGACAACGAATGGCTGAACGGGAGTTGTACCGCGAACAGAGGATTATGTACCCTCTAGTTATATTTAAAATAAATAGTTACTTCATTAGTATTTGACAAACAATAGTATTAATGAAAGAAAGTAAGTGATATGAGATAATTTTTAAATCAAATTTTTCAAGAAATTATTTTTGTAGCCCTTTTCATTTCGTATCGGATGGTGTAACCGCCAAAACAATCGGATGAAGGATAATAGTTAAGTTATGTGTAATAATCGGTTTGTTCAACCCGGCATCTTATACCAACACAGTAAACAAAACAATATATTGTGTGTACATATTATGCTATTAAGTTATAATCCTTAACTTAACTATTATCCTTCATCCAATTGTTTTGATTATTACACTTTTCGATAGGAAATTGAAAAGGGCAACAACAAAGATGTATTGAAATTTTGTGACAAAATAAAAGGTTTTTTAGTTTGTTAGGTATGACATTTTTAACAGTCGCCATTTTTAAACGCATGATTGGATATAATCGTTTATTTTATTTATAATAGATCATAATTAGGTATAACTTCAAGTCTAGTTTGAACTCAATTGGAGAAACCGTTCTATAGATATGAATTATTTTGTGAAAAAACATACAGACAGACAGACGAAAAAGTAAGCACCGTTGACCTATGTTTATATTGTGAAATATGTTTGTCTCGATTCCAGGAACAAATCCACAAAAGGGGACCAGAGATTTCAAGGGCAAGCTGTATATTTGCAATTTATAATATAGCAGTTGTATGTATTAATACTATTATCTAAAGCACAAATAACAAGATAGGTTAATAAGGTCGGTTCCACTAAAGGGCCTAGGGAAAATTTGTATTACCTGTTTAACTAAACGTGACGATCCTAAGGTGGCCATTAGCAAACTTTTTTTTTACATGTAGTTAGGGCGTGTAATTTCGGGAGTGTTTGTGAAAAAAACTTTACATATATTTATAGGTATGTCATTAACGCATGCTTTTAACAGAACCAATTAGTGAAAACCCGTTGGTCCTTTATGGCCGTTCGGGTTCAAAACCTTTCTATAAGTTAGGTGGTTTATGATATTTGTTAAGTGTGAGGATTTCCCAGTGTATTTTGCCGAATAACTCAATTTCTTGTCTTTCAATGCCCAGACAATAAATGCCATAAGGCTGGGAAAAGTACTATGAGATGTGTTTTGTTGTTAAACACTACCAAAAGTAACTGTTTAGGCTGCTGAATTAATTTAAGACACTTTTCTGCTTAATCGCATGACTACTATTAGGACTGTACAGTATAACATACATTTTAGGGCTGGGAAAAGTACTATGACATGTGTTTTGTTGTTAAACACTACCAAAAGTAACCGTCTAGGCTGCTGAATTAATTTAAGACACTTTTCTGCTTAATCGCATAACTACAATTAGGACTGTACAGTATAACATACATTTTAGGGCTGGGAAAAGTACTATGACGTGTGTTTTGTTGTTAAACAAATTTAACAATTTAACAAATTTAAACAAAAATAAAGCATGCCTAATTGCCATGCTTGGTGCAGATTTGTTTGAAATCGATCGAATATTTTTCTCTCTAGCTTTTTATACATACAATCATACTTACATACAAACATACAGACAGACATTTTGTAAAAACCACTTTTTTGGACTCAGGGGGTCTAAAAACGGATATATCTACAAAAATCTCATCATCGATTTTTTTGCGATCACTATACTTTCTCTATACTATAGTATAGTGTGAAAGTAAAATGGTAACTAGTTAAAATATAGTTTTATTTATAAACTTGAAAAAGTAAATACCGTAGCCTACTTGTTTGGAGAAAAAATGTAACTATTTTCGTTTTCTGATTAATAATGTGTAACATATTTTAACATTCTGTTAACTATATTATGAAAACGAGGACAACGATTGGCTGAACGGGAGTTGTACCGCGAACAGAGGATTATGTACCCTCTAGTTATATTTAAAATAAATAGTTACTTCCTTAGTATTTGAAAACAATAGTATTAAATAAAATTAAAACAACAATTTTTTTAGTATCAACCACAATGTTTTAATAGAAACTTGCCGACCATGGTTTCACTAGTTAACTAGTTTTAACTAGCTAAACCATGGTCGGCAAGTTTCTATTAAAACATTGTGGTTGATACTAAAAAATGTGTTGTTTTAATTTTATTTAAAATGGAATACCACCAAGTACCTACGGTCTCTAGCATAAATAGTTTAACAATAGTATTAATGAAAGAAAGTAAGTGATATGAGAAAATTTTTAAATCAAATTTTTTTGTATTAAAACTGTACAATATTGTTTTGTGACGCATAATTTTACTCAAATAATGTTTCAGACAAAGTAATGTCAAAATTAAGTTTATTGGAGAGCATAAGGTCTTCAAAAGGTTCTATTTAAATAATAGCAGGTCTTCAAAAATTCTCTAAAACACGATGACTTATACCATGGTGATAACAGGCGTTAGAAAATAGAAATTAACAGGAACAGGCGTCAACTAAAGCCTTTAAAAGGTGACTTTTGTAACTGATCGTATAAGACTTCAAAAGGTGGCATTTGTAACTGATCGTATATAAGCCTTCAAAATATCATCTCCCGTACATTTCACACCAGGCACTCTAGGCATCCAAAAGGTTCGTCGACGATTTCGCTTTATACAGAGGGCACAAAAGGTCGTTTTAGTGTATGAAAACAGACCTTTTGAATGCCTGAGTTCAAGCACTCCAGGCCTCCAATAGGTCGTCGCCCGTACCATTAGGCACTCGAAAGGTCTTATACATAAATCTATATATATATATATATATATATATATATATATATATATAGGTATATAAATTTATTCACTTTTTTACATTTTAATGATTTATTTACCTATAATAATCATTATTAATGTTTATGTACATAATTCTACCATCCCTTTTTTGAAGAGTTAAAAAGTTTATATCATCATCGCCGTATAAATAAAAAGGAAAGAAAAACGATAAAAGAAGCACCTAGTCCTCGCCTATTCTAATAGAATAAAAATCGGAAAAGGGGAAATAGAAATCTGATAAGAAAAATGTGAGACGGTTCTAACAAAAACCTACAAGGAAAAAGTAAATTTCCATCTAAATTTTTTCTCAATTGCCAAGCCCCTACTACTATAGTGAGCCCCTGAAGATAATGTGTCTTAAATTTGTGAAAGGAACTTAGTATATCTTCAAGAATCAAACTATTTCAAAGTTTCCCCTATAAAGGGTTTTGTTTATGCCCAGCCGAAAACCTGTGATTTAGGGAACTTCCTACTGCACAACGGGGGCAACAACTACAATTTCTATGTCTACCAAAGTGTTTTAAACACGAAATAGAAGAGTAACCGTGTCTCGTCTATATAAACCACCCTTAGAAAGGAAAACTGTAAACTCCATGCTAAGAAAAATCTTGTCGTTTCATTCGAGTTGTATAACGGAACTAGTTATGGAAAAAGTAAAGTAGGGGGTGAGGTGTAGAGCTTTCCTAAAAATATTACTAAGAGTAGGTAGATAGGTTCCCTAGTAGACCTCTTGCTTTCTACTGCTAAACGATTGCAACTTTCTAATGAATTGAACTTGTTTACAATTCCGAAGTCACCCTTATGATGGCTCAGGTCTCGGGAGTCATAAGAGAATTATTGTTAAAATAACGTCACTGAAGTAATATATTTCTAGAAGGGGAACTTTATTGTAATAATATTGGCGTTATGAACCTCTTGTGTATCTACTCAAAGGTCAGATAACAAAAGACATAAATGAGTTTTAACTATGAACTGTCATGAAATATCGCATTCTCAAGGGAGGAGAAGGCGTCAAGGATTGTATAATTGGATTCAACGGTGTTTATAAACCTCTAGGGTGAAGTAAGGTGTACGATCCTTGTATTAAAATGTTATTATTGACTTCAGGGATTTTTGTTCCCCAGGTGTTGTTGAGAATTAAGACTATATAACTGCCTTTGTCAGCATCAGATAATTTCACAACTGTTTGTTCTCAAAAGTCAAAAAGCCTATACATGAAAGGAAGTATGGTAATGTAAATCAGCTTATAGAAACTTCTTAAGAGTAACGTTCCTATTAAAATGAACAAATAATTAATTTGACTAAATGATGGATTACCGTAAAGCTGTGTTAGTGGGGAATGTATATGGGTGATAATGGAAGTATTAATAATATCACAATGCTACCATTTGTTTATTCCATCATTTGATAAACTAAATTAACTTGCGGACCTCTGTTTTATGAAGCATGAATTAATGTTATAAACACAAGATGTCTCACCAGGAATTAATATAATAGACTCATACAAATATCTTTGATTTAATAGAGAGATTAATAATTCTTGCTATTTTTCTCGCTAATTGGATTGTCTTAATTTATGTTAATATTTGTCTGCACATGCACTGTATGTCATTATTGTATAACCTCGCCCGTGTTTATAACATTGTCTCATTCTACGTTCTTTAATTCATTTAACAAAGTGAATAATTTTTTATGTGAGTCCATTAATAACTTTGACTGAACACGTGAAATGCTATCATTACCATACTCTAATAAAAAATAATCTGAGTGATTATTAACGACATCTGATCGTACACAGATTAAGTTTCAACTGATTATGAATGAAACTGGTGTTGATATGACTTTACCTCTATGACACTTCAGCTATAGATATCAAATTAAAACAAATTTTATGTTTAGTTTTAATTAATTTATAGACAAATGTTTATCAAATATCTGTTTGACACAATAGCCGAGAGTTCTGACTAAAGACAAAGTGAGGTACGCAAAATGTGTGACATTAGAGAGGCAAATGGAGAACATGAGAAACACTTTGAGTTCTCAGGACCAACTAATGACCGACTGGTTAGAGATGTTATGTGGGGGATATGGAAGAAGGTTAAAGTGATAGCTTGCACGGGGTTGGAGCTAGGGATAGAGCAGAGACTTGGAAATTATTTCGGATAAGAGTACCTTTCAGTTTAACACAAGGGATAGCGTGGAGGTTAGGAGACTGGATAGGACTAAGTTACATAGATATTCGCTTGGCGTCGTTAACCAGTGGTAAACCTGTTCAATGAAACGACACTAAATGGTGTAGGCCTATGGGGCGAGAATAACGGAGGATAGGCAACGAAGGGAATGGTAGGTGATCTGCTGGAGCCCAACAAAATTTCAGGCGGCCGGATGTAAAAATTGAGTAACGTAATTGGCCTGGTCCTAATGTATTAATTACTCTACTTTTTGTGGTGGACTAAGAAATGGAGGTCTTCTCAACTTTCACTCTTTGTATACATTTTGTGTTAAAAATTAGTAACATATGTTTACATTTACGGAATGAAATGGTGGTCTTATTATTTAAAAATCCAAGAGTTTATCGTAGTTTCCTCCTCAAAGGATAAATTATTCTTACATAATTTTATTTTATTTTTTCCTTTGCATATGGGCACTGATAGACCATTCTATTACTAAAAGTCGTTCATAACATAAGTCATTGTATATGGCCACACTGTAAGACCTTATTACAATAACATAATTATTTTGTTCTCACCTAAGCCTATCATTCCACTTGCCTTGTAAACTTAATAAAGCCATGTCGTCCCGTTGAGTTATGATGATATTGTGTCCTGATGTCGCAATATTAATGTTACTTCTATCTTGTTTTTTTTCCCTTTTTTCAAATTATTTTAAGTTTTTAAACTAAATTGAAGCTACCTCTCTAAAGTCTGTCTGATATACATACTCTTACAAAATAAATATCATTTTATACCATCAGTTCTAAAAGTCTGTATCATCGTTCAATTTACTAACATCTGAACACATCCTCAACTCAGTGACCAGAATAACGCCACGATTAGAAGTTTTTTTTGCCTTTATATATTTGAAATTTGCAGAAATAATCATTGGATGCGGTCCTATACCTATACTTTGAAAACCCATGATTGGGCAATTTTATTCAAGTAGTTCTGTGCTCTAGAATGACCCTTGAATGGAAAAGACCCTTATTGCCTTGTCTCCAGCTAAGTAAAATGGTGTAGTAATTCAGGAAAAAAAAATTTATAATTTAGATAATGGGTCTCAACTTGATGAAAATATATATATTCCTCTAATAAAACTTCAATTTATATTAAATGAAGAAACGTTTTGATTGTTTTTAAACGTTCGTAGTAAGATGTCTGCTAGTAAGTCCATTCGAAGACTAGGTAGTCTTGACCAATATATATGATAATAAGAGTAACATATGTAAGTCATTACAAAATGGAATACCAAAATTGCTTTTATTACTTTTATAAAATTTATAAAGTTTTTATCCAGTTTTGAGAGACATAACTTGTGGTTTATTGCAATAGTATCTAATAAATCATTTTGAAACAGATGTAAAAATATTTGAAGAGTTTTCGCAATCAACATATACAATTAAATAAAAAGATATTTGTTATTTAAATTCTGGAAAACTTTCAGATATTTTATTATATTATTAATAACAATTAGTTTAATTTGGATTTTTTTTTGCAGTGTCTCCTGGTTTTATGCAGAGTTAGGTTTATAATTACGATCAATTTGTTTATTTGTTTTGTAAGGGTATATATTTTAGGTCTATTTCTTTTTTTTGCATCATGTGATACTATTTTTATGAGAGGTGTTTGTTTCAGAATATGATAGAACTACGAATAAAAACATGTTTGATGTTATTAATAAGTATTATTCTAGATTGCACATTTACGTCTGAAACTTTTGGTGACACAAGTACCTTTGATTCTTCTTTGTATGATGAAATTTTCAATGCGTCATAGGAACATATTGTAATTGGTTTTTATGACTTCGATTATAAAATCACGAATTTGGTTGGAGTTAGTTTAATTTGAAACCTTGGTGGTACATCAGGTTATTCGTTGTTTGACTAAAGTTTCTCTTCATCATCATACTTATCACAAATAAATCGAAGGAAGCTCCTCGTTCCGTAAAATTTTCATCTTCAAAATCCACAAACATGTTAGAATAAAACCACTGCACTTTCATTATCATCATCAATCAATTCTAAATCCAAGGAAGTGAACTAAGTTTGCTAATTTTTTTTTTTTTTTTTTTTACAATACCATTTGTTCTTACAAAATAGATATAAATAACCATTCTTTTTACGAAAAAAAGTTTGTTTTAGCATCATCATTAATCAATTCTAAGTCGAAGGAAGTGACTAAGTTTGCTAAAATATATTTATTTTAGATATAATTTGTATTCACAAAATAGATATAAATAAGCATTCTTTTTACGGAAAAAAAAATAGTTTTCATTATTAGCATTTCAAAAAAACTTTTATATAATATATTAATTTTGTGAGCATTCACTTATAAACCTATGGATCTACAAGGAATGAAATTTGAATAAAGTTTCAATAATAAAATAAAAATCAATATCAGACTCATAGGCAACATATGAGTTAAGAACTTAAATGAGTGCATTAACATAGGTGACACATTTGGGATTCATACTTAGATAAGTACGTTAATGAAATGATAAACATTTTTTCTTCTTAGTGTTATATTAATTGTTTTGGTTGATTATAACACAATTTGGAGTATAATGTATAAAAAGATGAAATGTATTTAGTGCATACTTATTTACTAAATGCATTTAACTTGTTCATTAAATTACAACAAATAGCTACTGCTGATATAACACCACATGCTTTACTTTAACTCATTAAGTGCAGGCAATAATTTCGATTTTATTGCACCCAAATAAGTAATAGGATCAAATGTGAATGCTGTAAGAATAACAAAAACACTTCATAAAGTTAATGTATTCATCACTACCATGGTCTCTGAAGAGGTTAAATAACTCCACATTATGTTTCGTCTAGCTAATTCACGTCAATGTTTTTAAATGTAACAGTAAAGGTGAGACGATTACACATCTTCTAATTATTTAAAATACTTTTCCTTTGACAAACAAGAGGCTAAATAACGATTAATCTGAACGAATAACTACTAATTAGCTTATTATGTACCAGGAGTGATGAGTTTTTAGTTTAGTGTATAATCTGTATTTTTAAGAGGGTGTTTATATAGTGCACACGTAACTTCTTTTGTCCCGCACATTTTGTTTCTTTGTTAATATTTATTGTAGTTTTTTGTAACTAAAGTTTTATGTATCTTGTACGTTATAATTATAAATATCGTAAAGCGACGAGTTATATAACTATATTTTCTTAAATGACAACAAGAAGCTCTAGTGTCAACATCCAAATAAAAGAACGAAGGTCATCGATTAAGTTTAAATTAATTTTAACATACGTGCTAAGATAATTATCTCGTATTATTTGCTAAGATTCAATTAACCTATTTCAGAACCGGTTTTGTGACATCGTGGTTTTGATGATATAAAATTTGCCGAAAAATACTCCGAATTTTGCCAGCATGATCCACGCATCTGGTTTCATAACCTACTTTTTATGTGTGCATGTGGTTAGGATTCATCGTAATTAACTCATTTAGCCACTAAATCTCCGTTAGGTCAGCTCGTTTTTTTAAAAATTATATGCTATTAATATGGAAAGTTTTCATATCCTTCTCCAGATCTATTTTTTTTTTTTTTTTTTTTTGAGTTGACTCAACTTAGTATATATTATAGGATGTAAAATCGAAACAATCCATACATATGATACATCCTAAACGGACAATAGGCTCTTGTTATTATCCTGAATCCATTACAGGTTTATCATTAATCAAGCCTTGCAAAACCGGCGAAACACATTAAGTTAGCATTATTACATGTTATTACAATTACACTCTTATCCAGTTGCGTTGTATAGCCACTTCATAAATGATGGTTAATCTTTAACCTTCCCTTTGGTATAAAAAAAATTACCAATTTTTGATACCTCCCTTCACTTAATTAATACAAATACATCATAAAAATACAACGCAAGCTAAGTGAAACCTAACCCAGTGTAATTTATAAATATACTTTATTAAATTAAGAAGTAGCAGAATTTAATGTGTAGGAAAACAGGCATTAAATATATTAATACTACGTAAAAATGATTTTTAAAATTACAGGTGAAACACAAAGAACCTCAAACCACACTAAAAGTTTTACTTGTCTCACTAAATGATTACTCAGTAGAAAACCACCCCAATTGTAATTTACTGTACCAAAGGAAGGAGTTATAAAGGGGGAGGAACTACACCCTTATATAGTAATGAATACAGTAATCAACTGAATTTCTGTCTCAACTGAATTGCTACGGTTTTGTAAGGTTTCACCATTGTCCTTAATTCCTTCTCAGTAAAACATAACTGTACTATAATGTTAACGAGATTCTCATACAGATATTAATTTCAATCCACTTGTGGAAAATACGACTCTAGAGATTATGCAATATATACCGAATCTATTTAAGGTAGCGATATAGAATTCATATATCATTAAAATTGTAATTAAAAACACTTTGTAAAAGGTATTGATTTTATATCATGTAAAAATATATGAATTAAGTTTAAAAAAAAAAAACATGTTATTGCTTTATTGTCGGTAAAATGTTCAAACCAACCAAAAATATTTCTATTTCAGAAGTTCATAATTGTGCACTATAGTTGATTGATGAAGTTAACAATATTGGATGACAATTCACTCACCTATTGTTCTAAACCCTTTTACCAGATATCCATCTTTATCAAATCATTCGCAGTTTCTCTTTGTAAGCTATGACATATGTTGTCTGATATTTTAAGGCTCTACTCCACGTCTTCCATATTGATTTAATCTCTGATAAGAATAATGTTATAATTGAGAAGTTGTATCGATGTCAATTCTCATTTTAAATTATCTCTTAATGATAGTTTAAGAACCACGTAATCCATTATTCCCCCCCCTTTTTAAACTAACATATCGTTAGTTATAAACATTTGTTATTGTTTCATTAATACATACTAAGGTTTGTATGTTTCATTAAATAACAGCTATGGAGGAGGAGATGTTAACCTAAACAATTAAGAACACGAAAAGAGCTTATATTATTTAGTCAAAATTAGGTGAAAAAATTTAAACTCATAGAGATATTGTTCTATTATATAAATCGGTGTGTTTTGACAAAAATATTTTTAGTGTTCGTATCTCAAACAAATTGAAAAAAAAAAATCAAATTTTATTCGGGATGAAGTGGATATACATTATGTAGATATATTTATTATTTTTAAATTTACTAAAATTAAGTGTAGGACAAATATATATATTAAACAAAAACCTCTCTACAAACATTCCAATTTAAAAGTAGTTATTTCTAGTTATCCCTCCCACATTATGTAACTCCTTTTAATTTTAGTTATGAACATTGTTGATTTAATAGCGAATTCTTGTTCTCTCCTCAACGGGTATAATGAGTCAGAATATAAAACAAATATTTTACACAATCTATATGATGATTTAAAATTACGATAATTATTGGAATTTTTGAAATGTCATCAAATAACTAAAATAAAAATAAAGTTTAGTATTTCTCAATTTGGGTTATCCTACATATGATGACCAATTCCAGTGTACCGAACCACATACATATTTCTTGTTAGTAATACTAAGAAAGTTGTCAAATCATAAAAAATGTTTCTTCATATTTTTTTGTTTTACCTATACAACCTAGTATAAGAAATAAAAAATAAAATAAAGAATGGAATGTTATTTACAGTATTTAAATGCTCCAATTGTTTAGTTATCCATTTGAAGACATAATTAGATAATTATTCTTCTACTTTTGTTTCATTATTTATATTTTTTGTTTACTCGTCTTTACTCATCTAAGTGTTGATGCTATTTTATCAACGATTATTATTTTCTTAGTTTATTGAAATATTTTTAAGATGTACAAATTGAAATTTTAAGGGGAGTTGGGATAACATATTACTATAATTGGTTAAATGTGTAGAGTTATTGTTTTTATAGCAATATTAAACCATGTAAGGAAAAAAAATGTTTTACACTTATTTTAGTAGTAATGTTTAAATGAATTACTAAATAACTACTAAACTTATGTTTTTTTCGTTTTGTGTAATGATTTTCATTTATGAAGACTTACTATTTTGGACAACCATTTTTAATTTTATTTTAACGTTGAACAGGCATTCGACATCGTCACCTAATAGAAGTTTAACAATCATTGAAACTCTTTCATGTAGAAATAACATTATATATATATAGTCACGAATAATATTACGTATTACATTAGGCTGACAATAATTACATTATTCTTATAAAAACGAACCTGGAACTTTATCTTGGAAATTTACACATGGAAGCTATTTGAATATTTTGAAAAAAACAATGTGTCTAAGTAATAATGATTATATATTATATATTACTTTTATGAAAATAGTAAGTTTAACAGAACTAGACATGGAATAATGGAGTTATACATTTCTTCTCATCTAAGTACACATTATTCCATAATGGTAACTTGAATTAGATATTGTTATAACGTAATAAATAACTAGATTTCATTAATTAAAATTAGTTAGGAATTGTGGCAACTTTAAGCCCATACACACATTTTTTACATAATATATGGCCAATGCAAAGTAACTTGTAAATTATCCATCTTCAATGGCATTTGAAAAGTAACTTGTACGTGAAAAGAATACAGAGTTGGTTATATGTAATATCGTAATGATCGAAAATGTGCAAATAGTTTACATAATAATTTATAAATATTATTGTTAGTTTTACACCAAAAATAGAGACAGAGGATGCATTGCGCATTGCGTTTTAACAAGATATTCACTTATGCTGAAAAAATGAATTTTAAATTTTTTCACAGTGGTATTTTTTGTTTGAAATAAATAGTTTTACGCTAAATAGAAAATGTTTAATATATAACATGTTTATTTTATGTGCCAATTCGTATTGTTTTAAAGTCCATTTATCCTTTAAACGTACAGATGGTCCGAAATATACTGTATGTTCAACTGTAAACAAGGCAAACAGTGGACTTCTGCTTCATTTATCTTTAACATCGCCAATAACTACTAAATAAATATGTATGTATTCCTTATAAAACATGTAATTAAACTAAAAATTTAATTGAATATAAAGTTGTAGTTCTTGATTATGTTTACAAATTGTTAACTACGGAAATAGAATACAATTTTATTGGTAGAGATATAATTCCGTAGAAAATTAACTTTTGAAAATTCTTTAATAAATGCTTGTGATAGAGAATTATACAACACTCGTCCCCTTAAACTCTCACTGAGTACAAATAGTAATTAAGCGTCCTTTGAGCATACTACTCAAAACGGACCGCAAATAATGAGTGATTAAAGGAACAAAGCAGAAAGTACTTTATGAATAATAACTGAAACAAATTATAGAAGTCGAAAACCTTGGAAAAATATGATCAATGAGTGATGAGAGTAAAATAGCAAACGAGGTGCATGAAAATAGAAACTAACAGAAAGTTTTGGTGCAGCAAATACTTTACAGTAATGAAAAAAGGGTGTGTAGCTAACGGAGTCTCCAACTCGGGAGACTGCTTAACATAGTAAAACAAAACGTTTATTTAAGGTGATGATGTTATAAGCTAATAGGATGTAGATGGTAAAGAATTTTATTGATCTTGAGAGTCGGAAAAAGTAGCAAATTTTATGAACAATTAAACCATGTACGGTGGACGATACAGGAGTTAATTGGTTAAATTAAGCTCTTTAATGGTTTAAGAGGACAAATTTGAAAGAATGATTTAGTCAATTTGTAGGGTTTGATTAAACATATAAGAACCTATCAAATAACATATCTCCCTTACCTGACAAACTATCAGTGACAGTAATTAAATAAACATTAATATTAGTATATTTTATATAGTTATACTTTTATAAACCACTATCAGCACACTTTAAGCAAGGTTAGTGACTTTTGTGATATTAGAATAAAGTTTACACAACCTTTATTCCTGGTATATTTGTGCAGAAGGTCAAAACCAATATGTAATATGAAAATTATATTATGTATATTGTAAATTGCAACAAAATTGAAAAAATCGATTTCCTGCAATTTTTTATATTACATATTTTACTAAAAACCCTATTTTGATTTTGTATAGAGTTAAAAACTGCGTCATAGTAATTTATTAAATCTATTTTCTATAACTTCTGAATCAGATTACTTGGGAGACAAAAATGGTATCAAAAATCAGGAAGTATATATTATTAATTTTGAAATAATAAATAATCATATCATAATCCTGTTTATCTCAGTAATACAGTATACCGTCTTAAGTGTTTGTCTCATGAATAAATATTGTAAAGTGTGTATGAATAAAACAACGAACAAGAAGATGGTACAAAATGTCATCATAAAAAGATCTCCCTACTTTCGTGACGTGAAAGTAGCTTATGAATAACACGTGGGAGTTTGCATTTATATTCAGTCATCATCAAAAACAATGGATAGTTTAAATATTCACTAAAATCTCATGATGTCCTTTATAAATAGTGCATAGAATTAAATTTTAGAAAGTAAAGATTTGTGTGATGAATTTAAACTGAGTATGTTTCACAAATAAATATAACGTAAGGCATAACAAGTTTAAAATTAGTTTTTTTTAATGTGGTTTTAACGGCCTCTAGTATCAGATATTTGATTTTTAGACTAGATAATATGAATTGGAAATATATTTATTGAAATGTATAAAAAATTAATATATTTGTATAACTGAATGTACAATGTTTAATAAATTAACTTAAAACTATATACTTCCTAAAATTCTTTAATTACAAGTTGAATTCATCCTTTATTGTAAGTGGGAATTGTTATCAACACAATTGGATTAAAAACAATAATAACTTAGTCTCCTCAAGTAAAATGGTTTCCCTTAAACGCATGTAGTAATAAACTTTGACGACATAGCCTAATAGTATACGACAGTAGTTAATTTGTTTTAAATGGAAAAAGAAATGTAAAAATTAAAATTGAATAATGATAAAAGAGGTTTCTTCAATTTGCTTTTCGTTTTAACCAACAATGTTACTGTCACAGTATCATTTTTAGCTAAATAAATTCTTAATTATTATTAGTTCACCTATTTTAAACAAATATTTTTGAACCTGTGGTTTCCTTTTAAAACAATTATGTTTTCAAAAATTTTCTTAGGGTTTTGTAAAATCTTCTATACTTTTTAATATTGTTTGTTTAATTTAACATTGAATATTTTTGATGTAATTATAGTCTTTGAAACATTCAACTATGATATTTATCCCACAGTTGTAATCACTAAATAATCAGTAACTGGTAACGATAACACTTCCGACACTGTACTAAAGCTGTACTACAGGATGTTGATTTATACGTGAAAGAGTCTCTGACTGTCCAGATTAAAGTAACGTCCAGTTACCTGAAGTAATGAGGTTTATTATTTTATCTGCCAAAGAGTCCAAATTGTATACCTTTAGGAACTGACTGCTGATGATAACCACCTGTTTTTTGTTATATTTCCTTCTCACATTTTACTGTTTGTTTGAATAGAAGGAAGCATTATGGTATAAGTGAAAATGTGTGTGTGTGTGTGTGTGTGTGTGTGTGTGTGTGTGTGTGTGTGTGTGTGTGTGTGTGTATATATATATATATATATATATATATATATATATATATATATATATATATATATATATATATATATAGTTTGTTTGTATATAGTAAATAAAATAGTATAGATAAATAGATAATGTGTTTATTATATTGTTTTATCATTGAAGATAAAAAAAAAGAAAAAAAAAAAGAAAGAAAAAAAAAGTGAAATAACAAGTAACTAATGTTAGGAAATGAATAATTATTTAATAAATAGGTTATAGAAAATAATTGTTTTCTATATCGAGACTAAAGGAAATTTAGATTTTAAAACTAGTTGTGCTAAGTTTATATATTCTAAAAATCAAAATATTAAGCTTTTTGCTTTCAGTAATATTAATTTTGTGAGTCCCCAATAATTTAACCGCGTTCCTAGGAATTAGTAAGTTAGTCTATAATGGTAATAAATTTATATTTCTTACGAAATAAAATGATTAACTACAGCGATATATATTAAATAATTTAAACTAATATTACAGTGACAGTTGTTATCATGTTTTACAATTCTGTTGTGTTATCAATTGTCGAGATATCTTCGGATTTGCATTAAACAGTTTATTTACGCACAGTGAGTACTTATAAAAATATTTTAAATTGGTTAAGATGTTAAGATAAAGGAGTTAAATTGTGATGAAAATAAAATTCCAGAATAATATTTTAGACTTTAGCTATTTGTTTGTATTTATAATATATAAGATCAAATCTCACACTTTGTATTTTCTAAAAATCAAATTTAGTGATGTTTATCCATGTTTCTTAAATACAACTTTTTTGAAAGGAAACCTAATTATTTTTTTATGTGTTATATAATTGGTTATTGGATTACAAACACTCTAGTGTTCAACATAAGAAGGAGCATTACAGTTGATAGTTACAATTAAATATTAACACTATTTGCTGAAATTAAAAACTTGATATCATGATACTTCTACAATGCTCATTCTGTCAAGCATTGTATAGACATGCTGAAATAATATTGATATATTTAAAACCCAATCTAGAACAGGGCTTTTGATACTCAGAACCCCAATATAGTGATTACGGGCATAACAATTCTTAGGGAGTGAGATACATCTAAACATTTTTCACTTAGTCTTAAATAAGATCTCTAACTTTTATCATTCAAAAGACGTCTATCTTGAACAATTATTGTTCTTATTTGAAACTTCCGCTAGGATATTACACTACTGATATTTATTTTATATTTTATTTGCTTTTACAAGATGATAAATACAGTAAAGTTTCTTGCTTTTAAACAAAAGAAAAACTAAATGACATACTTATGTATAGTTATGTTTTGAATGTTTGCCCCTAAATAACTAAGACTTTCAAAATTTTAAAATTCAGTTCCAATTACAAAACCAGGTTTTATGAATATATATTCTAAAATCACATAATAATAAATTCTGCATCATTTTATGGTTAAATGTATTATTAGTAGGTAAATATATGTAGTATAAATACAATAGTGTATATGAAATCCAACACAACATTGTAGTAGAAGGTTTGAACAGTTTATTAATAACTAGTTGTAAATAACGCATTACAGATTATTCGATTTACATGTGTAGTATGAAAACATTGTTTGTGTTTTTTCAAATCATTAGATTCATTTTTCATTTGGCCTACAGCAGTCTATGTTCATTGATTTTGACCTAATTAAAGAAAAAACTAGGTCATTCAAGTTATATTTTTAAATATGAAATTCGTGTTTGTTCTCATCTATATATTCGTTTTTAGGTTTTCCCTACTTCAGTCTGCGTTAACTGATTTCGAATTAGTTTTAAAAAGAACTAGGTCAATTTACAAGCAATAAAACAAATATTTCACAATGTGCATTAAACTATATTACAATTGTTGTAATTATAATTGGTATAAATAACCAAGACACAAGTAGTATTATATAAAGCTTATATTATCGAATTGTAATTACTTTTCATGGTTTAAATTTGAAACATTGATTTCAGTTCATTGGAATGTGTTCAAAGATTTACTTAGTCAAAGTTAGTTGGAACAAGTTTGTGTACCGTAATTAGTTTACAGTTTCAATATTCTCATAAGGCAATAAATGGTCGATTGTTTTAAAACTTACAAGTTTAATCCATTATATCTTTATTAATAATTAATTATTTTGAATATAGATCGTCTACAAAATTAGTTTTTAGGTGTTTATTTTTCTATTCGTCTATAAGCCGTGATTATTCGTCTGAAGAAAAGTGGTAATATTATTAAACCTATAAAAAAAGTTATTTGGTTCCACAGCCAGCATAAGTAAAATACATGAGGCATAATTAATGAATCATTATATTTACAAATGTTATAGAAACACCAAATTATATATTTACGTTAGACATTTTCGACACTGTATATATCTTATTGATCAATAAATTTAATTATCATACTGACCAAAGTATTCCATTATAGAAATATACGTAATTAGTGAAAAGATTTAAAATAAATATTAAGGAGATTTTTGCACATTCAATTTGTTTGTAATTTTTTTTTAAAGAAAATTATCAAGATAAAGTAGATTTTTGACAAATAAAAATGTTTGAACAACTGAATTAGACAGAGTTTCCAAGATTCTACTTAGTTATATTTTGTTTATCTCTTTTTAAATAACAAAAAACAGTCATTACTTAAATTATGAAGTAAAAGGTCATTTTTCCCTCTAGTCATTTTCCAACAAAAAGTCGTTGATAATACTAGTCTTTTAAATTAAAATGTTGCTGTAATTATCGGTAAATGAAACAATATGTAGTGTACAAGCTAAACCATCGTTGTTTTTTTAGAAGATCGTAATAACTGTTACAATAACTTATTTTGAAGCTCTACTGAACTCCTTAAATTCAGATGAGACGCGTTCTATGGAAATAGAAAATATTGCACATGACACAATATTACGTTGATTTTATCTATACATTATTCCTATTCTCATTTTATCATGATAACATAAGGGTGTTTTGTTATGTACAAATGTTAATACTTAATGAATCTATATAATTCTACTTATATACAAACGCAACTAAGAGTATAAGATTATTTCCTCATTATCAACAATTTAATAAAATTTGTGAGAGTTAGTATTATTTTAAGATTTTTCCAAGGTTTTATATGGTATTTTTATGTGTACACATATACTAACGTAGAATGAGTACTGTATGGAATTCAATCCAGAGGGTTTTCTAGGGGAGCTACAGTAACTATTCTACTTGTTTATGAAAATTTCAACATAATTGTTTATGTTGATCCAAAATAACCCGTATTACCTTGTGAGACAGTATGTATTAATAGTTATTTTAATTATGGTAATGTTCTTCTGTTCTTCGATATTCACCAATTTTGTGATATAATTGAATTTTACAAAGGCATAGAAAATGAAAGAATATAAAACCTCCTTATTTATATAAACCATCCAAAGTTGCTGAGTAAGTTGAGTTATGGTATAAGTTTAGGTTTGTTTATTATAAATCGAAAAAAATCAAGTGAATTCTCGATCACACAAACACATTTTCTTCCTATCAAATTACTTATATTCACAAATTTAAAAAATTAATAAATCTTGGGAAAACAGACGTAACCCTAAATTGAATATTATTTTGTTAACTAGTTAGAAGCGGATACATTTAGACATGCAATATTCAACCACTACTACGTTGCCACATTTATCGTAGGAATAAAGTATCATGCTACTTTGCAACACTGCATTATTTACAGGAAATGAGATCAGGCTGTTTGTTACTTTCTAATTTGTGTTGAGATTTATTTACAAATAAAACACCTCTCGGCTGCTATTTTATTATAACAAATTCACTTACATTTTCAACAACGCTAAATTCGTTCGTTCGTTCGTAAAGATAGTGATAAAAAATATGAGTAATATTTCAGCAAAAAACATCAAAGTTATGAATTCAGTGAGGTCCGATATTATTTGCGAAGTACATAAAGACGGAAGTTGAAGATTACAAAATATGGTTTTTAATTCAACAGACAAGTTTTTTAAAAGAATAAATTGATATTTCAATTTACACCATTACTTGTAATTGATACACGATATATTATTGAATACGTGGAAAATATTTGATGCACACGTAAATCCAATTTTAGCATATGGACACATATACATGTACAAACTTGGACTCACAAGTGTAAGTAGCGGCATTGTAATCATTCACTACTCAAAAATTACCTCTATTGTAATAATTGTATCAATTCCTACACAGTTTGCAACTTATTATTGCATATATGATAATATCTCACTAGCTGAACACATTTTCCTCAATAAAAATGAATTATTAAATAAAATAGTAGTTTTAATTTAAGTTTGATGAATTTTAATCTTGTGTATTTTATTACTCGTGAACATAGTAGGAAACTGGTAACCAAATAAAGCTATATCCAATAAACTGTTACCCCTCGAAGGTATCAATAAGATAAATAGTGTAGCAGGGTAAATTACATCATAATAATTAGTATAATTAATATAATATCAGAAAGAGAAGTCTCAAAAAAGAATGGGTCAAAATGAAGAATTATTTGAAAGAGTTTAAAACTATTGATTTTAATTGAATTATATTTGAATATGCCAGTTGAAAATAAACGGAAATCAAAATATTATCTGAAATTTAGAACATTGGCGAAAGTTATTTTGTAAAGTGTTATTGGATAATGTTAACGAACCAGCTTGTGGTTATGACAGCCATTAACAAGTAAATTAGCATTCTCCTGTTTATAAACTTCATTGCTAAGTGTAACGCACGAGTTTTTATTTTAATGCACTAACCAACATATTAGTTTTATGCCGTTCTCCGCATGAAAAGAAAATTTTATTTAATCGTTTTTTTTCGTTATTGTGTGGACATATTTTTTTAAATATTTATTCCAATATTCTAATTTATAACCTCTAAAGTAAATGTTTGAATTTACTGTCAATCCATTAGTAATTTTTTTTTTCTAACTCTGGAAATCAATCTAACTATTGAGCATCATTGGATGCTTGAATATATTTTGAAATTATAAAAATGTGTCAAACCGTAAACATTATTTTAAAGTTTATTTATCACTTTGGTTTACCGTATCAAATGTGGTGCTTTTCCGTAGCAAACAACTATTGTCTGAACATAATTACTTGCAAATTTCATACTACAGAGAAAAAAGAAAAAGATAATTTCCTTAGATATTTATATTATCTCTATACATTAATTTATTTTGTAATATGAACACATAGGGGAATGTAAAATTTTTATTTATTTTTCAAATTCTCATACCAGAAGTAGCAGTTTCCAATAAAAAATCGATTTGACTTTCAAAGGATTTTTAAATTCAATGCCTATATAAAGAGTAAAGTCATCATCAGGTGCCTCACTTTTTGTCATTCAACTTTTGTGTCAAACCATTTATTCTAAAGCCTCTAGGTACTTTTCGAGATGACGATTGTATCGAAATACATAAATAAATTATATCTTATTTCAAGTGTCTGTATATACGTAGAAATATGTATTTTTTTAAACTGTTGTTCTTTTTTCGTATTTAACTCATATATGACGCCCATATATTATTTCCATGATTGATTGCCTTAAATCCAGGAGATCACATTATGCGTTTTGATGGACTAAGCAATAAAAAACGAAATGGTTTTCAATATATTAGGAAAATAAACTTATATAATATTGATAGAAATGAAATTTATCAAGGGGAGTCAATATATAAATAATCTTTCTAAAAA
Organism: Aphrophora alni; assembly: GCA_963513935.1. Taxonomy (NCBI): domain Eukaryota; kingdom Metazoa; phylum Arthropoda; class Insecta; order Hemiptera; family Aphrophoridae; genus Aphrophora; species Aphrophora alni. Next base: position 134,252,902 of record OY740769.1, on the reverse strand, counting down.
AAAGCCTCCTATAATAATTTATATTTCTTTGTTAACAAAATAATTCAATATACAAATTAAATTATATTAAAAAATATTTCCGTTAAAGAAATTTATTTTTCAAGGAAATAATGTAATATTTAGTAATTATTGAAATATAGTACATCTTCAGTAAAATATCAAAACAACTACAGTGTCTAAAGAGCATAATTATTTTGAGCTACCTGAGGACAATTCAAAGGATTTCTGTTATTACTAAAAATATATGGACCTTAATTTAAATAACTCAACACAAATATGGACTACTTTCTATTGTAAAATATGTTAGCTTTGTTGAATGGTGAATTTCATTAAAAATAGCAGGAGTTACTTTGACGATATTTGGAATTATTGTACTAGTGTTAGAATTTATTTCTTCTGGAATTTGCTTATAATACGTTATACGGGATGATGTGCCTCATAGATTAAATTAAATAATTTCCTGCTTTATCCTAAACCGGCAACGTGGGGTTTTATATAGTTTGTTTAGTACTTAATAAATACAAAAAATACAATGAATTGTTTTAAATATTTTAACATAGTGTAACAAAATGTACCTACATTTATATTATAGTTTACTCTTTTTATTACATAAGTAAAGAGAATTGTCGAAATTTTAAATCAACAATACTTAAAGTTTATATAAATTTTAGGGAAAAGTACATTCACAAATTACTAGTTTAAATACGCTATAAATTGAACGACATAGCAACAAATTTCAACGAAATTCATTTCTTGTTTACACAACTTCTACAAGTGAACAATATGTTGTTTATTCGTATAAGTGTGACACATAATATGAAAGAAAGTTAGTTAAAAATCTTGCAAATCATACTAACTAATCTGATAAGAACTGTTTATTTTCTTAAAAAATACTGTCAACAAAGGTGTATCTTTTACTATAATTCAGAAATAGAAATCCAAATTCTTGTGTAGGTTAGGCAATTAAATCACTTAGTAGTTCTCCTAGCAGTCATGCTGCGGTTAAAGTAAGATGTAGGCTTGACGTATAGGGTAAATGTGAAGAATCATATTGAATAGGACCTCCCCTTTTCAAATTATTAAAATTGTATAAATGTTCCATAAGACATATCTCCCAATTTTTATTTAATAAAAATTATAATAATAAAGATATTATATGTCTACTATAAAGATCCTAACTACTGAGGAATCGCCGACACTTTAGACAATGAAGTGGCTAATGATCCTACCCATCGAAGAAGTTCGTTGCTAAATTTTACATATTCTATAAATTTCTCTAAATATTGCAATATGTGTTTCTGTTAGGTTAAATTTGGTTTGTAAGCATGGTTTTATAAACCAATATGTGAGTTCATTAACCATAAAAAGTGGTCAGCAATCTATTAAATAGCAACCGATATTGTATTAATAACATAACTTCTAAATTTGAAAAAAAATAATAAGCCATAATAACTACGAGATGAAGGGAATTAAAGGTAATGTTGGAAGTTGGTTGTTTTAAAAATATTTGAATATCAATTTTACTTAAAACAATTGGTTATGAAATAAAAAAATGGCGGTGGTTTAGGTAGTTACTCATTATATACACCACAAATGAATCAAACAATAGCTAATTTATGTATATTTTAGGTCAGTATATATTACGTAAATAATAAGTAGTAAAATGTATTACTAAAATAGCTGTAGTCCTACTATTAAATTATGTTAGAGAACTTTTTATCATTGTTATATCTCGCTTCTCATCATGTAATCATGGTCAGTGTCGCCTTGAATTTCATAATACCATATAAGTCTATTCAGTTAAAAACTTTCAAGCTCAATATCAAATAGAACAACAACAATAACTGATCATAAGTGCAAAACACAATCGTTTCCTTAAATCCGTCAAGGAATTATATGGAAAGCAAAATTTAAGTCGAATTTAATAGTCATACGAAACAGTCATACCAGTTAGTCACAAATACATTCGTAACCGAAAAACAACAATATAAATTTAACATATCCGCCTAGAACCCAAATGTCAGTGAACGTGCACTAAGTAGAGGCCTCCACTAATTCACCCAGATTATATTTGCTACAAATTCAAGAAGAAAGAAAGAAGGACAAATTTTCTTAAGCGTTTTGTTTATTATTAAGCATCAATTTCTTAACTAACAGTATCTATAATCAAGACTATCAAATATATGTTTGTTTATTGGTGAGATTCCTTTCAATGTTAGTAAACATATATGTGAAAATTGTAAAAATCTACCAGTTTTAGTATAATATTTAATGGACACGCCAAATTAAAGGTTGTTTGTACTTTAAGTTCTGTTAAAATGTATGATAAATTTAAAAATTATTTTACAAAATACAGAATATTGAAAATTAGTCGTAAATAGACGCATATCGAAGGGCATAATGAATATGTCAAAGCTTGTTTAAATTACAGTTTAACAACAATACATGGTATCAGAGAGTTGATGTCGAATGTTAAAGTTCAACGCGCGTATAACATTTTACATTCATAGCATATATTAAGTCCTAAATAAACTTTCAACAGTAATTTATGCACATTAAAAAACACATGAAATTAGGTTAGGAATATATTACTGCATTAGCTGATAATGATAGCTGAACAATAACTGATTACGTACGAGCATGCAATCCACAAAACACTGCAATGGTGTTAGTACCAAATGTAAATAGTACTGTTATTAAAATCTGCCCTTTAAACTATATCTCCGTTTTTATTCATTCTAACGTGTACAAAGAGAAGAAAATGAAGGTGATAAAGGAAGGAGAGATTTGCGAAGAGTTAACTATTGAATAAAACTGTAGAGAATAAACTCTAGACCCCCAATAAATATATTCTTAGGAAATAATAAGCGATGTCGTTACCCTGTTAGACTTATTGTTATTGCTGAGATAACTCTTATCACTAAGGGTTATTACAGCGATAACAATCACCTTATAGAGTATCGATAACCCAACACATAATGTCTAGTCTCAGTTACAAAAAGGAGAAAAACCTTAAAAGGGATAAATTTATTTCTATACGGCTAAAGAAAAAATGTGATTAAAAAAGTAAATCGCTCCTTAATGAAAATAATGAGTTTTCCACATTACACATTTTTGAAATTAGTTTACAAAAAGTTAACAATACAAATAACACTTTAATAAATAATCACAAATCATTTCATTTCCCTGTAGTATGTCATACACTTACTAAACATGATATAAAATGACTGAATAATTTATAGTGACTGAATATATATATATATATATATATATATATATATATATATAAGGAAGTTTATCAGTTTAACTTTTTGTTCTATATATCTTATATATAACAAAAAGTTAAACTGATAAACTTCCTTAATGATAAGTTGACTAACTTATTCTGTTTAGTTCGACCAATGAGAAATTCTAATATATATATATATATATATATATATATATATATATATATATATTAGAATTTCTTATTGGTTGAACTATACAGAATTAGTTAGTCAACTTATCATTAAGGAAGTTTATCAGTTTAACTTTTTGCTCTTGCATAAAACTAAAGGTTACACAGCTTTTACTTCCAGGTTAATAAGAAATACGGTTTTCAGTATAGATAATATACTTACACGTTTAATTAAGTACCTCAGATGGAATGCTGTAAATAATTATTACATCGAATGGAAAGTATAAGTGAAGTTGGCTTTATATAAATATCCACACACCCACAAACACACAAATTCAATAATTATTAATGTTTTAAAGAAATATTTAAATGATGTATTATTGATTATAATTATAAAAAATATATTATTCACCAAACCTAGTTTTATATATTTAAAATCAATATGGAGTCGTTTTATTTATTTATTTACGGCAATATCTGGATATTTTGTGGCAATTTTAAACAATAAAACAAATATCCAATTACATATAATTATAATTTATCATTATTCTGTTGGTGTACCATGGACATTTGAGCGAGAGCTACAAATATTATATTTTAAGCTATTTTATTATAAATTTGATCATACATTAGAAGGCTGAGGTATACATATTGTAACAATATTTAATAGTTTTGTCTTACCGTTATTAAGCAATAAACAGGTCTAACAGAGTGATTGAGACAGATGTCAACATCATCAGACTATCAGGTAGTAGCTACAGCGATTTGATTATTAGAGTTTGTGTAATAGCAATGACTACATAAATACTATAAGACACGACATGGCCATGTTAAATATTCTACGCTTATTCTTGAGTTGACCAATACCCGCTAGGTCGCTCTGCTAGAGAATCTGAAGTTGATGTGACTGGCGCTAGGTGGCTCTACGGTCAAACAATGTTTCAGGCGGGTAAGAGAAAACGCACTGATGCCACATATGGGACCAGAGATGCGAGGGAAGGTCGAGAATCGCTTATCTCAGCGCACGAACTGATTACACTGACTATGCTGACGGAAGTAAGTGAGAAGGTTTGTGAGAGAGAGGTCAACATTTGTACAATCTCAACCAAGTGGGATGCGTACAGTCAAGCACCTGCTGCTAGCGCTTTCTGATAGCTGTGTGTCAAACTTGTGACGAACAGCACCCGTAAAGCGTAGACTATTTCCCTATCCTATGTCTTGTCTTATAGTATTTATGTAGTCATTGGTAATAGAGTTATAGTTTCAAAAGACTCACAGTACGGCTTTGCGCTTTCAACTTATTTTATTTGTATTTAGTTCTATTAGAAATACATAAACATATATTATAATTTATTTGTACTAAAAAATCCTTCTTTTTTGTTGTATTAGCAGCTGTGAGAACTAACCCGGGGACAATGAAATATGTAGATTTACACAATTTCATGAACTAATATTGACAATTTTTTTCTTTAACTACGGTATATAATTATATGAACTCATATTGTGTTTCAGTAGTAAACTTGTTTTCCTAATAATTTTAACCTGAGTTTGAATGAATTTTATTCTTGGAAAGTAATTCACAAAATGCATACAATAACAATTTTATTGTTTTTAGTTCCATTTAGTAGTAAACCGGTAACACATTCTGTCATTTGTAGAAGAAGAGTTAACCAAATACAACCTATCGGACAAATGTTTTATACGTAAATATCATATATAGAGAGTTGGTAGACTTTTTACGGATGTAAAATCTTATTAGAAGAAAAACTATCATATTTCAATCATTATACCATTACGAAGTAAGCTCAAAATAGTAAATTTATCTTTTAAATTATATTATCTTAAGCAAATTATACTTTTAATTTTTATATGCAATTCTAAAAAATATATCGGAATCTAACTCAGTGGTTCACATTTTATCAAACAAAATAATGACAAATCTAGTTACAACCACGTTTCACTCACTCTAAACCCCAACTCTACCCTAACCGCAACTCGATTTTGTACGTGGGTCACACAACCCTCATTTCAAATATGTAGTCATCCAGATAACTCAGTTTATAAATACTGTGTAGAACAGACACATGGTGAGAGAATTTTTATTCCAAATATTTCAATTTGTTTCAAAAACGAGACTATACTAAATAAATAATTGTTAATTTTTCCATATATAACCGTGTAATTTGAAAAAAAAAATTGCTTTTTAATTTAACGGAAATAAAAAAATGAATACCTGCAGTGTTTTTGTGGAGTTTGCGTCCTTTTTCTATGTGAAAGCAAAATTAACTATATTTCACTAACGCCTATTGTATTATTCGTGTAGTAATAATTAACAACTTCTATTTATTATAAATTACAAATCCCAGAGTTTCTATATGAAATTAAACAATTTAATTATTGATGCATGGATTAAAAATAAATATTAAATAATATGTTATAAGGTTTGGAATCGATAGTGATTTGCTTTAATAAAGTAAACACACATAAAACAGGAATTATAACCTGATAGAAATCTTCACGTAGTGTTCTCGCTATTTACATAATTCCGATGACATCCTAACTACTGGGAAAAATAAAAGTAACTATAATTGTCACAATAAATTATAACTCTATGTAAATGTAACATGAATAAATTTATTGGGTTGTTATTTAATGAAAATCTTTAAAAACAACTTTCTTTATTTCTGTGTTTACTAAATCTACACTGGTTTTGAGTGCAGTCAAAAGATATTCATAATAAAATTATTAATATTATCGACAACTTTTAATATAAGTAATTCTACGAAACCACACAAATAAATCAGAAATGAATTTATAATTAGTTTTTACCTGGCTCTCTTTGAGCTTGTTAAAGAACTCACTATTTATTCAAACAATCGACACCATTGTCATGAAGAATCATTTACGATCTTGTGAATATTTTGAACTATATATATTTTTTAGCAATGTTTTATTTAATATCTGCACAAATATATGAATAATACGAGTTTAATTCCTTACGGAAGATCACTTTAGATCATACTCAATAATTTTATCATCTAATAAGCCGACCAATCATGTTTACCTAACTAACTTTTTATTTGTAGGTCCAATAAGAAGTGCAAATTAGTTTGGATAACTTGACAAGGTACATCCTCTAGGTCAAATTTATTACTAGAACAATATTGTATTTCTGAATATTAGAGGTCAAAATATTATTCAAGAATTAAACCGTAATAGTAACTATTTTTTTATGAGGTTTAGTGTTTTAAAAACACACAAAAAACAATTCCTCTTGTAGTAGTTTTAGCCTATCATTTGCTACGTCATATATTTTTCGTCTCTACCTTCATCTTAAAGCTTGTATTCGTATTGATTATTATATTAAAACAAGCAGATTTTCATATGTTTATTAAAACACATTCGTTCAAATATTCTTCTCAGAAACTATCTAATTTGAAACACTGATGTTTTATTTGAAGCGTCGATTTACAACTAATATTATATACCACAAATTAAGTACAATCTATTGAACAAACTTTAATAATTAGAGACAAAACATTGTATAATCGTTCTAAGTCTATCAAAAAACTTTTTTTTGCATATTACTTTATGTTTTTAAATAACCTTAACACTTTAGGTAAAGGAATTTAAAATGCAAGATGTAGAATTATGTCCACTATTGATTATTCAACAACCCATTTTTAATACTTTTTGTAAGTGTGTTATACAATAAAGGCGTTAATATTTAAAATATAATTTAGTCAATTTCACAATTATAAAATATAATTTTATGAACAGTTTTTTTGGACAACTCGGTTACAAGTTTTCATCGATTCTTCGACATTCATCAATGGTAAACTTTCATCATCCTCCGGTGCATGATATTTTGTTTTTCATTGATGCGTCAACAGGACTATAACAATATTCTATTGAATTTAGGACAAATCATTCACAACATGTAATAACTTTATTGTTTCTTATTTTCTTCTCCGTGGATCTTTTTCAACCTGGTAAAGTAAAAATTTCTAGTATGTTCAATACTCAATCTAAATACTTTGTTCATTTTCTTACGTCCGTCTCTATGATAATTTTGGGGAGTACCGCAGGCGTTTTTACCCCATTTTTTGCGCAGTAAATTGTGTGTGCGTTCATACAATAACGTAACAATTGATTTTAGTGTATTCCTCAACTATGTAATATACTAATAGTTTAATTATGTTTAAATATGGTTTAATTATGTTACATAATCTCTCCTTTTATATAGTTAATTATTATTTGTTTTCCCCCCTTTAAATTAGTGTACCTTTTAGAGACTTAAAATCAGATTAAATGGTATACGAGTACATGTATGTAAAATACAAATGCCCACATAATGCGACTGGTGGAAATATGCACATAACTAAACGATTGGGCCACAAAAGTACCACTGCAGTGAATGCAATATTTATGTGAACAAAATGAGACAGTCTATATTATGCTCTCGTCGTATTGTAGCATATTCGCTTTTAAATAGAACCAAAATAATAGAAAAACAAAATAACAGAATTTAATAAACTAGTAGCATTTAAACAGACTTCAAAAAATATGACTTGTAATTTGTGAGTGTTTATCACGAGGTAGAAGGAAAAGGGGAGAAGAGACGATAGAACAAGAAGAGTGTCAGTCCTCGGAGAGTGGCGCTACAGGTTGGTCACTCGCATAGGCATTTTTTTCCAAAATTATAAATGTTGATATAAGAGGGGTAGTAGGCTTTTTAAAATAAAAATTAATAACTAATTTTGATGAATAAAATGTGCAATTATCTCAATGTAAAGTAAATATCTCAATAAAGGGAAATGTTTCGATTAAGCTTGTGATGTTTTTTATATTTAACCCTAAAAATTACGATCAGCGGTCCTTCGTGATATATCTTTTTGTCGACATGATTAATTAACCCCCCCTCCACCCCAGGCGAAAAATTGTGGTTTCCCTAGAGGGGTTTTCGGCTGCAAACAGCAGTAGGCGTGGCAAAATCGTTGTTATTGGAATGATAATAAATAGGTTTTCCGAGTTGAAGAGATATATTGAACTATTAAAAATTATCATCTACTTCCATTATAATCTGTTATGATATTCGTACTTTACAAATAAGTGAGAGAAATCCACCATATTTGGTAAATTGTGCAGCCATATTTTCTATTTTTTTTTAATTGTTTTAGTGCAAATTATTGAAAGTAATATCACTGCAAATGGTTGGATATTTCCTATTTGCACTTTGCATGCATATGTATTTAACTCTCAAGTCTGAGGCTTTTGGCTAAGGTGTAAACAGAAAAAAAAAATGAAAAGTTATAATAAGGTATGCTGCAGTTGAGTATTGAATATGAACTCTGTATTAAATGTTTCATAATACTTATATTTAAAATAGAGGATATTATAAATTTAAACAATAAAGTAAATTTATTGATATAGACTATTACAAACGTTATCAGATTTAAAATTTAGAGGAACGTTCTAACTTATATATATATATATATAATATATATATGTTAGAATATATATATATATATATATATATATATATATATATATATATATATATATATGTATATTATATATATATATATATATATATATATATATTCTAACATGTTTTTATTTTTATTTTTAATAAACACAGTTACAATCCACTAGTGGCTTGTTGTGTAAAGAGTTTATGTTATATAATTAAATAAAATATTACCTTTATCCTAAATTGTAATGGAAGTCACCTTATGATATATTTATTTATTTAGATATGAAATAGTATAACGAGATAGATTTAAAGTAGCCTACATTAGATTTGACATACTCTTGATACGAACGTCTTCTAAATTGGAATATATGACGTATATGACTTCAACAATTGTTATAAGCAAAGATACATATTCAAATATTATTATAAACTAGAAATATATGTAGTAATTTATTTTATCCCTCTTGTCAGAACGTGTGGTTTTAATGTTCAGATTTAAATGTAATTTATTTTTCTTGAACTATAAACCGAATAAATACTAAACAGATTTGAATAGGGAATGGTTTTTGAACTAGTTTAATTGATCAGTCACTTGAAATAAGTCCTGACACTATGGATACTTAATTCCATTTTGAATTGTGGAAGGATTTATACGTTAAAGTTATTTACATTTGTTTGTAATTGAATAATTTTGTTTTCCAACACTGCTGGTAACTGAATAAAATTACACATTTTAAATGAACAAAATGTTACACTATCGACCCATTTAAACAGAAAGATTTGTTATTGATGAAGGTTTCTGGAACATATACATTTTTTTAATATTATTTTATCTTTATAATGAATAAAATTGCATTTATTGATAATTATCGTTGAACAATATCCACAAAATAGTTTGACAACATTTAGAATGATGTCTTAGAAAGAGAACTAAATGTTGTATAATTTAACAAAACAGCATGGGATATGGTTCGGTTTTAGATAGCAGTATTATGATTAGGTTTATTATCTGATATAACAATGGTATAAACCCTTGAAGCAGTAAGACAGAGTTTTATTTTTTGGATTTATTCGTAATGGGGTGGCTTATAACGCCAATTGGCTTATAGGTCTACGGTAAGCCTCAGTAACTTTTGCTCCTAAAGAAGTAATTCTATATGCAACTGTTAAAGAGTTAAAAGACTCAAAGTACAACTTAAACATCAAAACAAAAAATTAGGCTTTTTCTAGTCCATTTTATCCACTAAAAACAGTTGAACCAAAATTTAAAATGTAAATTAGATAGATTATTATTTATTGAAAACTACTATATCTTAAAATATAAAAAATAACGTTCTAATTATCTAAATTTTGATACCATGTAAAAAATATATTTTTTTAGTTCTAGTAAATTATCAAATTGTTTTACAAATTCTACCCTATGACGTAATATAAATTTAAAGAGATCTTTCAAAGAATGAATGTAACTAAGACTTTTTTTTAACTGTAATTTACTTTTACAAAAGTAAATCAAGAAAATATAATATTAGCCAATTATTAGTCCAGCTATAAATGGAATAAAAGTTTTGTTGTATTTTTCGAATTTCTAGTTATTATACTCAATCTACCTTAATATTTATATAAGATGGAACTGTTTTACGTACAACTATTGAATAGATGTTTGAAAAAGTCTCATATTTTGTTTGTCAATAATTTTAGCCTTTGTAGAAAGTTGGATGTAAATATATATACAAGAATAAAATTATCAATATTATGTGTAAAATATTAATCTATCGCTAAAATTGGTAATTTCAATGAAACATTTTATTGTTAGCTGCCATATTGAAAATTAATTGGAGGTATCAAAATGGTAAAACTCCCAAAGAAGACAATTAAAAAGGCAAATGTTACTGTTTCACTTGTTTTAATATATCAAAACCTTTCCAATTAAAATAACTGGTACAGGTATAACTCTCTATTGCTCAATGAAATTATGTGTGTTTAGAACTTGCTTTATATTTCAGTTAAATTTGCTTTAATCTTATCTTATATCATAAAACTAATAATGAAATGTCGAAGTTTTCTTTCTTTCATTTTAAATTTATTGTAGGCTACCTACCTACTTCTCATCATTCGGAAAGAACAATATTTCATAGTTATAAAACGGTATATTATACAAAAGAATCTCGATAGAATTTGTACGTTTTTTAATATATCTAATATCCGAATTATATACACACACTATTAAAAAAAATTAACATGGAAATAAAAATATTCAATCCTTCAAAACTCAGAATTTTCACAGTTTGTGTTAAAATATTTATAGAAAGATCTGATTATTGAATATGTTTCAATACATACGAATTGGTACTGACAAATGTGTATTCGTTTAATTAATCATGGTTTACGAAAAATTCTATACAAAGCTAAAGTCTGCAAAATTGTGAAAAGGTTTTTGATTTTCTTTGAGTATAAATATATGAAGCTATGGAATTTTATGATACATAAAATTATCGAATAAAATATAACGTGCAAACTTAAATTTAAAATAATGATAATTATATTCAATTGGTGATGTGTACAAAATAAAATTGTATTTCAATCATAAATTAATATAAATAGTTTACATATAAAAATCATCCAATGTTCTAAAATATGTATTTTTATCCAATTGTATACCACGTACGATTGTTGAGTTAATATCTATTAAAGGGTGTAAAACTCATGAGTGGAATACGAGGGAGGATTCAGTCTCACAATTTCAATCTAATCGAAATGATTAATAACCTAATGATAGGGAATTTAATGGTGGGTTAAAGTCCATTTAAATGGTTTCATAATGTGAGATTTTCGGAGATCAGTAAATTTAAAACATATTTTATGAACACTTTCAATATCTTACCTTAAAGAGCGACTCTTTCAAGAACGCGAGACTGAAAGAGAAATTATTTTCAAGCAACTTCCTATTGTTCTTAAACACTTTTTTATTTTATTTTTTAAACTGTCCTAACTGCAGACACATTTCATGGAAAAGATAAACCTAACTACTTGTTTTAACCCCCTTGTTGTTATTTTCTGAGCAGTTCCCTACAATAACGGTAACACCCTAACCTAACCTAACCCAACCTAACCTGACCTAACCTAACCTAACCTAACCTAACCATCCTAAGTTGACATTATACAACTGATACTACTGACCGACGGTACTTGGTAAAACTCCCCTTCAGGAAAGACGACCACAAACACAATATTTAGTAAATTCTATTTTTATTAGGTCTTGCCGACCTTAGTTTCCCAGTGACGGCATTTCGAGGCAGATTATCACAGACTCCGGCAGTCTGTGTTAAACTACCCCGAAAATGCCGTCACTGGCGAAACCATGGTCAGCAAGACTCAATAAAAAGTAGAATTACTAAACATTGTGTTTGTGGTTTTATTTGCTAAGTTGAATTTCATAGCCTCCAACTCATAAGAAATTTAGTTACACAGTAAACATAGGATCAGAAAAATGTTAGTCTAATTAGAAAAAAACAAGTTTTAACGAAATGAAACTAATTATGAATTAGGATTTAATACAAACAAAGCATCAAATTTGAAAATATCAGCTATTCAACATCAAATTAATAGATTTGAGAACTATATTGCATGTTTGTTTCTAACGTCAAGCATTTTTTAAATCAAATAAATAGAAGCAATGTCAGTAGCTTTAGAATTAAATGAAAAACGTTGCTCTACAGCTTCTGTGACATCCAATATTGAGCCTTCCTTTCTGAATACTTTGAACGAAATTGCCGTTAAAATCACTTTTATATGCCGTTAAAGGCTTGGAAATACAACTAGTAACATTATTTGCAGTTTTATTAGTGACGTAAATTACTGACTTTATAAATTAATATTTCTATTTTGACTATATTAAATTTCAAGTAGGCCTACAATTTATTAACATATCATATTTTAAAATTATGTTTTATAATTTCGGATATACAAATTCAAATATTTCTTTATATTTATCGCAGTATTTGAAACAGTAACTACCTATTAACAAAAAAAGAGAAAAAAAAAAGAAAAACTAATCATATGTATTTATATAATGGGCCTTGAATCATGTCCGTTTGGAAATAGCAAATATGAGAGGTAAAATAGCATTTAACGTTTTAAATAATAATTAAAAAATGAAATTATATCGCTTTGAAGAAACCATCGTAGAATTTTTAAACTCAATATTGATCTTCTATTAAAACAAATAATTTATTAAGATTCCGATTTTTAACCAAGGATATTTGTGATGGAATTACATTACATATACCTTCATAGAATACACATTTGTGTGTTAGATAACTTATTCCATACACCTAATTTATTACAAATTATTCCGATATAACAAATTTGTTTGAGTCATAAGCCACATTTAATTTTAATTTGATAGAAGTTGCTTTGGAATGCTGTGATAGTTGACGTCTTTATAACTTCAAAGAGGCGATTCAAGAGATCGGTAGGATTTAGTTATGATTGTGTTATAAGGATCTACTCTCAAACAAATTTATTTTAATCAAGCCAGACCCCTTTAAAATAGTACAATTTTGTATTTTCTCATGATAAAAAGTTTCTGTTAAACCTTATAAACAGAATTGAAAACCAATCTAATCAAAAATTAATTTTCCTCCTAATATTTTACTTCAACAAAACAATACTGATAGAAATTGTACCTCTATAGCCTGTTCGTGGAACTAAGTTGCAAGGAATATACTTGAAGTAGTATACTCTACACGTAGGCCTACTACCAATAACATGCACATAATATTATTGAACCTAATCATTTAATACTATTATAACAAACACATTTTTATGTATGAAGAGTCATACCAAAATATATAACGCATACCTTAGGATCGTATTTACTGAAGAAGATAAAATGGAGAGCAAACAAATGTTTTGTTTTTTTCCGAAATAAATGCTGTTAATCTCTCTGGAATGAAAGTAATTGTGATTATTTATGAGGGAAGGTGAATGAAAAAGCATATACCTTTACTCAAAAGTTCAAGTACCCAAAAATGATATTATGTGTAGAAAAAATCACCCAGAATATTTTGGTCTAATTAGCCCATTAAAAATTAGTCTGTCTGTTGTAAAGTACTTTGAAGAAAGCAGAAAAAATTATTAATAAAACAAAACAAATAAATACAAAACTGTTCTCTTGAAAACTTGAAATGAGTATATATATATATATATATATATATATATATATATACAGGATGACACGCTAGTAACCGGTATAACTTTGGGAGGTGATAGAAGGCTTAAAAGTAAGCAAAACTGTTCTTATGATCATAGGTCCGGAAACTTTTTGTTTTCCGTCTGTTGTACCTTTTTTGTTTCAAAAATTATTGATACTTATAGAAAATCCAAGATTTAAATCTTATTTATGTATGTTTTCAAAATGGCGACTTTATATATATTCTTCTCGTTTTTTTCACTCGGCAGTCATGATGAATAATTTAGTAAACACGAAGCTAAACTTTAGAAGCTATTATATTACCTAAATCACCTTTATATCGTACATTTACGTTACAACCTGTATGGATACCACTTTAATTTTCTCCCTAAATGTAAAAAAAGAAGAAATTCTGACTTTTTTTTCGAAATTGCATACTTTGTGGAGAAATGTTTATTAGCAAACACATGGGGTAATAGGGCTTTAAATAAATAATTATCGAAGGTGTAAAAAGTAAAATTTAGGGGTTTTTTTATAACAATAACAACACAAGTTATAATTTATATATGATACTAATACGAACCTTTAAGTCTAGACATATAATATTCACCAAATAACCTACATACAAGTTAAGAAACATTCCTAATTATTCATTCATAATCCACAGTTTTATTTCGATTTCAAGACAGTCTAGCACAAGGCAAACTTATAATTTGTTTGTGAAATTATAAGTGCCTTATCATTTTTGTTTTGCCTTATTATGAAATTTCACCGAGCTAGTATTATTGATTAAATAATTATTTCAAGTGAAAAGTATACGACCTAGACCGGGAATCGAATCCCAAGCTCCTGGATTCGATTCCGGGTCTAGGTCGTATATTTTTCACTTGAAATATTTTTTTAATAGACTGAAGATATTACATCTGAAATTATTATGTCTTTAGATGATATTATGAAGTTGCATGGGATTTAGTACACAACTAGCAGTCGTATATAGTATAACGTAATTTTACAAAATTTAAGTTTTAATATTAATTACTCTCATTCGATAGCATGGAAATCACAATTTTAGAAATACGTGATTTAAACAATTTTATGTTTTAGTGTTAGATTTTGTGACTAGATAATGTTTTCACCGAACTTTAACTAAAGGTGACATTAAAGATGTCCTTATGATAGCCTATACATATATTAATTAATCTATTTATTTACAGTTACTGTCATCTTTCGACTAAAATAAATGTAGTGATTTTTATAACAATAACTTCTGAAAGGAATATAAACCCTTCACCATGCAACTGCATGCGTCATACTGAATTTAAAATAAGTATAATGTGTACTCGATTTACATTTGGGATTGTAATTCTTTCCTTCTTTTTAAAATTACTGTTTTGTAAAACATATAGAGTTCTTATATTTACATTAAAGTCATCATAATTACAGAAATAGCTACATATATGTATAAAACTACTAAACTTTATGATAAAATATTTGTCTAAAGAGGTTATAAATTTCGTTAATTTGTGTACAATTGTTGACTTAGTTCAATATATTAAACAGATAAATATTAAAAGTCACAATTTGTCTAATCGATTTCAATTTACATTAGATAACATAAAATGTATATTTCTTTACTTATGGAAATGCATTGAGTGTTTTTTTCTCTGCTAAAATATCAATAAAGAATATTATTACCCAATAACAACTTATTTTATTACACGTAGAGAGTAAATCGGTACTGTGTCTCTATAAAGATATTTTTAATAGCGGTTTTTTATGGTTGTTTAGCAGGGTATTTAAAGATTTCTTTTTATAAGTATTTTAGTTGTTAGGTAGAATATAGGAATGGTAGTTTATGCCTAAGTTTACTAAATTTTAGATTCTACAGACGTTGGCTGTTGGGATTTTATTCAGAATAATATAATGTTAGATATTTAATTAAAGCAAATGCCACTTTTTTCAAAAATGGTCAATTGACCAAAAACGGTCAATTGAAAAAATATAAAATATAATGGTATTTTTTTATTTTTATAAATTTTTAATAAATCTTTACATCACATACCCGAATGTTCTAAATTTATAATCACAGGTACGTAAACTTACAATCAGTTTTATGTATATATTACTTTCCAGATGTTAATTTCAAATTAAGGTACTGACTTTTATGTTAATGTGGTATATTCACAAACTTATAAGTAATTACTTGTCAGTATGTAACTAAACAAAAACTACATGCCGCTAAAAACAAAGATGGCATATAGGTTACGTCATAGGCTTGAGGATTGGTATGACGTCATAGGTTAGGTTAGGAGTTAGGTTGCTTCTCCGGACCATAGAGTCCGGATCAATACATTTATTGTTGACGGATCTGGTTTACCCTGATTTCTGTAAAAGTTATTTTTTAATAAAAGACCAAACTCAAGATATTTGAATATTTTATCCAATTGTATGTATCGTCTAGCTACAGTAAATCTGTTAATATTTAAATTATCGTAGAAACAATAACAAATAATACTCCTTTTGACAACTTTTGATTTTTAATACTTAAGACAGGCCAAACTTAAAATCATATTTTTGTTTCCATTTGTACGAAAGTTTAAATGAGCAAAATAAAATTTAAGAAAACTTGTCATAAAATTTCTATCTTCCATCACTTCTTAATGGAGGATTATTATTGTTATATTTTCTCTCTAAATATGTTCCCATTTAAAACAAGTTTAGACAACTCTGTAAAATAGAAAGTAAAATATTTATTTATTTCATACGATAATTCACAGGTGAAACTCAATTTACTTGTAAAAGGAATCTTGGTTTAATTTAGTCATAAATAAACTACAAGGGCTTTGCTAATGTAAATAATGTAGACATGTAAAGTAGTCTCGAAGTTTATTCTGTAGGAGAGAGACAGAACGATCGTTTCTTTGGTTCAATATGTTATGCTTAAATAAGCCTCTCTTTGAAAAAATTTCTCTTGTATATCTGTGTTAACGGATATTTTTTTAAAACAACTCTTTTTGATCGATAGTGTAGGATTAAAAGCAAAATTGAGTTATAATATTTTATAATTTAATGTTACAACAGTCGGTACATGATGGAACTCCATGATAATGGAAATAATGAGACGATTATTCAATTCCACAAAACAGCTTTAATTGTGGAAACAATTAAGGCTGTTTTGTGGAATTGAATATTCGTCTCATTATTTCCATAATATTTTATGCCGGTTTTATAAATTTCTGTTTATGCCAGCTTTGTAAAGGCGTAGATCATAATTTGTAGTTATTCACAAATTCGTCATGCCGTATAAGAACCCGTTTTCAGGTAGTTGATTTCAGGCAGCAGGAAACGAAATTTCAATAACAAGTTTTTCATCCTGAAAACTACACAACTAAACCTGAATAGAAGTATATATATATATATATATATATATATATATATATATATATATATGTGTGTGTGTGTGTGTGTAGTAGAAAGTTATATTGTGATCTCTATCATTTCCGCGTTTTAAAAAAATCCTGTGTCATCAAAAACGTAGATATTTTGAGAATTATTATTTATTTTATTCTTATCTTTAAGTATTTTAGTTGTGTAATACAAAATGTGATCATGTTTCATTTTTCGTTTCACTGAGGAATTAGTTTTAATATTTACGTTGGTAAAAGTTTAATTTGATTTAAATGTCAGTTATAAGATTACTTTTTTTTTTTTATTCATTTTAAATCTAATAATGTAGGAACGCAAAGTGATGGTGTTATTTATTCATATAGGAGAGAGAGATAAATCTGGTGAAGCGCCATTTTGTTGAATATTTTTTGTTTACGTAACCCTATATTAAAAAAGTCTTACTTTAAAAATGTCTAAGACTATATATATATATATATATATGAAATGAAAATTTATTTATTTGACCCTCTTTTATACATAATTTTAACAGGAAAAATTTGACAATCTTATATGCAATATATATATATATATATATATATATATATATATATATATATATATATATATATATATATATATTATGTTATTGTACCACTATTTTCTTAATGACCAGTCATTTGGACATGTTAATGGAGTAAAAAATTATTTATTTGTTTTATTACACCAACTTATTTGCGAATTTATAAATGTAACTTTATTTAAAAAAATTGGTACAAAACTCCATATAAACTATTGTATATAGAATTTGTACTAGGGTTATATAAAACTTACTATGAATGTGATATTCCTGTCCTCTCCCAATAATAAACAAATTTTTAACGTGTCATCCGATTTCTTGCTGAGGCAATCGTTATATCTTTTATGTTTAAAAATTCCATATTCGATTTTATTTATATTTATAATTACAATATACATATATAGTATAGGGTTTTGTGATTATTATTTTTTTACCTTACCCAACAATTTGAAATTTAAACATTAATGGAATTGTGTACCACAAAATATTGAAGCGCATCAACTTCAAGATATTTATTGTTCGACAATGCCTGAAGAATAAGGCGGAAAGATTGTTAAGAAAAAAAGGGGGGGAAAGATAGAACTGTGAACTACGTAATTAAGGTAACGTAAATGTTTATTATTATCTGAACAATTTAATAGGTTTATACATATTATCAGAATATATTTATGGGTAAATTTGAGAGCTTTCGTGTTGTTGCTTTAGTACTAAAAAATATTGAAAAACTTAATCTAAATTTAGGTTGAGGATGGTCTCGTAATATTTCAATAAATATTGAAGTGATGAATTCAAAAAATAATTTAGCGAAAAAGAGGTACGTAAAAAAGAGAGGATGTATGGAATTTCATGTTTTCAAAAATGGTCAGATTTGCGTCAATTGAATTCCCCTCCCTCCGAAAATAAAGTATAGTAGAAATATAAGTGTGTAGGCTACTGTATCAAGAGCAGGTCTTCAATTTTCCCAATGATACTCATAATGCAGTATTATGTATTATGCCCAAAAAGGAATTTAGTTGGAGTTTTTAGAAAACAAACAAAGCATTGTAACTGGAATCTCGGTTATAATAACTAATAGTTAATAAATAGCAGTTTATAGTTTAAATAGAAATAAAGAAATAAATAGAAATATAGAAATAAATATATTAATATAAGATGTAGTAGAAAAAGAAATAGATTTCACTACATAACCAATTTAAAACAGTTACAGTAACACGAGGTTTTTTTATAATGAATGAAATGTTAGAAAATTTATAATGTTGGGTTATTTTTATTGCCCAACATACGAAGACTTTAGTAAGAACAATTTAATGGCCTATAATATTTAAATACACTGCCTAAGGTAGGGTCTCACATTATAGAGTTTTCTTTTCACAATAACCAATTTTATATATATATATATATATATATATATATATATATATATATATATATATATAATTGATTTTTCTATAAATTGATCCGTAAGGAAATTGAGATTACTTAAAAAAAATTTTTATTACATTAAAAAAAATTATACTATATCTTATACTTCATAATACTTACTGATTTTAATGCTATTTACGGTTAAAAATATTCTTAAAGTTTGGTGGCGTTGCCTAGGTTATGAATATTTATTTGTAACCTCAAATATATATTTATTTGTAGTCAGGTCAAATATTAATTACCTCAAATTTTAAAATGTCAGTAATATTCTTCTTGACGCAGAATATTGAAATAAACATCACTAAATTTAAACATTCTCCTTATTAGGTAGTAGAGTTCTGCTGTTACAAGAAGTTAAAAAAATAAATATTAATAGTTATTAATATTAATAGTTATCACTAGTTTTAATTTATTAAAATACAGAGATATAATTTGTAAAGTCTACATGTATAACCTGTTAAAACAACTTCACTCTATTTTCGTAAAAGTATATTTTTTTAATACTCATATTTTATTTTATTTCAGTGATCCAAAACTACAAAAGGTTAACGTAAATTTAAAATTTCATCTACGTCTTACAATCTGAATTTTGTTCGCAAACTATAGGTTTGGGAAAGGTATTTGGTATTTTTTTATATTCAGACCATTCTAAAACATATCAATAAAACCAATAATGTACGTTACCAAATGACTGGAGCAATAAATTTGTTCTCTTGTTTTTAATATTTGCTTAATATATTATCTGAAACAAAAATCTAAATCTAAATAAAATCTGAATAAAACTTAAGTAATCCCCATTGATGTAGGAAGTGCATCGTTTTACATCGTTTGAATTTATATCGTCAACATATTTCCTTTGAATACCTAATCCAAGCAAAAGCAAATCATATTTCAAACAGAATATCCCAAATCGTGTTTAATTGATCCGTTATGTGTAAAATCTCCTCCCCCCACAATGATATACCATTCGTTCCGCGAAATGATTTATATGGGAAATTGTTTGCCTTTTATAAATTTCATAGTAATATTAATAATTTAAAATGTGCTGCTGACAAATATAATAGTAGCCTAATTATTTGGGCAAATTGTGTTCATTTATTGTAGGAATAATTTATACACAAAAATTCTTAGTTAGTGAAAGTGGTTGATATTATTTATTATCATATTATCATTAATTATCATACTTATTAACAAAATAAAATGTTTAATTTTAAATCATTCAAAGAACATTTATTCTAAAAATAATGTACTAACGAACTATATTAAATATTCAACTTAGGTAATAAAATGTCAGTTATATAATAGTTAATATTCTTTGATTTAAATAACCTTTTCTGATTATCATGTAGAGTAAGCTCAAATATATTTTCCAACAACGCTTGTTGTATTATCTAACTGAACAGTTCCTAAACAACGATAACTCAAATAAACTTCAACTCATATTAAGTCAAGTTACAGCCAAACGTATATGGGTTTATAACTCGTAGGTTATAATACTTGATATATTATTATTTTTGAAAATGGTGTTTTAACGAAGCATGAACTACGAAAGAATCATAAAATAGCTCCAATTATAATTTACCTTCGGGGATTAACTTCAAATATATTTTATTGGGATATAGGCTATAAAGCAAGCTTTGTTGGAAATTTAAATATTTTATTAAATGAAATAAAGTAGAAGCTGTGTCACCAGCTTCTGAAATAAATGAAAAACATTTCTCTTACAGGTAGATGACATCCAATAATGAGCCTCGCATCCCTTTGCACGGGTCTGCTGTCTAGACTGTGATAGAACTTCCGGCCAATTACTAATCTGCCCTACAGCAAGATATATTTTTGAATATTTGATGATGTGACGAAGATAAATTTATATGTTATATTATAGTCATTGTCAACAATATAGTTTTTGATGTTTTGGAGAACGGAAACGGATAACTGATACATACTTTGTTAGTTTATAATATTTTTTAAAATGATACATTATTTTGTATTTCAACGACTTTGTTACTTTGTTTTCCGGAAAACAGGAGCTCAAAATTTTAGGTTTTTATTAATTTTATTAATTGAAACTATTATTTTTTTTCAAGACGTCCTGGAAACCCAATATGTATAACTCCATTAATGAATTTCATTAAAACAGAACGCTGATTTGAATATATGACAATGTGTTTATCTAATCAAAAGATGTATTGGTTCAATTCTTGACCATTAAATTACACATCTAAATCTGACGTCTAGTAATAGTCTATATAAATATAAATGTCGATGTAAATGTCCGACCATTTAGTCAGTTTTCCCCTAACTTTATTTACAATTCATTATGTATCTGTTATAGTACTGCAATATATTTTCAATCTACTATATTTTGTTTTGCTCAGTTGGAAACCCGGTTGTTCTGTAGAATATCTGTGAATATAAACATTTGTTTGACATCTGATAGTTGTTTTGTTTACCTATACAAATATTGAAAATGCATTATAAGTGATTGATCGTAGGTTAGATTTGCGAGTTTAGTGGTGTTATTAGTGGATTGTTAAAGTTTGCATTTATTATAGTTTTAAGTTATTAGTGTTTAGTTTGGTTTAAAATGCCTAAAAGTCAAAGGATTTTCAAGAAAAGAGTTTACCACGGGAAAAAGTGTTCACAACCTAGAAGAACAAATCAAGATGCACACAACCCTACAGAACCTAGGCCCACACCTTCTTCATCTGCTAAAAAGTTGAATGATCACATCAATTGGTACAATGATCAAAATGATGACTTTGAGTTTGAGATTGTAAACTTGAGAAATATTGAAAATATGATAAGCGAATTAGCTGTATGTAACTTTTGCCGTAGTAGTTTGACAATAGGTAAGCGTCATATCTCAGGCCTATCATGTCAGATTATTTTGAGCTGTACTAACTGTGAAAACTATGTCAAATAAGACATATGTGGATATATTGAACAGTCACAAAATGATATGACTAAGTATTATGATTTGAACCTTAGGTTAGTTTTAGGCCTAAGGTTTATCGGCAAAGGAAGAACCGCTGCGGAAAAACTTTGTGGAGCGATGAATATGAGCCCTCCAATCAACCGGTATTTTGAATATGAGGGTGTTTTGACAACATCTGCTGAAACAGTTGCAAAACAATTATTGCAAGAAGCTGTGAAAGAAACAATTTCCATAAATAATGGTGACAAAAATATAGCAGTTGCTATAGATGGGTCATGGCCACTACGTGGACATCAGTCACTGAACGGCATAGTTACAGCTACTTCCCTATCAACAGGTAAAGCCATGGACATTGATATATTATCTAAATACTGTTTATGTAAAGAAAGATTGAATAATGAGAATGACACAGATTGTATTGCAAATGTTTCTGGGTCTAGTGGTGCATTGGAAGTCACAGGGGCGAAAAATATATTCCACAGATCTGAGCATCTGTACGATTGTCGGTATATAGAATATCTTGGTGATGGTGATACCAAGGCCTTTATGGAAGTAAAGAATAGCAAACCATATGGTGAAGTTGAAATTACCAAAGCTGAATGTGTAGGATACATTCAGAAACTAATGGGATTCAGACTAAAGTCTCTCAAACATAAGACAAATAAACTACCGAATAAAAAAAGTTTCAGGTGGAAAAACCCGTCTCACCAATGCTGCAATAATTCAGCTTCAAGAATATTATGGTTTAGCCATAAAGAGAAACCACAAGAGTGTCAATGATATGAAACAAGCTGTCAGGGCTCTATACTTTCATGTACTTTCAAGCAACAGTGAACCTCAACATGGCCTATGCCCCAATACAGATGATACTTGGTGCAAATACAAACAAGTGCAAAGAAACGGTGAAGAGTACGACCATGAACCTGTAAAAGGTAAACATTTTCATTTTCCTCAAGATGTTATGTCCTTTATCAAACCTATTTTTAGAGATTTGGCGGATCCTAAATTTCTTGAAAAGTGCTTGATGGGTAAAACCCAAAACCCAAATGAAAGCCTGTATAATGTTATTTGGGCCTATATACCAAAGAGAACATTTGTTTGTCTCAAAACTCTAAGGTTTGGTATTTATTACGCAGTGTCCAACTTTAATGATGGAAATGTGACATCTTGTAAAATAATTGTGAACTTGGGCTTCAAACCTAGGAAAAACTTTGTTTTGGCGATGCGGAAGCTGTATCAGCGACGTATTGCTGCTGCTGAAAAATCACATAAAGAACTGGAAAAGAAGATCAGAAAAAGTAAAAATGTGCTAAAAAGGAGCCTAAAATAAACCTAACCTAATCACGATTTTAGCGTTTCTGAAAATTATTATTTTTAACCCTAAAATTACCTTTTCCTCAAAAACTACTATAGTTATCAACCTGATATTTTTTTTGCATGTGTACTATATCACTCTATAACCATGGAAACTACAAACAAGGTAATATTATTATTATTTAATGAAATAAAAATTTATAACGGGGAAAGAACACAAATTTTGTACGTAATATTTTGAAAATTAGAACAAAAATATTTATAATTAAGAAATGTGTATATTAGAGTTTCCACTTGTGTAAATTGATAATATTTACCAAATAAAAAAAATAGCCAATTATCTCTTGTAGTTCCTGAGGAAAATGTATTTATTTTAACATTACGAACATAGGGCAAAGTGCTCCCCTCGCGCCTATGCTACTACCAACTTAGTTGCTTCCCAGTACAGAGAGTACACTTCTCCCTCGACTTTGCTTTATTACTGCAATGTTTGAGTTACCAAATTAATTACCTCGCATATGCAACATTGAAATTAAATTTTTTACTAATTTTGCAGCTTATTTGTATGTAATAGTTGATTTAAAATTTATTGATTTTAACGATAATACGTTTTGTATCAGCATGTATTTAAAATACTATAATATTTCAAATGAATAATATCCGACCTAGTCTGTAGTGGAAAATCATTCCGGTTCTGGGTTTATTGACCAAAAAATGAAAATGTTGAATGTTTGAAAGTTGAATATCTCAAAAATAAATGTAATAAAAACTGGAAAAGATGCACACATTAGGCTATAAAACAGACTTTCATATATTTATTTATGTATATATATTTACATATATCAATTTCATATAAATACCATTGCCTGATCACGAAATTTCTGGATCAATAAAGCCTAGCGTTATGAAATTTAAAAATGGTTTGGAGTTGGTCTGTAGGGGCATACTAAAAAGGGGTTTTGAAAATGTTCCACTACTAGGGTGATACTTGATACCCTTAAACAAGTATCATACATTTGTTGTTTATGGGTAGATTTTATCAAAATTGGCGTGTTGCTCTATTATGGCATAATTTATTTGATTGCATCACCATTAGTGTTGTGGTAAAAAATTCTTTATAAACTATCTCAACTATAACCAGGTGAATCTGGGGCCATCAGCTACTAAATATATATATTTACAGAACTATCAAAATGTTTTTTGAAAGTACTATAATCGGTGCTCATTTTAATATCTAGGTCTTACCTAGACTACAAGTGCAAGAACTAAATGTGCATTGTTGTAATGAAATTAGTACATTATTGTACTGAAATTAGCCCATAATCTATTTTGACTTCTGTTTAAAATTGTGTATCTTATCTTATCAGCGATTGAACATGGATCCTGACAAAGCTTGGATTTTTCTCTATCATATGTCAAATAAAGGAAATGTTACGTTTGTAGAAATATCACTTTAAATCTCATCCCTCTAATGAACTAGTGATTTCTAATATTGTTTTCTGGCTAGGAAGCCAATTTAATGACCATCAAATGTACAGAAGTATTAGTTTAACGTTTGTGGGCCTTAGTTATTTTAGTAATAAACAAATAAATTTATTTGGTGATATCAAAAGTTTTTTTGATTGTACAAAAATCTTCTGTTTCCAGTTAAACTTATTATTTGACTGATTTAATGACTGTAATAATTACTTTGTAGAAGTTATGTTTATAATTCAACTTACATAGGTATATAGACAAGGTATATATTATATTTCTCTTTTAAGTGAAATGTATGTATATGTATAGTAATGTTTATATTATCAGAATGAAAAATAGCACTATTTTTTAAATGATTTTATTCAATCTTCCAACAATCATTTAAACAATAAACAATAATACTAAAGGTAATTATCGTCAAATTTATTCGTTCCGAATTTTAAATATTTGATATTTTAAGACGGGACTTCGTCATAAGTTCTCTTTATTTTGGAATGTAAATGTTTGTTGAAAAAGATGGTCTAGTTTGAGAAAATATATTGAATCTTTTAGGAAAGTTTTTTTCAAAAAAATAAACATTTGGGTATCAAGTATGAACGAACTAAGTACTATAAACACTAGGCGAGCCCACAGACTAAAGGTAAAAGCAACAAGTGAAACTTTTTTTAAACAGGTCATCTCAGAACGAATATATTTGAACAAATCGGAAAATATATTTTTATCCGTGATTAGGCTATACATATTTCACTCTACTAAATATTTAAAAGAAAACTAAACAATGGTCTTTGTTTACATATTATTTTTAATAGAATATTTTATGCAGGTGAAATGTTTAAGATAATTATAACTTTTTTTTTCATTTGTTATCTATTGTTAATGTTTCGAATTTATAAGCGTTCATAGAAACAAAACTATTGATGAATTTATTAAAATTAGTTACAAGCAATATGAAAGTCTATTTTGTAAATATATATATATATATATATATATATATATATATATATATATATATATATATATATATATATATTAAAATATCTATATCGTATTTTTATTATTTTTAATATAATATAAGATAAATAACAGTAATGTAATATGTTTTTAATTATAACCCAATGTGAATGTATGCATAATGGGAAACCCATGTATGTGCCGTCTATTAATAATTCTGTTTGTTGGAGGAGATGGATTTTGTGTTCACATATTAAACATCTGAGTGGTGAATTTATGACAAAGCTTCTCACCTAGGTAGTACTCATGTGCAATATGAAACACTAAAATAAATATCTAGATGTATATTTTAAAACGTTATTAAAGAGTTGACAATATGTTCATTATTATTTGACAGAATAGATACCTGATACAACAAATATATATATATATATATATATATATATATATATATATATATATATATATATATATATATATTTAGAAGATAGGAAATAAACTAACCCAATCATCATCACAGTACGTTAGGAACTACATACTGAAAATTGTACTGACAGTTTTAAATGAAAAAGAAAACACTATTACTAATAACTTAGCCATTATTCTAAAATGTTCAATAGATTTCAGTTTTCAATTCTTTCGTTTTAAAAACATTGTTTATGATTCAATTTCTAAATATACATAATTAATTGAAACTACTTTACTAATCTATTTTTACTCAGTAATAGATCTATACGGTCAGTTTGATAATCGCCAAAACTGTTGAGAGCCGTTTTTACTGAAAATTGAAAAATTGGTTTTGGATAAGTTCGTCGTCGTTGTTGTCTCAACTTAAGAATGATTGCGACCACAAAAATAAAATAGGGACGTGAAATATTTAGTAGGGTAGGCTACTTTAGTATTCTTATATTTAATAATATTTCCATTTGAAAATTACAAAAAAGCCACCATTTTAAACATTTTTTTTATTAAGTTATTTTTATTCTACTTATAAAACACTAAATTAGATAAGCATGCGATGGTACTAATCCCACCTCTCTACATTAATAGAGGTCACCACATAGTGAGGTTTTTATAATAGTTTCTAACCTTGACCTCAAAATTAAATTTAATATTCCTATAGTTAAAAAAACCCAACATAGGCTAGATACCGACAAGAGACTATCGAATGGAGGCTTCGAAATTGATATGCACATGTTCTAGGCCCATTAGGGCAGGGACACTGGCACGAATAAAGTAGTTTTCTGTGCGTTTAATGTATAGCTCAAGTTTTATTTCAAATTTGAATTGCAGCTATTTGAAAATGTTACTTAGAACTCATACTGGTAAGAATGGTGATATGCATATATTGATTACGAGGTCTTAATCGTCAATAATCAGTGATGTTATATAATAAACAAACCTGAATACAACAAGAAGCTATTACTATTAATAATGTACATACTAATTAAATATAGGTAGAATTGAAATATAAAATTTATTTAAATAATAATAACGATATTAATTTAAGTAATGAATTTCTTCTCTTAAATTAATTTACTCCAAATATTATGGAACTGTACTCTATTACATGGAGCTTAAATTTTGTAAGTAAACTCCTATCTTTTCCTTTACATTATTAGTTCCGTGAGATTGCATGTTATTAAAATATTATAATTAGAAGCTACAGTTTATCAGCACTGAGAAAATAACTTGATCTCTAAAACCTTACTGATGTTGGGACTTTTTCACACCTAAATTTGTTATGAGGTTTGTTCCACTCAGAACATTTAGAAATAGTCTGGACCTAAGGAAATAAACTCGACTTTATAAAGCAGAGTCGTTTATCTGGTAACACGCACTTTTAACTGTCCCAGTAAATGTGTATGATTAATGTTCTTGTACTAATTAATGAATAACTTTTTCTGGTGAATGACGGCTCCTAATTTAATAAATTTAATTATAACCGTCTTTATTGTAATGTGGAACTCAAACTTTAGGATAATTGGATCACGATCAATCTAAGCTATTGCAATAACGATAAGAAAAGTGTTATATTTAAGTAGATGTGGAGAACTTTTACGATTAAAATTTACTGATAAATTGTGAGTGATGATAATCGTAAATGATTTGTAAAACCGAGATTTCTAAGCTTTACGATTATTATGTTTTTATATGCTCAACATATTAAGACAAAAATATATAATAGCTTAACATGGAAATACAACCTGGCTCAAGCCTGAACTTCCTTTGACAACCTAAATTAAGGTAAATTACAACACATTTTTGATTTTACTTTATCTCTTTATTAACGGTATATTATACATATCAAGCATCTTGAGCAGAATGTGACGGCATACAATACGAATGGACATTTAACTGACAATCTAACAATGCAAGGGGAACTATTAATTCTTAATAAATTCATTCTGTCTATAAATCCCATTAATCGAAGTTACAAAACAAAACAAGGAAGTTACATTAAGTGTCAAGTCAACTTTGTGGTAACAAATCTTCATTCGTAGAGTTCTTATGCGTATCCAACCAACATGTTGGATTTTACTTTATGTCATTTTGAAGTCGTTACGATGCGTGAGAGTTTTTATGAATCGCAAAGTTTGTTTCACTTAATTCAAACATTAACTAGTAACTACTAACAGAAGGTTTTCAAATTTAAAAAAATACTCATTGTTTTTTGGTTTATATATTAACGGTATTTGAATTTGTGTAATATGCATATTGTTTACACAAAGTTTGTTTTTTAATATAACTCATATTATTTTGGTTGGGGAGTTATTTAAATTTGATTATATAGAAGTATCGTCTTCATTTATAATAATTTCGTTTGTATTCGGTCATCAATCACTCCAGTCAATGAAGGCACACAACCATAATTGGTTAACATTTTTAGTTGATATTATGTATGTGCGTTTATACTATATTTGAATGAAATTCTTTACAAGACGCAGCTTCTTCGCTCCATTACATTTACAAGTGAATATATAAGGGTTTTTAATTAAATGGATGTTATTGATCTCGTAGACGTGGAAAGTGGTAATGATAGATTTTGTGTACTGTAACACAGTCTTGTATAGTATAATTCATGAAAACAGCTATAGGACTACATGTAAATTAAAACTTGTTCACATAGTGATTGTTTCTTGTAATAATATACAATAACATTCGGTAAAATAAAATAAAATTGTTTGCAGGCATCTCATTATTATTAGTATGCAGCTCAACGTGTTGATTGTTGCTCTTTGAATTTTAGAATTGTGTTTATTTTAAATTTCTACCAATTATTAGTAATTTTATCTGTAATTATAATAGTTAGAAATATCATGAAATTGATCACGTGTTGAGAGTTATACAGTTACTTTATTATATTATTTGAATTAGTATTAATTAACAGCCTGCATAATCTCTTGCAGATCCTTCTCGGTATTTGAAATATGAGTGATACATTCCACAAACCTAATATTAAATTACCAATATTTCATGATATTAGTTTTACTGTTTTTTCTAAATTCACGATAAAATACAGTTTCATAGTTTCTAATTTCTCTTGATTATTTAAACACATAAAATCGCACACATGCATCTTAATTTTGTTTTAATAGTATTTAGTCAGAAAATATACTTGTAATTGTTTGTAGAAAAAAGAAAAATATTGACAGAGTGGATATGGTAAAAATATTGCAATTATCCAAAACAGGATGTCTTGAAGAAAATTCTTTTATAAGAACATTTTTAAATAACAAAATTGAGAGAATATACCTTAGGAAATCAAGGAATGCATATATATTTTTTTTCATAAAGTACTATAATAAGTCAGAATTGTCTTAATCGATTGAATACTTATGTGTTCTCATAGTGGTCTATTGTAGCTTTGTAATATCAGTAAAAAATAAATCCATGAATTTATTGCGGTAATAACTACACATTTGCTTGACGCTATTTCTTTCTAATATCACCACCTTTCATACAAGTTACACCATTTTCATGGTTCAACGGTTTATTGTAAAAACACTGCTATTGTTTACTAATGGTTCTTATAATAATAATAATAAATAGTCTGTACCAATTACTGATCAAACAATTTTGTTTAACCATAATATGTATAAAGTAGTATATATGTAGTTTCATGTAACTCAAATGGGATTGCTTAATATAATTGTTGAAAATATTTAGAGAGAGAGAATATGATTTTGGTTCGTGGATTAAAACTTAATCTTCTATCTTTTGGTGTTCTTATGTTCTTTTTTTCCATTTCAGTTTCAGTTGTAGAATATGTAGATATTTGACTATCCTTCGTTTAACGAGCTACTGACGAAAGTGCTGAAATTGTCAAAAATTATGAATACCATAATTTATGCCTATGTGATGGCTAATCAAAAACATTTGTTTCAAGTAGAGTGATAAGTGGTTGACCAATTAGAAAATGACCGGTTGTTAAAACGGGTAAAACTGAGGGGTCACTTAACAGAGGTGTTATACGACGAATGATTAGTATGGCTTCCACCTTAGTAAATACTGCGATGAAGTTGGCCAAGGGTAATATTTGGGAACGCAAAATCCTCGTCATATGGTGATACTCTCTCTTGTAGCACTCTCCTGAAGTCCACACATTTTCGGTTATGTAGTAGGAAAAATCAAACTTAAAACTTTGTACTTAAGCAAAATTAGAGAGCTCTTTGCTGGACTCATATAATTTCAGTAAATTATTGAAGAAATATTTAAGTTTCGTAGCAGCGCCGGTGATGTTTTCCTGCAGTCATTGCAATCATCCGAGGAAACCAGTATACAGGATGTAAATTCGAGTAAAGGCATCAGCGCGTCAGTGGCGATATCTATTGCCAGTTACATATGAACTCGTTTGATACTGAAGCAAACAAATATACACCAGCAGACATTGATAATCTTAGCGTTCAGTAGCATATCACCTTCTTGTAGAAATGTCCTCCAAAGTCAATTCCAATAATAAGGAAATGCTTAGACGGGTGACTCTATAAACAGGTAAGTTGTCCATTAGCGGTACATTTTGCAAAGGTTTAGCCTTGAAGAAAGTAATGCAATGAAAATACAAGATCTTATAACATTTTAACATCTTATCATAAATATTTTAAATGATAAGCATCAATTATGTGTAATGTTGTGTCATTTACCTTACTCAACAGAACAGGATGTGTACCATCATATGGTAATATTGTTTTTTAATTCTTTCTCCAACTCGCAAACTTGATTATGGTCGAAGAAGGGTTGTAATAGTTCTAAACTAGTACAGCAATTTGTTATTAAGCCCCGATATCTTATGACAAATTTTATTGTAGTTCTGCTCTAACAATGTGTATTTCTGTTCGATGGAGATCTGTATGAGTGACATGGTCTGAGGATTTTCGTCGACCTTTGTTTATGCAATTTTGAATAAATTATATAAAATAAGGGTAGTACTTACCATAGTTTCCCACATTTTTCAAAAGATCGCGTAGATAGTACCTTTATAATTTCGATGTGAAGCGGATCGGAACGTAGTACCGAAATATTAAACAACATTAGATATGGTTTTGTCTGCCAACTCTGGACAGATCGGCATAACCAAGCCGGAACCAAACACCACAGAGAATTGTTGAGAAAAACGGATGGAAATATGCTACCCGTGGCCAATCGGCTAGATTGTAGGCTGTTTGACACTACGTGAGAAATTACGTGAGACCAGTTTATCAGCGAAACTCTATCATGGATTTATCTCACTTGATTTTCTAAAAAAAGCTTTCAGGCTGTCAGGGGATGTTTTGATCCCAGCAAGGGAAACTTTAGAATCAGACCAACAATATACTCCGCTGACGTATAAGTGGTTACAAAGAGAAGTATACTGTAAATCATTAGGGAATGGGAATGGCGCAAAGTTCCAAACGAGATATGGAAACACTTTTAAGTTGAGCGACCTCAGGTTTAGCAATTAGAATATTCCTTTGCATAATGTTGTTGCCGTCTACGATACTTACATAAATGTCAACGGCCTCGCCCTGTTAAGTGACATCGCAAAATCCATGAACCTTGATGTCTTTGGCGTCACAAAGTCGGAGGCAGCTGTTTTATTTTAATTGTTTCAACAATGTTTTTTTCCCAGATCAGAATGACGTTATCTGGTAGCGTTTCATCTCACTCCACTCCTACCACATTCAATCACTAAACACAATATATTATACATTTAAACCACTACAATAACACAACACATTAAACAGTAAGTTCAAAATTTACACAATTAAAACAGAAAAGTAAATAAATATAATACAGGGCGTCATTCTAAACATATTTTAAAGCGGCGAGAATGAGAAGACCAGCAATAGATTTATTTTATTTTTTCTAGAAGAACTGCCAAAAACGGAATTGGACGATAGACCGCCATTGGTTGACCGAATAAGTAGTCATGACAACAGCCTAAAATACTGAACAGACTCAAAGGTCTATTTAATTTTCTGGATAGCTGTGAGTTACATGTTATAATATTGTTTCCTTTTATTATATATAATACTCATAATTTAAAAAAAAAATTCTCTTTTTCCTTCCAAACGAAGTATTAATCACCATAAAATTTATGTATTCTACAGTGAAACGTGTGATTGAATAAGTTATAAAATAACTTTTCTTTATAGATTTCTTCAAGATATACGATAACGATATACCTTCCCCCACTTAGAAATAATCTTTATTTTTCCTTATAATTTATTATAGTTAAAAAAAAAACCTTTTTTAAAATTATTTCATTTATGGCATCAAATTAAAACTTTCTCTTTTCATAAACTGTGAAAAATTGTAATACCATTCAAAGACAAAGTTAAGGTGTAACTCCTGTAAAGAGAGATTGTAATTTATTTTGTCTTCTGTCAGAACGTGCTGGTAAAAGTGTCGCTATACTCTAACGACAAATTGAACCACCCTGAGTTATGGTTTGTTGGAAACACGTCCGTATCATTAATCATCCAAGTGTCGCTGAAACAAATACTTTAAATTTTGATTCACCTTCACATTTTCGGTTTTATTTACAAATAAGAACAAGGTTACAACATCTCTGTTCTTGTTAACACATGAAGTACAAGGTAAGTTAATGAAGTAAAGACAATAATATAATTGTTCTTATTGAATATGTTAATATGGCTGCTGTGGAGTAATTGGAGAAACATATTCGTATGAAGCAGCATGCAAATCAAACTAACCACTGCAGTAAACAGTGGGTTAGTTTTCACCATAAAGATTTAATTCTTTTATTAATTAAGTTAGGAACTTGGATTGCTGCTATTTGCAGTATTCTCGTCAATCACCATTTCTAATTATTAGGTTATTATCAAATTATTAACACTTCCCTTTACTTGCAGGTTTCAAGTAAACGTAAGTAGGCTACTGCCATTTTAAAATGTCTGTTTATTTTATCACAGCTGATTTAAAACACTATTGTTATCTATAATGCTTTGAAGCCAATATTATTAATATCAATAGAAATGGGTTTTACCCCTTAGACAAGACACGTTAGCTTACAACCCTTTTTATGTACTTCTTAAATTCTCCTAAATGGCTTATGTTTATTCTTTCGTTTAGGTTTAGGTATTGCTTGTTGTTTCAAAAGTCGCATCTGCGTTGATGATCATTTGTCTTCTACGTACTAATGCTTCTAATTTTCGAATTATGTGTTTTGCAGTTTGTAGGTGCTGATTACATAATCTGCAATTCAAGTTTTCTTGAAGTAACCCCATAGTGTAAAAATGCTTCTTGATATCGCCATGGCCTGATACGAAGCTTAAGATTTTCTTCACATTTCGTTACTTGAGGAAGTGACGAATTTAGACAGTGTAAGATCTTTTTGGACTATTAAGCCGTATTGTTTTCCCGTGGAATATTTCGTCCAACGTTCGTGATTTCGGAGTTTTGACATTGTTTTAGACTATCTTTTGCCACGGGTTAAAATATACCGCATTCAGGTTCTGGACGTATTCCTATTATTTGTCTGTTTATTTGCTTTTCCGATTCCTTTGTATACTCTGTAACCTGGTATCCAGCTAAGCTTTATCGGGATTGGGGTAGAAAGCTTGGTTATGGTTTGGTGACAATCCCACACTAGTGATGAGTAATGTTCGTGTGAGTTTACACGCATCATATCAGCCTGACGGTCCGACCAGATATGCTCATTGGTATATCATATAGCTAGGCACAGACATTCGCATTCCAGTATTGATCTGACTTTACCTTGGAATACAGTTGCGTTTTTTCCTAAGGGTATATTTATGATTTCCTTGGTTGTTTTACCATATATTCCCGACTCTGCACCAAAATTTGTACGATATCAGTCACTATAATATTTTATGTTATTCTGTATTGTCGACCAGGTTCTGTCAATATCCTTTCTCTCTTGGATGATAACTTCAAATAGTATAGTCCTTAACGTTTTTTACTGATGTAATCATTTCTCATATTATACACGGTTTGTGTTTATATTTACCATGGTGTCCACATTCCAAGATTTTCCCTTCTGTATGCCTCCAAACTTGCCTCAATTATTATACTGATACATAGTTGAGCTATTCCTAACTGAACTTCTATGACTGCTGTTGGTGAACTAATAAAACTCTTGTGATACATAGGCAACCCAACACTTGTAAGCTAGTCAACTCACGACTAGTGTTCTTTTCTACCATACTTTATCTGAGGTTTAATTACCATACCATAAATCCATTTATTCCAGCTGAACATATACCATAGTTCATTGGTACCCTCAGTTTACCAAGAAGTCGCTCATAAGTGATCCGGTTGATTTCTTCAAAATATATTTTTTATGTTTACTCCAGGGAAGCCATATTAAACGTACATATTAAACATCATCTGAAAGGTGTATGTTACTAAGTATTTAATAGACTTAATTTAACTCTCTCTGTCCATTTTAATGTTTGTCGTGAAGAGTATAATGGTAATCTTTTCTGTGTTAACATAAAGACCCTCTTTCCTGCACCAGTCATAGACACGCCCAATGCTCAATTCATTAATTCTGCAAGAACACTTAAGAATTTACCTCTTATCAACATTAATATGTCATCTGAATAAATATATATGTGAGAAAAAATAATTTACTTAATTAAGTTATTAAAAAGTCAACTACAACCTTTCACTCCATCGGTGAGAGATATCACCTTGTGGAATACCTCTTAAATTTATTACATCTAATTTCTTATCGTACTGGGTTGCACAGATTATTCTATTTCTTAACCCTTAGTTGGTAATAGGTGTGACGTGTCACCCCAAGCAGGTATGTTTTGTTTGTTAATAGTTGCAGCACTGTTGGTAGGATGTTGGTTTTCTTGGAATTCCTCAGTCTGTCAGAGGTGTGACCAAGTATACTGTAGAGTTTTGAATTTGTTGCTCTTTCCAAAGTGGTTTGTTTGAATGGCTTGGAGTGCTGTGTAACCCCTGATACTAACCGTATTTTTGTGTGTCGTATTTTTACAAAAATAAATGTTAGTTTATATAAAATAACCGTAATAGATTAGTATTGCGTACAACTGGTACTACAATTGCAAATCCTTTAACATTAATAATTCATATTTTCATAATTCCTCAAATATGAATTTCTTATTCAAAATCTACCGACATACGATTTTACTATCAAAACGAGTACCGGTAGGCTAAAGTTGACTTTAGACCTAGTCATAGATCAGTATCACCGACTCACATTGAGCCGCAAAGTTGGTTACAATTCAGCCAAACCTTGTATTAGGATTAAATTCCGATTTTGCTCTTTTTTGTTTAAAATCTAATCCCATACAACGAATTTTCGTTGTAGTTCATATTACAGATTGTACAAATGTTTGTAAAATTTAATCTCTTTATAAATAATGAATTAATATTTAGGAATTAATCTCTTTATGAATTAAGAAAATTAAAACGTTTATTTTTTAATTTATTTTTAGTTAATTGCCTATCTGCTATTAAAATGAATAAAATTAGGAAAAAAAAATAAGTTTTGTCAGAGGAATATTTTTCTGCTTTTTTATAATTATAAGTTATTTTGTTTTCAAAAGAAATTTGATTTTTGTTTCTTTTATTTGAAATAATTTTAATGAGTGTTATTTTTTAATATCAAAAACAAAGACTTGTGTGCCTATTGTATAACTATCCACCACAGCCTTGTTCCATGTTGACAGGAAATATTATTATTTAAAATGTAAGATATATTGTATTTAATAAAAGTATTCTCAAGAACACGCTCCCAAGGGATTAAAAAGACACATAAAATTAATCGTGTTCTCTCTGAACAAAAGGGTTAAAATAAATATAGTTCCTGGAAGTATTGTACAAAAAGTGGGTACAGGCAGATTGGGGTGACTCAAACTGTTGAAGGAGTTATACAATCCAGGCCAGATAAATTGAAGAAACCTAAACTTCCAGTGGGTTGGATAACTCATTTCTTTTCTCGCGGAAAGAGATTCTGAAAAAAAAAAATCAGAATTTGGGACTTGTGCGTATTTTAAAAGAATTGATGCGTGAGTCTTATGTGAATCGCGCAGTTTAACTCACAGAAAAGAGTTGAGTTTTTTCGTTGTAGATAAAGATGGCACGATAATTTCCGTTGAAGTTCATATTACACATTATACAAACGTTTAAGTAAAATTTATTCTCTTTATACTGAAAAAAAACGTGGTTATTATTAATGCCATTCTAACTTTACATAAGACAAAGGTTTAGCTTTTCCATTTTATTCACTAATTTATACGCAATAACCATTTATATAGCAGCCATAAAACAACATATATGTCCTTGAATTATATTATTTCATGTGTTTTTGTAAAATAATTAGAATTAATAGGTTTTATTAATATTAGAATCTATAATAATTTATAACGAGCGAGATGTTGGCTTTTAATGCAAAGATGAATTGAATCAAAAGCCGAAGAAACGTCATTCACTATATCAATCATCAAACACATTGATTTATTTCCCAATTTGATTGAAAATCAACTTACATTTACAATGAATCAATACTGCAATCATACTGATGTGCTCTCAGGGCAAATAACGTGTAGCCTATAAATAAGGAATTAATGCAAATATAAGAAAATCTTTGACGAACGATGTAGAACTGTAATCTGCCCTTAATATGGAATAATAAACATTTAATAACATCATATAATAAGAAACTTTTATCATACAGAAATTCATAAGTTGATTTTTTACTGTATATATAAATATTAATTTGTTTCTTTTATAAAATAAATGAAAAAAACGATAACAATTTATTGATATGACTGTATACTTGTAAAGTAATATATATATATATATATATATATATGAATAATTTCTTAATTGTAATAATCGATTTTTATACGCTTAAATACATTAATTACCAATAAAATGAATAACTCAGTTTGTTATTTGATTATTATTAATATTCAAGAATGGGTTTTTTTAAATATATAACAGTTCAAACAAACATTAATTATATAGGTTACTATGTTTCTACTTGTCATAAAGTAAGATAAAAACAATTAGTGATAATAAAAGACTTTTCAACTTCACCAAAAAAAAAAGATTTGTTATGACATAATTGGCTTGACCTTTACCATACCTTCTTTGTTATTTTTATGACCGCAACAGTATTTTGTATACTCACAGTGGATTTATTAAAAGGTAATTCTTACGTCCTTATTATTAAATTTCCATAGATAAACTGATATTACAGATTATGTCCAAACCTAACCGAAATAATTGATAACAAATCATTTCATAAATGACTAAATATGTACATATATATTTAATAAATACATATTATTAAAAGTATTAATTAATTTCGTTTTATTATAAACTACAATAACACTGTTTGAGCACGTTTTTTTATGTGTTAAACTAAACTCTCATTTTCTTTATATTATGATAATAAAGTAAAGGGAAAACAAGAAACTGATAAGGCTCGACTATAAGATTCATTGTAAGATTATCATAGAATAAAATCAATAAATTAATATTATTGTTGAGCTGAGCACAACAAAAGCAGGTAGTGAACCCACCAAGAATTTTTCAAAAGGTTAAGAAAAATTTGAGAATACAATGTTGCATCAATCAACAAAATTATATACCACAACATCTCAGTTAGAAAGCTCAAGCCAACACCAATCATTACGTTAACATATTACAACATTTCCTCATTTTTGGTTAGAAGTACATTATACCTACGATGAATAAAACCTTGGTGATCCAATATTCAGTAATGCGAAGCTCTGCACAGTATCAATTCAAGCTTTTCCCCGTTGTTGAATACAATTACATTACATTCGAGAGTAATATAATTTTGATAGTCTATTATAATATTCAGCAACGTGGAACCAATCGGAGCAATAATCATTAAGTTATTGTGCCATAACGTGTCAGAATTCGTTAGGTAAATATACAATATACTGGATAAACATAATATGTTGCTATTATTGAATTCACGTCGAGTTTGCAGTTTTTTTTACTTATATATGACATATTGAAAGTGTTATTAATAAATTTAAATAACAATAAAATCATTAATTTAAATATATAACCGTAGTCTATAAAAATCCAAGTTTTGTAGTACAAAGTGTTGGGATAGATACAGAGCGTTATGTAAAATAAAAATTGCAAAAACTTTTATAGTAGACATGATATAACAATAATAGAAAATTTGTGTACATGTCTTAACATGTTTTTCGGACACGCAATTTATATCGTGATTCTGATAGACGAATGCAATATTATCTCACAGTTAGAGCATAGTACTTTAGTACTTAATAAATAAATTGTTGTATTTATTTGTTCAAATATATCCGGTGTTCCACTTATAATATTATCATAATATTATAATGAAATACTATAATTATTATCAAAAAGGTATACATTTCGCGCTATCATTATATATAACATACATACATAATGATGTATAATATACATTTGTCGTTCCTAAAACACGAAATTTTTTGGTAGTCCTAATATAAAAATGTAAATATTTTGTTAATTACTTTCGTACAATAACCCCTGTTTATGCGATTTTTATTTTATTATAGCTTGATTGAACTGTACTACTAATATGTCCTCTATTTTTCTTACTCCTTATTCACGTTACAGTAGCCTGTTTTGTTTTTCATCACGCAAGTCTTAACATTATAACCAATTTATTATAGTAAGATTTTCTTCAATAACAATAGTGTATTCCGTTAAGTTATATTCTATTTGTTTGTAAAATGTTCCTTTAATGGATCTTCTGTTTTCCCTAAGGAACTTATCACTCTCGCTTCCACACATTTTGAGATCTTGTTTCTTTTTCGTAATAGAATAACTTAGAATTTCCACTTCGTTTATTGATCTTTCAATATGATGCATGTTTTTACAGTATTTTTATAAGGGAATATTTTTAAACAAAACAAAAAAACTGTATTTTTATACTAATGAAAAAAAAAGAAGAGATAGAACCTAATTTTATGATAACAGTCATATTTTTGTCGATATTTATAAATAACAGCCATACATATGAATAAAAACTTTTCCATATACCTCTTATTTGTTTTCTTTGTGTTTACATGATTACTGTTTACATTTTTCATTATTTTCAAATATAAAAAGTTGACAATATCAATAATCAACTATTCAAGAGTCAAAATGTAAATTTGTCGTATTTATATAAAATTAACATAGTTATGTGCTCCCAATACAAAATATGGTCTGTTGTTGTTCTTGTTTTACATGAAACATAGTAAATGAAAAATAGGGAAAAAAAATATTCGAATGAATGACGACCAAGTCGAGTACGTGCGAGAATATAATTTCCCACCAACATGTATGTCTGTTAATTTTACTATCTTCAATAAATGTACACATAAACCATTACAATATGTCAATGAATTAATAGCCGAGTTAAAACTATATTCAGTTTGAAGTCCTGCTGATTATCCCCCCAACCAAGTCGGGCGGTAAACCTCCATGTATACTAATAACGAGTAAGTTCTCACAACCATAGTGTTCAGTTAACTTTATACATAGCTCTTAACTATATCCAGTAATTATTTGCTTATAGTTTTCAGCTGCCATTAGCAGGTAATAAATTATCTTGGTGATATGTATTTCCTTACGTTAGTAATTACTGATTGTAACTGCTACGACTACTCAAGTCTGTAAAATTGTGTCTTTCCTATTAATACATTATTAACGACGATGTGTGACGTCAGAGCCAATAGTACGTTATTTTACCTCCCTAAAAATTTACGTCGTAAATATAAGTACGATGTAATTTGGTTTGTAGTTGCAATATACAAGTATATAAGTCTATTGGAGTAAAATGAACCTTTTCCAGTCATTATATCCTTCACAAACATTAACGTGTTTGTGTTTGAAGGGAAGATAGCAACGATAAACTATCCAATGAGATGAAATCTCTCCAGCCAAGTTATAAAAAAATAAACATACAGTGATTGGAGACACAGTATACAGGTTTTTTTATCAAGTTGTAATTTTATAGAATCACAATTAATAATATTTGAAAATTTAAAAATGTTTGCTTTAGTTTAATTGTAGTAGGGTCCGTACATGTTAAAATTTAAAAAAAAGTATGCCAATTGTGAATATAGCTGTAGAAACTTGACATTTATTAAATATCCCACAAAATAACGTAGCAATGTTAGACAAAATTCGCAATTTGGTAAGTTACCAAGTATTTATACCTCGCAATTTAGGCGATATTTACTAATTCATTTCCTATAACAACCAAACTAAAATGTTTTATCACTCGGACAATGAGTGGTTTCTCAATCGTGCCCATCATATAGGACCGAATTAAAATTATCTTGGTCCATAACCATATCAATCAATTTCAGAACAAACAATAAAATTTATAACCGAAACATTTCTTAATATATTACTTGGCAAATTTGATCAATCTGCTTATGAGGTTAAACATTGAAGTCTTAATTGATATTTATATCTTTACAACTAAACTGAGTTTCGCCTTGTAGACAGATACATTTCTAATAGTAGTAGACAATTTAAATATTATTGTGATTAATTAATAAACAACGATTTATAGAATACCTTTATAGTTTTCACCATATGCTTATAATAGGGGTTATGTAGATAATTTTTCTTATTCCTAATACAATTTTCAAAACAGTGTTTGAAAAATTGTTAGATATGATACTGTAACATTGTAACAAAACTAATTAGATTTTCCTGCTTTCTTCTACTAATGATAAAATATTTTGTGTATATAGAAAAAATATTAAAAGTAAAATGCGGTTATAACTCTTTTGTTTATTGGATATTGGACTGTTTGATTATAAAAGTTTAGTTATTTATGGTTTATGTAAACATAGATTTTTTTAATAACTGTAAATGTAGCAAATAATTATTTTCCAACTTAAAATATAACGCCTTTGTGAAATATTTCTAACAAAAAAGGTAGCTATGGTAAATCATTTATGCAAGTGAAAGTATATATATATATATATATATATATATATATATATATATATATATATATATATATATATATATATATAGACTACCAGCGTAGTTGTTGTAGTAGTTTCCACAAGAATAATTATACTACGTGGTAGTGTCTCATTAGGTATTGAGTTTCTAAAGATAAATTCGACAGTAGGTTTTGTCTTAGATGTAAAACGAATAAAATTAATAAAAATCATAAATTAATCATAAATTCCTCTAGATTTTTGATATAATCTGTCATTTATTGTAATATGTAATGATAGTTTAATAAAGAAATTAAAAGTAAAGTGTGGATTTTTGATGAAAAGCATATAATGTTGTGAGATAATTATGTTGATGTCGAGATACTCGTTCTGTGAACTTAACAATGTCTACACTGCTACTTCCTGAAATAATAGTTACTTAATGAACAAACTCGGATTGTAAAACAATAAATAATTGTAATGTATGCGGAATTATATTTACTTACAAAATATAACATTCATTCAATGGAGGAAGGGGGAATTTTATAAATTACCTTAAATGTACGTATTCATCAGGTTAGTTTGTGTAATATATGTTAATTGGCTACAAAAATAATCAATCAAATAATATAAATACGTTTTTAAGATAGGATCCATTTCATAGTACGTTTCTGTCTATTTTATCTATGGGATACCATACATTAATATAAATAATATTAATAAATCTAACAACATAAAATATTTTGTCTTAACCTAAACATACTTTACTTTTCATAACCCTAACTTTCTACAAAATATATCACTAATTGTATTATTAAAACAGAATTTTTTTATAATTAGATTCTCAACACGTAAAAGCTTTTGTCATTTGTAAGCGAATGCACTAACAAGATTTAGGACTAACCTTGTGTTGTGCTAATTTTAATTCTCTAAAATATTCCAGACCAAATGTGCTTTTATAGTGACTGTTATTTTACATCGATAATTGGATTATTCCATTTTCAATTGGAGTCAAAGCTTATTTTGTATTATAACGTCAATCAATATTACAATTGTTGTTCATTTAATTACTTTACCCCCTAACGTTAGACACAGATGCTTATGAATTTGACGAAATGTTAAAGAAGAAATAATAGTAATTACCATGCTTTCAGCATTAATATATAAAACCACCTCATATATTTGTTTTTATTTTTTTATAATATATCTTGTTTAGGGGTAACAGAAAAAACCAAAAAAGTAATACATAGCTCTGAAATATATTCCATTAGCGTCAGTTTTAGAAAAGAGCAAGAGTTAATAAGGAGAGACA
Source organism: Aphrophora alni (assembly GCA_963513935.1). Taxonomy (NCBI): domain Eukaryota; kingdom Metazoa; phylum Arthropoda; class Insecta; order Hemiptera; family Aphrophoridae; genus Aphrophora; species Aphrophora alni. The sequence goes on along the minus strand of OY740769.1, from coordinate 134,210,021 downwards.
TAATAAGATAAAAAAAGAGTCGGACCTTACCGAAGATTACATGATAAACATTGTGGATTCAGCTAGACAGTCAATAAAGAGAGCTTTAATGGTTTCTATATTTTAAATCATTAATGCGTTTCTCATCATTGTGAGTTACATAACTAGAACGTGAAGTTATGACGTAACATGAAACCTAAAATAAAATACCATCCATTTGAGATTTATTTATTGTTATTTATTTTTTTAACTTTGTAATATTTAACGTCTAAAAAGAAAATATTGTGGATTGTTTAAAATATCTAATAACATTAACGTTCAGTGATGTATATATGCATTATGTATCCAAAATATAGTTCTTGCTATAGGATTATGAGTATTTCGGCTACAGTGGTTGTGTGACTGCTTAGTTTACGTTAAGATACATGCCATTCACCTTATTTTTCTAGAATTAAATTACATCGTAATACTGTAAAGAGAGTTTTTTTTTTTAAAAAAAACATGTTTTTGGATTTTTTTATTTTTTTCACATTGACATCTTTACAATTTTTACATAAATACTTCAGTTTAAATGTCATATATTATTTAACCTTTATTTAGAAATTTCTCTTTTTTTAAAGTTGTATAGTTTACTACCAATACTACCAATATTAGTAGTATTTTATAAAATAACTAGTTATTGCGTAGAGTGGTTAAGTAATGTGTATTTGTATGGACTAAATTGATACTTTTATTGTATGATCCAGTTTAAAAAACGACTAATTACATAATGGAACAACTAAATTACAAGTTTTATCCTCTACATACGTATAACTTGCAAAGCTTAATCAATTTTAAATTGAATGTATACTTATTTGTTTTCCATAAACTCATAAAACCAAAAATATGTCTTCGTATAAATAGATGTATTGATAGTACTTGTTATTTTTTTTTCCTTTCCTTTATAAATCTCTGGAAATAAAATAATCTTCATATTTTGAGTGTATGAATTTATATTTTGATGTTAGTTAATATAACAAAGGAGCAACGTTTGAATGTTGTAGAATTAAATTGTGTTATTTCCAAAACAGGTTACATGGCCCTCTAAATGTTAGGTTACTTGGTGTCAAAACAGCAATATCCAAATACCTTGATCACGAAATTATAACCCAATTGTGTTTAGGTAAAAAAAAGTACAATCAGCTGATTTGTACACTATCACTTTCAGTTCTGTATTGGTATATGATCAGAATATAAGGAGCTGTCATAAATATTGTCTCATGTCAGAGATTTACCAACGTAATTGATTGTTATCTTTTCATATGCTGTGCATTGAACAGTTTAGATAAACCCCACGACTCATATATTAAATACAATTCAACATTAAATATCAGACAATACATTTCTTCGTTTCTGAATTGACTCAGTAAAGTACGAAATTTATGTTGATTACAACATTAATCACAAAGGGCGTCACCGAGAGTTGTTCAACCCTCAACCCTCTTCGGGGTTAGAGTAAATTACAAGAGTGTTGGTAGGGGTGTTATTATCTTTCTGAAATATAAACGTCTATTCACAACTTTCGAATACACTTGAAGGGTAAAAAAAAAAAAAAGTTTGTCATTGCATGTTTTGAGTGTTTTGTGGTGTGGAGATGTGTTATCGATTAATGGATAAACTGTTATCATTCACGTAAATATTTGAGTAATGATTTATGATAAGTGAAACAGAGTAGAATATCATTTACATTACATAATTTTAATAGAGTTTAGTTAATAAGCAAGGAATTAAATGTTGTATAGATATTCTGATTCTCAAGACGTCTGGAAATTTGATTACTGAACACCATTTTTATGTAAATAGAATTCCAGTAATAATAAAATTAGAAATATGTAGAATTTAATTATTTCAAATTCTTAATTTTCTTATGTGTTTAGGCAAACTCATACTCTGTATTTTGAGGGGGTATAAGTTTAATCAGAACGTTTACTTTTGGGTTTATTTAATTATACTGTATTTACTGAACACTTGTACATAAATCTATCGGATAATTACATCAAAAAAACCATTAAAAAATAACGCCATTATATTTGATGGTAATAAAAACAGAGTTACATTCATCTATTAAATAAAGCTGATATTTTGTTTCGTAGATTCCTAGTTATAAAAACGTCTAGATTACGACTAAGCTATAAGCATGGGTAAAGACTTACTATAAGCCTTTATTAAGTAAGGTTTGTAGTAGTTTCTAACATGACCCTAGGTAACAATGATATGTTTGTGAATTTAACTTTTTAATTGTTCTAGGTTTATCACTTGATAACGCTGGTCAATTTACACTCTCGAAACTTCTTGTCTTAGTTCACTGTTATATTCACAACTTATGACTGATATTTGACTAAACCATTTTATTTATATTATAATTTTTGTAGTATATTAATATAATATAAATTTTCTAGTCGACAAATAAAAACATATGTATGTAATTTACCATTTATGACTAATAATATTTTTAACAAAATAATTCTAATACATATATTTATTTTATTTTTTATACAAATAATTAAAAACATTTTCCAATTTTAATGTTGCCTATTTGAAATTTAAATTAAATTATTTTTAAATTTATTCTTGCAAGAATACTTTTATCACGCGTAGTTAAAAATTGCAAAACAACAGAGAAGCAAACGTTGTAATGGTTTACATAAATTTAATGTGAACCTTTTAAATGTTGCAGAAGAAGTGATTTTACTTGAAGCTACAGGAGAGACAATATATGCTTTACTTGTGTGAAATATTATTTTTATTTAGGGAAGTAAATCTATTCTAGTAACCGTGTTCTTTTTAACAGAAAGGAAAATAAACGTTATTTTATTGGCCTTTCAAAACGGTGTAAGCATTTAACGGCATGAATAACAAAGGCATATATACATTTGTATTCACTTTACTCTTTTACAAAGTGTATTTGTAACAATTAAGCTTAAGTGATTTATAATAATTGTATAAAATATAAGTCTTCATATAATTCAGCATCACCAATACATAATACTGCAACAAATTAAGCATCAAATTACTAGAATTCTAAAAGGAACTATTGGAAAAGGAATTTGCTGTACATATCTTTTCACTGATTAATGGAAATCCATGCACAAAGGAAGGATATTTCCCTCATCGCGAATCAATTCCAGTCTTTTTGTACTGATCTCTTCCATTCCATTCAAACTATTGTATGTGTTTTATTTTCAACTCTAAATATGAACGCTTGATTATTATCTGAGAATAAAATATGTGACATCGTATATCTATAAAAAAAATATAAACATATTTTACATATATTTAACATACATGGTCTAATATAAAATATTAGGTTTTTGTGATATTTTTCCTTTAAAAATACCGTTATATTCAGCAATTTACCAATAATTTATTAAAATAATTATGGAAATATTCTGAAAAAAGAATACGAGTATATGTATTTTAGTTCGGAGTTGGTTCCCAAAAATTCACAAATATTTTTAGGTAATTAATGAAATATTATTGTCTTATCTTGATGTTTTAAGTTATATTATGTTTATAGTAATTAGAGGACAAAATGTACACCTTACATCCTAGCCCAGTGTCTGTTAATTAAACTATCCCGCTAAGTACTATACAGTACATATAATCGGGGCTACTTCTGTACTTCCATAGTTTTAAGTTTAGAACTACAATACAAGCGTTCCTGCTCTAGATGCAATGTTACAAAGTTTTTGACTTTTGTGAATATTCCAATTTTAAGTGAAGATACTTTCATCGTCAAGTCTGTTTATATGTTCAAATCTTATAAAGTGTAGTCCATTATGAATTCACAGTAGTTATACTAGAGCGTATAGTTATTACAACTTTTTAGCTTCTTTAGTGCACTAAAAAGAGCTATTTTTATGGGAAGCTATACAACAGAGATTAAAGAGGAACACCTAATTTGTGTTTATTTTTCTTATACAGACGTTACTTGTTCAAATAACTAATGGTCGTCAAAAATGAAGTCATTATTGTTTAACGACATACATATATTTTTTTATAAGAAAATTCGAATGTAATTATTGTATACAGCATTGTTGAGCCGTAATTTATTTCTTACAACCAAAGTTATATGTCTCTGTTTTGTGCAACATTGTGGTAATTTCTGTTAATTGCAGCTCTCCTTAGACGACAACATATAACTGTCTAATTTATTATCCCAGTTCAAATTAATTTACTTTTTAGATGTACACATCTTGAAAGAATCATTACATACTGAAAAGTGGTAAGAAGTTACCTTTATTTCAATTTTAAAAACAAACAAAAAACAGTAAATTTTTCGGATATAATCAAAATTGAATGTGAGTTAAAGATCATATTACCACTTATAAAGCGGTATTTTAATTTAACGTTTCTTAACAAATAATTTTTACTAATTCTTTTTAATTATTTCATTTTAATATATTAAGTCAGATCTAGAGAATGTGCTTGCATTAGCTATATATTCTATAAGAAGGTTAATGAATCATTCTATAAATTTATTTGTGTGGTTGCAAATGTCGTAGATGTTAACAGTTAGGGATAGAAAAACTAATTGTGTAAACTGTGATATCTGATGCCAGTGTAACAAAGAGGTAATGAAGTAGGTAAGCTCTCCTTAAGGAATATATTAATACAGCACGAGAACGAAAAACATCCTTTTTAATCCATCAGAAAAAAAAATTGTGTTTTACTTTTATATATTTCAAGAAAGTCCCCCCCTCAAACTCCCTGACATATTAGTGGTAAAATTTGAAATAAATCCTTACATTATAATATGAATATTTATTGGCATATGTTTCAATAAAATTATGTATGTGTTTTAAATGTAAATATCACTTTATATTTGATGTAACATATGATCAAGTAACGATATCGTGTAATTTAACGTATAAGTAGATGAATAGGTAATTTAGTACTCTCAATTTGGTGGTACAATCCAAAACTCAAATTAACCTATCCATATAGTTTTGAGCTTTTTTTGATATAACAAATTAAAACAAACTGAAATATCAAATATGTTTAATTTATCCTTTACCAGATTCAGAATTAAGATAAAGTCCGTTATACTATCTAATCCACATTACACGAAATCTACGACAATCTAGGTTAAAAATCTTCGTTTTTTTAGCAGTGATATCTGTTTAACCTAGGTAATTTGTCCTAGAAATGTAGTATTATATTAATTACTACATTAATTGTTTTATATAATAAATCTTTAATAACTATTATTTACACCTATAATTCCTAAGAAACTGAATGTTTTACATTCAAAGTGAAAAAATGTAAGTCATTAATATATTACACATGTAATATTGATATAAATTAAACATAATTCTCATAAAAAATACGTATGAAATAATAACTGTATTATTTGTAATAATGGTGTTTTATATTAAATAGGTTTTATTTTAATTAAATATCGTTTTACCCGCCAAACAAAATAATATTTATTCACATAAATAAATAACTATCAAGAATGTAATAACGTAAAAAAATTGGAGTTTAAGCTTACGCTAAGTCAGTATTATTAACCCTTGATATTTTAAATATTACTTTTATTGTATTTACGAGCGATTTTATGTAATTATATATAATTAAATGTAAATAATATGTCTAAAAGGTAAAATAATATGTGGCTAAAATAACACAATAACATAAACTGCCTCGTAAATACAATAATTGTTATGAGAATATATTTGCGGTAATAAATGCTCTATGTCTACAGACATCCTTCCCACCGTCTCTAAATTATATATCCTAGATTATCCCTCTAATTTATCTATAATTAGAATTAAAATTACAAATTTAAAATTTGGGTAGAGAAATAAACATGGAAACGATAAGTATAACAATATGTGTTCTAGAATTGACGTCATATATTTGTCAACAATATCGTCTATAACTTAGATTATAAATATAGCCTCTGACCAGAAATGTTTACAAATGAAAATGACTAAATTTTAATTATCTACGATAGAATCAATATCTAAGAGCTTTACAACAACATTATATAGGCTTTAAGAAAGATAGTATTTTTTGTATGCAGAAAATTTTTAAAACGTAATATAACTAATATGTAATGAGTTTTAAATGTATTGTCAGTGAAAATAATAAAAAAATAAAAATAAAACTAATAATTCTTTAAATCTGTTGTTGTGAATAAAAATATTTAATCCTGAATTAAATTTATATAATAATATCCCTTCTTGTAATATTATTGAAAAACATTTAAAAAAACATTAGTAACAAAATACAGAAAATATCTTTATAACGTTTTAAGTTTGTACACAAATAAAAGATTAAGCAAGCGTATATAATAGTCATAAAGTATATGTGTTTTATAAATGACGATAATTCTGAAACCACCATTCCAAAGAGAAAGAAGAATAGTATAATACATTGGAGTAGTTGTATAGTCAGAAAAGTGGACTTGTGACAAATACACATAAGACTTAAATTTATCTTTTGCTGCGATAAACTATTTTTTTATTTAGCGACTAAACGTATAAATTTATAAAAATAGTGACATGAATATGCAAATCGTAGAATGTAGTCAGAGTTGATAATAGTAGATTCAGTTATTAATGCAAATTCCATTAGAGTTTTAAAGTACATACTAAAACGAGGTACCTTATTATAAATAAAAACGCATATTTTATTAATTTAAATCAAGGAAAAAGAATGAGTAAGTTAATTAAAGAGAGAGAGTAAGAAGAGTAGTTTTCAAATTAATTAATTATGAATGACAAGGAATGATTACTTCCATTGTCCACCACAACAATTGATATTGTAACGACTTTAGCTCCACAGTTTTGGGAAAGTTAGCGTCTTTACTACAATTCTGTTTTCTGCCGTAACTGTACGATTAAGGAATAACATATTATATAGTTCAGGTTGTCAAATTCACAAGTAACATTTTGTTATTATCTACGTATTTCATATAATCATTATATTAAAAACACCAACATATAATGAATCATTTGAATAACAAGTCTTACTTTAATTAATTATACAGATTTTACACATTCTCTTATTTATCTCAAAATTTAATCAATTAGTTTAGAATTATTAAATCAATCTCTTATATATTGAAGACTGAAATTTTAAATGCAATTAGTTAGGTCGTTTTAGAGATAGTGGCTTCAACAAGTCAGAAAGAAACTGTCACAAAGGACACAAAGTTTAAATTTCAATGTAATTAAAACGTTGTCTCTACTAATTATTGCGTTAGGATTAATATAAATAAGAGCCCTTGTCTACAGGTTGTATAAAGGGAGTCTCATAAATATAAATGTTTTACTCATCAAATCTCTAACTAAAATAACTACCCCAAATAAATGTTTGACACTTAATCAACATAAATATATGTAACATGTGTAAATAATTGTACGCCATTTTGTATCAATTTTTAATAAATACATGTAAACGGTCTATATGTTAAAATATGTGTGTCCTTAGAACTATTTAATAGCCTGCGTTTTATGAACTTTTATAAAAGATTAAATATATAAAATAAATGCAAAATTTTTGTCTCTACGTCATCAAGCAATTGAGTTCGTTCAAAACCCCCATCTACAAATTCTTATCGAGACTTCAACAATTCACATTATTGATCATGGTATTAAATCACACAATATAATTACAAAAGAATATCAATTAATTAATATAAGCGATAGTAGCCATTATTTTGAAGTTAAAGGCAACATTGTAAAAACATTTATCAAATTAAATAAAAATTATTATAAAAAAATAAATACCGATTTTGAATAGTTTGAAATTTCAGTGATAAGAGTTTCAGTTTTTACATGGTTGGTTCATCCATGATTTTATTCAATCTAGGTGAAGTTCGTCAAACTAGTGGATACACAAAATAATCTAAAAGAAATATGTGTCCTACTATTTTAGCATAACCGATATATGTTGACTTTACCACTTCCAATATTTTTCACGTAAAATATAATTCTATCAAATGCTTTACCAACACAAAACTATGGTTTTTATTTTAGGGTTTTATATAGAGATTTTTCTCCTAGCAATTACTAAGTTCGTACTTGGGTATTTCACGTCTGTAATACTTAAGTTCTGCAAGGAATATATTTATTTTCAATCTAGAATAACTTGAATATATATTCAGGAAAATAAACAATAGACCTTCCATTGTTTGTTATTTAGTTCATATTACGTGCTATTATTATTTTTCAAATAATGTAAAATAATAAATCTATTTGAAGAAAACATAAAATGTAGTACTGTATTTTTTTAGATTTCTCTGATTGCTTGTGTGAATTACTTTGGTGGTTGTTTTTCGTATTAGTATTAGTTTATTTCTTGTTTTTATTATCCGTTCATTGTGTACATATTTTTACTCGTTTTTGAAATGCATATTAACTTATATTTAAAAGTTTTATGCCGTATAATTGGAGTAAATTTTGTAGTTTATCAATTTTTTACAATTTCGTAAGTTTTAAAAGTTTATCTACCTTTTATTTTTCAAATACAATGGTAGATTATTATTCTTAAGGTGTAACATTTTTTAAATACAACAATTCACTGTAGAACGTTTATTATATTTTTAATTCATTATATTTAATATTATTCCGTTGTTTTCTTAAGATATGATAGTTTATTTTGAATATTGGATAGTGCTATATACCATCATCTGATTTTTGTATCTGTTTGAAATATACATTTATTTACTGGTCAATTTCTTTAAATGAACATTATTACTATATTGGTAATAATTAGTTAAGTGAACAAATTGGGTTTTTAATTAATCCTAATGGTTATTATAAGTAATGTTCTAACAGTTATCCTACTTTATTTCTATTTGGATTGTTAAAAAACTATATTTAATTATATTATAATCATAATCGATTATCTATATCTTTAGTGTAAGGAATAGTTAATGAGCGACCTTTCTATCTTTGATTTTAAAATAGATTTTTGTTCGTATATTTTAAATGTACAATAGTTTAAATGAGATAACCTGTTATTATATGAAATTAAATTATTTATATTAAGTTTATTTCTTCACGTATATAGATTATTAACGTTATTTTTATTCAGAACAATATACAATCACCCAATCCAGTATTGATGGATAGCAGAATAAAAATATTTGATCTTTGAGTGTATGTTGTTTTAATTGCAGGTCGTCTGTAAGAACTCCTTTCTACATAACATCTTTGGTGATATCTATGTTTGTGTAGTAGGTTTTTTTGAGTAGTAGATAAATAAATTTTGAATAGTAAAACAACTTAAATTATTAAATGAAATGAATGTAATATACAAATTCTGAACATTCTATAATCAAAAATTAATATCTAGAAGTCCCGCCACATCAGTGGATTCGTATTTTATCCCTGAATTGTCTACAATATGACCTTCGTAGTAATTTAGGGTGACATTATTTTTTTCTTAAGATAGGAAAATTTTATTTTAATATATTATTTTTATTTAGAAAATTTGATCCATGATTATGTTTCATCTATAAAAATACATAACGATGAAAATTTCAAAATATTCAATTATTGAACAAGGAATATATTGGGTTTTTATTTTACAATGTAAGTTTTGAAATACGATAATATTAGTAACATCTAGGCATGAATTTTTTTTTAATTTATATATTTACATTTCTAAACTCCCATCACAATAATTTTACACAAGTTTCCCAGTAAGTTAAACTTTCTATTTCGTTCGTGTCTCTGTTCACATATCATGAAACCAAGCTAATAACATCGGCAAGCACAAAACTTTTATTAAAACTGCACATTCAAAGATTACGAATACATATTACAAAGAAAGATGCTGAGAGAACAGTTACCCGAGGCACCCCTTTTATGACTCTAAATTAGAATTAATAATCACACTTAACAACTTGTTCCCAATTGGAAAGATAATTCTCGAAACACTATTTCGTTATACACACTCCGACAACCTCCGTCTGTAATGTACAAGTATTGTTTTCTTCCATATAAAACGTTTTTCTAAAGTTTATGAAAATCGCCAATGTGTTGTTGCTAATTTATACTGTTGTACACACAATAAATAAAACATAATTGGAGTCCTCCTTCTAGCTGCCACTAGTAAATCCAAAATAATAAACATTAACATAATTTATGAAATGTTAAAGCGTAAATTTAGTCGAGTACATGTAATAATCTAATTCGACTCAAATTATAAATATTGTAAACATTAACTCTTTTCAGTATCGGTAATACAATATAATGTTATTTTGATTATGCTTGGAAACGTCCATGTAGCTACCCATGGTAAACATTAAACAAAAGATTGGGGCAACCATAAATGCTACTTATTTAGTTGTCACCACACAAATTTCTCAACACCAAAAGATCTTTGATTCTTCATCATTTCAATAATAGCATTTCCAATTTACTTGTACTGTTCATAGAGAAGGAACCGGTGAATCCTCGAGTTATGCCATACGTGTAAGGTTATATACATTAATAAAATAACTCATTACTTGTTCGCAGATGAGTTTGGTATTGTTACAATTTCCCAGTTATCTGGTTCGGTTTTACTAAATTTTAAAACTAATATATATATATATATATATATATATATATAAATGTGCATATAATATATAAGTGTACTCTCTATTAGAGTTCCATATAAACCAAATTAATTATTGTTGGTACAATGATTCGTTACCATTATACCTCTTGAATTTCAGCTAGATTAGGGAAAGAAAATCATAACCTAACCAGAGAGAATAACATTTTACAGATTAAGTAACGATAAATAATTTAGCAACAATTAGCATTTATAATCTTTGGTTTAATATAAAAAGTCGAAAGGGTAACATCGAAATCGCCATCAAAAACACTTTAAAAACATAATTTCTAAAATATAATACGATTATATTCAATTGTGGAAGTTCATCGAATGACGAAACAGAATATCTGTTATTTTGTAACTTCCCAATTAAGGTGGCTTTCTTAAGAGTGATCCTTTTATCAGGTTAGTTAATATAAACCTAAAGAAACGTCTAAATCTATCAATATAAATTGACAAACGAGAGATAATGAAGAAGAGAAACTATACGAATAATGTATAGGCTACATTTTAAAGCTCTATTGTTGCATTTTTTTCTTATTTAATAGTAGTGCAATCTTGAAGCTTGTAATACAGATTTGTGTATTACAATAATTAATGAGCTCACTCATAATATTCCTTTTTTTTTTAAATAATACATAAATATGTATAAATTAAAAAATATGTGCTTGCGTGTCAATTTCACTCGTCTATTGGTAAAATGTCATAAAACCGTGGTTTTCTAAGTGTAAACATTTGTCTATGTTTACTGAAGCAGTTGCAACTGGGTTCTAGCAACTGCTCGAGTTATTATGATTATATTGGAGGAATTATAATAACACCATGAACATAGACGAATGTTTACACTTAGAAAACCACGGTTTTATGACATTTTACCAATGGACGAGTGAAATTAACACGCACGCACATATATTTTAATTTATACATATTTATGTATTATTTAAAAAAATAAATAAATATTATGAGTGAGCTCATTAATTATTGTAATATAATTTGTTTTAACATCATTTTCGTAGTAATTGATTTGACTAAGATTGAAAATAACATGTTAAAACTTTAATAAACTCATATAAATGAAAGATATATTTCACGTTAATAGTTTTTTAGTTATACATTTTCTGTTTATTATATTTAAATATTTATATCACGAAAGAAATTGCAAAAGTGAAAGAACATACATTGATGTCTAAGCACGGAAAATCTGTTGAGCTCCACTATGAATTATGTTGATTACCGCATTCGTCACAGTCAGCACATCCAGTCTCTCATCCCTTTTGGATTAGAGTAAATTACTTCGAGTGTTGGCAGCAGAGTAATCTGTGCGTTAAGAAGTGAAATACTAACTCTTACAGTTAAAGGTAACAATTTCCTTAATAGCTAAAATATTAGTAAGGAAAAATGAATAGCATTTATAGTTTAGAAACGAACCTCCTTTTGTAATTAGGCACTAAAATTGTACCTGATTTAAAAAACATTGTAAAAATTTGATAATCTAAGCAGAAAGCTAAACCCAGCAAATCATAGTATCGTTAATTATTGTGATAAGTCATACAACGTATTCTTAAATCTGAAGTAGAAAATCTCCAAAACATTGACTGTGTCTACTGTTCACCAGATATTCTTTAATCTACCATTTACTTTCATTAGTGATATAAATAATGCATAATGATATATACTAAATGACATCGACCCTCGGTTTAAAGTGACAACACCTGGTACCAATATAAAGCATACCTACACCTCGATCTATGTAAGAAACTAAAACTGGTAACTTAAAGTAAGGAACTGAGATCAAACGGATTTGTTCTAAAGTTTTGAAACACAAACATATTTACAGAGATAAATACAATTTATCAAGAGTAAGACTTTACTCTCGTAACTTCATCACTTGGTTTATTTCTAACAAACTCTACGGCATAAAAACTTAATTTATCCTGAAATACGCTTGAAATTGTATTCTATATTACCTACATTCTCAATATTTTCCCACAAATCCCCACTTAAATGATATGTTTTTCAATACACTCTTCAGTATTAACGGGTTTTTTTTCTAACCTAATATTATATATTTTTAAATCGCTAACTACAATACACTTTATTGTATTTAAAATTGAATGAAATAAGCGATTTAATTGAGTAATTAAATGGAAATAAAATAGAATTTGAAATAATAAAGCACTTAAATTGTGTTAATAACATTATTAAGGAGTGTAAGTGTACCATTTCCTATAATATATATTTAAGTAGTTTATAATTATAGGTAATTTTTAAATAATTCAATGTTTAGAGAACAGTCTACAACTTAATACATAGTCATTCTAGAAAGAAATTAAAAATAATATTGTAAAATAATAGCTATGGGTATATTGTAAAATAAACATTATTCGTATTACTTAATTTAAGTCAAATTGTGGAAATGATAAATTTATTATGTTTTGCATTTCCACATAAAGGAATGACCTAAATGATCATACAACATACTAAGTGATGTTCCTGAAACTAATCTATGATTTTTCGTGATTATAATATCTAGGGTAAAAGGAACAAGAGGAATAACAATCTAATTTCAAAAATTAAATGTTAAATGTTTAAGAAGGAACGATTTATTATACTCCAAAATAGTACAACCATTTACACTAATTGAATTGCTTTTCCAAAATATTATTTAAAATGAATAATGTTTATTCTCTCTTAAAAGTTAGGAACGAATGTAATAATACATTACTTAAATGTTTAAAGAAGGATATCATCTTTATTATGATATTTATAATATTATTAATATTGTAGTTACATTAATTAAAAGAAATAATTAAGGAAACTCAAACAACTGTGCTAGAACTTCTTCATGCGTCCTTAAAAATTAAGAATAAATCAAATGTCGTTAATAATTATTGGAAGAGTACTACTGAAACATCATAACTTATTAAATTATTATTTATAAACACTCATTTTGAGTTGTGGAAAATTTTTTTAAATTTTGTTTAGATATATGATCATGTGATACTTATTTTGTATAAAACTATGTTTTATATTATTACCCTAATATCAGATCCAGTTTAAAGTATGTATGTATTTATTTAACGAATTTGTGTTGTCTTGAGTGATTAAATAAGTCCTACAACCACAAAAAAGTTTATTTATTTTTATATTGTATTTACGACGATTTTAAAAATTGTTATAAATATAAAATGTTAACAACATAAACCACGTACTACTATATATTGTGATGGTTTCCAATACATTTCGGGACGAGTTTCCTTTATTCGGATTTTATATTCAAAATACATAATTTACGTTATTTTGCCTCCTATAGTATTTATGACTGCTTTAGTTGAAATTATGTGATATCCTAATTCCCCCCCCCCAAGTTTGCTGTAAGAGAGAGAGATCTATCATTCCTCTAAAGAGTGCGAGCAAGTTCAAATAACCGTGAGTTAATTCCCGAACAGTCGGATAATTTGTTTTCATAATAATTAAGAACTGCATGAAATGAACAAAATTGCATGTATGAAGGCTGCCGTTCGTAACAAGCACTGCTAGTTCAAAGAATCCCATTAATACACGTGTAAGTCTAAATTAGAATAAGTTATTATAACAAAGTTAATTAAAGCAATTAGTTGTAGTTATAGTCAACTAAAACTACAACTTATAGGATGGGTATGTTTTATTTAATAATGATGTAGTGGGTTGTTTTTATTACTGTGTTAGGCGTAGCTCAAATAATGCTATTATGTAAGACCCACCGTAATATTAGATAAGCTAGGAAATCGAATCGTATCGAATACCAACCCAACCCATTTACGTTGATATCTCGTAATGGTATATTTAATACATGTTAAACGAATTTGTATCTAATACCGTTTTGAAAAGTAAGTGAACATTGTTTTAAAATAATACGTTCATCATATTTAAAAAAAAACCTACTTGTATATTTTAGTATATAAACATATATTGTAGGAAATATAACTCAATGGCTATATACTCAATTTAGTAATTCTTTTTATGGAAAAAAGTACTTAAAATATAAAGTGTGTATTGAAATAATTGTAGTTTACTTAAACTTACAAAATAAATATTCTTGATACATAAAAGATAATAAAAAAATGACGCTACAATTCAATTTGTCAAAGGTATTTTATTTTATTCAATAACATTTAAATCAAAGGATGTCTCATTGTAGGTTTAAGTAAAACAGAATGAAAGAATTCATCACCTAAAAGTTTTACCACGAAGTTATATTTTGTTTATTTCGAATAAAATACTATATCAATAGTAACAAATGGAGTATATTTAAAAAACAAATTTAAAGTACATTATATATTTTGTTTTAAATAAGGAATATTTATAGATAGAAATACTTTAAAATATTTTCACGTATTTTTCTATGTCTTGTATACTCTTACTAAGCTAAAAACTTAGAAGCATCAGGGTCATTTGGTTTCAGTGTCACCGATTGAGGTTATTATTATGTTTGTGTCTACACTTGCAAATATAAAACGACGTTCAGATAGTTATGAGTTTTATTTTTTATAAAATTGAATACATATCGTTAACTTATATCGTGGTGAAATCAATTTATGTGTTTTAATCACATTTAGCCTAAGTTGTTTAGTAAACAAAAATTTAATACTTATCTGACAAAATTTAAACGCCTATTTTCGGAGGTGATGTGGTATTGACAAAGCAGCAACACAGTATAAAACAAACTCAATAGTTCTTGCGAGGTGAATTTACAACAGAAGAGAAAATACAATTAAATAATTTTAATCTTTTTCAAGTATTACTTTAGTCTCTTCGGATTTGTAATACACTTCATGATTAATATTTTAGTGTAGATAGTAAATAATGGTGATTGTATGTGTGTACTATATTATAAATAATATAGTAGCTGAAACCGTTTTCTTAATGGAATATTGATTTTTGTATAACCATATTTATAAACCAGTTCAAGAGAAGTTAAGTTAAAATTTATAGATAGAATCCCTTATATCATTCTCTACTAAAGTATATTTGTTTTTGCTCACTTTTCATGCCTGATATAAATTTGTCTAAGAAAGACAAATTAATTATCCCTATTAAAATACTAAAAAATATATAATTGTTAAAAAATCAATTATAGTTACTTTAATATTCTCACGTATTTATAAAGCAAATCAACGTCGTGTAATTTACTTTACCGACGTATTATTTCAACATAAATAAAAACATATCTGCATTTCAAAAATCGGTAATATGGATCAAAGGTTTTAGGCATTTAAGCGCATGCAACATTTATTTATACGGCATGGTAGAAACCATTTTCCTGTATCAGAACTGTTTGACAAAACTACGAATGCATTAGAAAATATTCCAATATTTTATTTATACTAAGTACATATCCTCTGTATATTTGGAAATTTCGAATGTAAAAATATTTCAACGCCTGTAAGTCAACTATGGACGAATATTAAGCCAATGTCAAAGGATTATAGCCGATTTGGTTTTTAATGAAAAATATGTTTTGCCACATAATTATAATAAAAGCCTAAATGTTATAGTTAAGCAGGCCTTTGTTCAAACGTTACACAAAACCATGGCTCTTGCTGTGACATGAATTCACATTGTGAAATATCCTGCTGGAGTTTAATTAAATATTGGGTGCTCTGTCATAGTAATAATCCCATTTTAGGTTTAAGTAAGTTAATTTCACACCAGGCATATATTTATTGTTAAGAAAGTAAAATTAATTTTACGCAAAAACCATTTTATACATATATGAATCAGAGAAATGTATCTATATAATAGAATATTTCGTGGAAGTTATATTTTAGCTCTAGGATTCCCAAATTTAAGTATTACATATTCCGATAAATATCATACTATAAGTAAAGTTGAATATCTAATAATTGTTCCGATTTTAACAACAATGTGTTATATGTGTAATATTTTGTATATAACAATAAAATATCGCTATAAATCAATTGAAAAAAGCCTTTTAGAAAGCCAAAATTACAATTGATACTTGTTTAATGTTTATTAACAAATTTATATATATATATATATATATATATATATATAGAATTTTTCAACTGAGAACTGGCTCCTGCCAGAGTCATGTAAAGACATTTTTTACGGATAAAATCGAATAAAAAGAGTTAATATATCAGTATAAGTTCTGTTTAGTTATTGAAGCACGTTGTGGGGGAGAATATTTAAAGTACAAGAAAAGAAAAGTCTTCCAAAGATATGCTATATATATATATATATATATATTTATTTATATATATAGCATATCTTTGGAAGACTTTTCTTTTCTTGTACTTTAAAGATATCTTGATATAAATCTAGAATGTGGAATAAACATAAAATATACCTACTCCTGGGCTACGTGGTGATCTTTTGAGGTGTTGAAACTAGTATATTTAAATGTTACCGCGAAATTTCAAAACAAAATGAAATTACAATTAATTCAGGTGAGTTACATAGAGTAAGAGAGAAAAGTTCACAGTTACCTTTAATATATTATAATATACAAATATATATAGTATATTTTCTGAAGTAGATTTTAATAACCAATTTAGTGTGTATTCATTTTGGAAAAAAAAATGTATTATTGTGGATAGTTCTATATTTGTATTAAATTCATTTAACCCAATTTTTAAATTATAATATACAAAAACAAATTAAAGATCAGTAATATTTGGTAAACAAATATTGTTAAACCCCATCATTAAAAACTCGAGTGAGTTGGGAACCATTATTATGATTAAAATTTAGTATAGTAACAGAAGTGAAACATGTTTACAACAAATTGAAATATATAAATATTCAGTAGACGTTTTATGTAGTGAACATTTAGAATATTCACTCATAACTACAGAAATGATGTTTTGGGGGACGAATAGTTTTGCCTGATTTTTACTTGGATTTATTTATTTCCTTTTGAGAACCTCTATTCATTGTGTTTCACATTAAAGTTGAGTTTACTTAAATGTTAAATGGGATGACAATTTTTTAACGATTAGCTCGTTTATGAATATACCTGTGTCTGGAAAATTGAAATTGGGAGAATGAGATAGATTTATTTCCCTTCTTTTCCTAGTACAATTTAGAAATTAAATAAGAATGCTTTATTTATTTCATTACATTGTGTTACTTTGGTATGAATATCCTAATTTATTTGTTTTTACAATGTCAAACACTAATGTTTCCAGAGATATATCATATAATATATTCATTTTTTTTTAAATATTTTTTAACATTTTTAGGTGTCTTTTTTTAGGAATATTTATTTCAAAATTACCTGTTTATCTCTAATTTAAGTAACTTTTGTGACAATAAACTATTTACAAGATTATGAATAAATGTTTAATTCTAAAAATTGTCTATAAAACCTATCAAAATATTATTACCGAAAAAAATATCTAAAACACACTTGACAATATAACGTCAAGATTAAGCATATTTATTACTTATAAAAATCGTTATTAATAATGACAATGTTTATTCTACATTTTTATCAATTACGTTTACAGTAATTATTTACTCTTTAGAAAGCTACTATAAAATTCATAATTCACACTATTTTCGCGAAACGTAATTTTTAATAAACGAAAAAGTTTTTATTTCACAGACGTTTTATAAGTAAGAAAAAATTCTGGACGAATAAAACCATAAAAAGTTGGATTCGAATCATACCTTGTAAACTATCAATTGAAAATTTGAAATTAAGCAAATATTGTGACAACCTTTTATTTATTATCTATTTATTTTAAAAAAAAATGTATACGCTTTGAAATTGAAATAGGGATGGGCATACATACATACGAAAGATTGAATTACCAATAATTGTCAAAAACGAATCATTGGACAAGTTCGATAACCTGACTAACTTGTAAACAAATTTTAAACAAAACGATCAATGCAAAAAAAATGAATTTTCAGCAATAAGTGTTTAGTTAATATTTATACATCTCACAAGGCATATACATTAAAATATGCATTTAATCACTTCAGCCCGTGTTTTATGAAGGATGTTAGGAATAGTTCCTAAAATTTAACCAATGCATGTTGCAATGATTTCAAACAATAACTAAACTGTTGTAAATTTATTAAAGTCATGAAAAAGAGACAATCCTTTGTGAGATTTTGTTTTTGCCTATTATAACTTTCAAAATCAATCGAATTCAGTATTTCCCATTGTTAAAACCATTGACATCTGTATTTCAAAAAGAAAATTAAAAATCTATATTCTGCTCAGAAGGTAAAAGTATGAAACAATCATCGATATTGTCGTCATAATACTTATATACATAATATGATATGTTATTCTAATTATATACTATAACACAGAAGTATCTAATTGAATGTACATTTTAGCTTAGCTTTTAGTCGAGGTAAGGGCTTTTCAAGTCGCTGCCACTTTCACCCACGCGCAATTACTTTAGCTCTTTGCCACCTGTGTAGGAGTCGATATTTGCAACTAAATCGTAAATAAGTTTATCCTTGGAAATTCTACACTGAAGTATATATTTCTTGACATAATTACGACCAAACGAATTAATATCATTTGTAAAGAACGTTATGTTTTTGTCTAATAATATACATTTATCTAATTGTACGACATTCGAGTGATTTAGTGTCAAAAATCTACACTAGATAAAAATTTCAGTTCCTAAAGTGGCTATATATTTTATATTGAGAAATAAATATGCGTGAATAAAGGTTATTTACACAATACAGAAGCCATTACATAAGATAAACTCCGTACGTTCAAATGGTTATAATATTAGATTATTTTCAAATTGATTTATATTCTCCCCCACAATGTGCTTCAATAACTAAACAGAACTTATACTGATGTATTCACTCTTTTTATATGATTTTATCCGTAAGAAATGTCGTTACATGACTCTGGCAGGTGCCAATTCTCAGTTGAAAAATTCTTCCTATTATAAGGCTTTATTATTATTGGGTATAACTTTTTATTAGTGTACACAAAATTACGTAAAAATATATTTAAATTACTATAGCAAATGTATTTATGCATTGTTACATAGTTGATATGATATATGCGAAGGATTTTGAAACAACAGACGTTACGTAAAACTAAATTTTACTCCATTGCGTACGTTAATATTTTTATTTCTCAATTATTTCCTAGTGTAATGTTTGTTATGTAATTTTTTTTCCAGTTTACATGATGCATAAAATACCATAGGCATGTCTATAATTTATTATAAGAAAGATAATAAATTATTTGAAACATGGTATAGGGTGCTGTTTTATTTCATGATAAGTTACACAACCAAAAGAGTGAAAGCAGGCTTTGTATCGTTTTCTTGTTATTAATTGCATCCTTTTGGATAGGAGTTGATTAAAATGGCATTCCCCCCTTTACACAATATTATATTCACCTTTCTACCTTATAATCATATTACCGAAAAACATATCGCGTGTTAAATAAGTCCCAGGACGGCTTAATATTACTGTATTAACATAAAATATATTGTTTAACATACATTTTGCACATTGTTAATGGACATCAGAACCTAGTTTATATCGTATTCAGTGGACCGTTACCTTTCCAGGGGGACGGCCCACAAGGAATAAGTAGGATATCTTAAATTAGAGCATAGCTCGAGTTGTACATCGATAAAGGACTTTTGAGTAAAACACGATCCCGCAAACTTTATGTTTACCCTAGATAAAATAGTCAGGGTTAAAGATCATTAAATCAATCAAGGAAAATTGATTAACCCTAATAGGTCTGAAAGAGGTTATTTGTGACTGATTAGTTTTTATTCCTGCAAACAGGACACATAGTTGCTTTATGTAGTTGTTGTTTGTAGCATAGTACCATATACACATAAAGACAATTAATTTGGAGTACATATCAACTTACGCTTAGAATTAAAAATTCCTTTTGTCTCTTTGTGGACATAAAGAGTCAGAAAGCAGTCAAAAAATAGTTTTTAAAGCTATGTATTTATTTGCAAAGATTTCATTTTATAAGTTATATCTATTAAATAAGCTGTTTTCAACATATATGACGTTGTGGCTAATATGACCTTTAAATCAACGCTATTTTGGATACGGTGACTTTTTTGATGTCTGGTTTGCGGCTTTGTTTTATACTTAAAAGCCCTTTAATTCGATGTACAATTCGACCTATGCTCTCATTTAAGATATCCTAATTACTCTTTGTAATCATTAACCTGGAGAGGTGGCTGTTTACTGAATAGGTAACTAAAATAAGTTTTGGTATCTATTAACAATGTACATCTTTATCTGTAATGGTTAAAGCCGTTCCGGGAACTTATTAACCAAGCTGTATAATTTATTATTTACACAAGAGTAACTGTTTACGTTATTTAGGAAATATGTTTTAGTAATAAGGTTGTACTTTTTTATTGCTTGAATTTAACATATTGGAAAACGATTTGGTAATATGGTTATGAAAAAAGTACTAGTGGGTTTAGTACAATGGAGGTAAAACCTAATATTCTTCTACTGTGATCTATGAAAACTGTTTTAATAATTCTTGGCATTTTATGAATTATATATAAGTCAACTTTATTTGAGAAAAAAATCGTTTCTAAATTGCATCTAATCTCTAATCCATGCGTAATTATTCGACGATGTTTGAATATGTATTTCTAAACAATAATTTTTTCATTTACATTTGGTATGAGGCATATTTAAAATTAATACTGACCAAATAATTGTGAAATTTTAGTTAGTATAAAAAGATTGTGATAGATGTAAACTGAAATTATAATTTGGTAATGGAATCAGTAAGATAACTTCAAAAATGATATTACAAATAGAAAAAAAAATATTAATGTTGATGGGAAAATCATATTCGCTAATAATGTGGAATATCAATAATTGGATCAATCAGCAAGTGCTGATAGGTCCAATTATATATGATTCCAGTAAACGATTAACTAAGAGGAATTTTAAATCAAATACAGAATCTAAATAAAATATATATATAATCTGATTCTTCTGTTGCAAATAATAGACCAAAGTTTTAGTTGTTTCAAAGTGTTTGATTGTGACGTTTGTCATCGACACATACCAAGTTTGTTGGCGACATCAGTAGATGTGATGAAAAAAAAAATATTATCTAGTGTTTGTTATTATTTTGGAAATTTATTGTTGATCCTTTAATGACTTAATTTGTATTTAAGTCACTTGGCAACTTCATTTATCAAGAATAATTATTTAGTAACTAGTTTATCCAGAATTATGTAGTATTTTTTAAATAGCTTAATGTGCAAGTTTGTAATGAAGATTGATATTGATGATAAATTTATTAAACACAAAGGTATGAATTATAAGTCTAACCATATGCAAAAGTAAGACCTAAATACATGTATTAGTCTACAAAATTAATTTGTATGTATATTTCTATTCAATGAATAAAATACAAAATTATATATTTATTGAATTTTCCTAAAATACTTAACGTAGTACAGATTAATTTTTAATTTAAATTTTTTTTTTTTTTTTTATTTATTATTACAATCCTAATCCATAGATGGAATAAGTAATACATATTACATAAAATAACATGTATTTAACTTAGATAATAACTAAGTCCTGCGGTTTATGACGCTTAAGTCGTCTTTTGTCATATTTCACGCCTAAAAGTTTGCTTCCACGTTCACATGTCGATGAAGTCTCTTTTCATGGCGAGAAGCGCAGTCTTGAATTACCACATTCACACTTTTCAGGTTTAGTTCAGAATGAAGGTCATCATTCCTTTGGTGCCATCATGCTTTTGTAATTGTACGAATAATACGATTTTGTATTCGTTGTATAATTAGTTGATTTGAGGGTTTCGTACATCCCCATAATTCTGCACCCTCCACATAATTTTGTCCAAATAGGTCTAATAATTGAAATATACAATAATCTCTTGTGATACGAAGCCAATTGGGATTTTCGTCCAATCAACCAATACAGATCGCGCAGTTTTTGTTTTATTTGGTCTGCTTTCATACATACATGATGCTTCCAAGTAAGACGTTCATGAAGATGCATTCCAAGATATTTAGCAGATTTACTCTGTGGGATTAGTTTGTTATTAAGATAAACTCCAAAGCCTGGATCTATGTGCCGCAATGAGAATGTCACTTGAGAAGATTTTAGTTCATTAACCTTAATTTTCCAGTCCTCTGTCCATTGAGTTATTTTATTTGATGCCAACTCCTATTGCTTCAGCATGTGATTTATTCACAGCCAATATGACAGTATCATCGGAAAATGTAGCTATTGTGTTTTTATTTGTAGTTGGAATATCTGCTGTGTATAACAGGTAAAGTATAAAGTACAGATTATTGGATATTTTTCTCTAATGGATATAAAACATAAATTCATAATTGTATTACAGCTTTTGAGTTTTAAATGAGAAATAGCATATTATTTGGACATTTGCTTGGGTGTATTTATTAATGAGAAGTTGTGATCTATATTGGTGGATTGTTATATGGTTGATAAAGTTAACCTCTTCTTTTACAGGCTTAGAATACATATTTTATTAAAAAAGAGAAGCCGAAATATCATACATATATACTTTGTTCCTAAATTCTATCTTAATGACCAAATTTATTGCTGGAATATTACGTTGGTGGGACTGGTAGACTAAATTTGGAACAAATTTCATGCAATTTATTTTATTATACAATTATCCGAAATCATAATTGAACAATCACTTGAAAGTCCATATTTTAAAAAAGAGTTTATTTATTTCCATAAGATAAAATTTATTATTAATAAAACTGATTTATTTTAAACATACAGCAGATATCAAGAAATATGCATTTATATTACAATAATTATGACCAATAGTTTAAATTCGATTTGGTTTTCATCAAATTTAGTGAAATTTTAATCTTTTATCCTAATATAGTAGTTTCAATCGTAAGTCCGGGTATGGATCTGTCAACAGGGCCCACACTACTTAAGTCCGAGCATAAGTCAGGCCGTTTTATTCAAATTTAAACAAATGTGTGCTTGAATATAGTTATAATAGCTTATTGCATTGTATTAGTCCTTCTGAACCACTCATTAGCTTTTAGAGGGCATTTAAAGGATATTTTATGATTTATATTATTTCAAATAGATACTTATTTTAAACGAATAATTTTATAGAATTAACATTTTGGGATACACACTGTAAATAAATTTGTTTATTCAAAACCAATAATAAGCAATTTTGGTTTCATATAATTCATATATTCATATACGTTTTATTACATATATGAATAGTGTCTGTTTGGCATTACCCATGGGGATATCGAAAGTCGAATTCTTACTTTATAATATCGCAATAAGATCGCAACCGACTCATTATAGAATACTCCTGTAGGTGACTACTAATTGTTTCTCTTAATTTAGACTTATTTCTTGGAATCGGTCTTGTAAAATCAACTTCGTGTTATGCACGTGCTTTAATCACTCTTTGTTCCCATCAGCTTGTGAAAAGCTTTATATTCTTCTCCAGAGACCAACGGGATAAAATGCACATAACGAATGGAATTTCCGTGTTTACCATCTGCAGTTGGTTATAAGACTGCAGATGATATAATCGTTTTGGACGCTAGATCCAATATGAATATTCACGGTGTAATTAATTCTTATTCAAGAGGTACGTTCTTATTTTTAAATTACATATATTTTTAGAATTAAACAAACGTATATTTACTGAAGAGATTTAATAAATGAAAATACATTTAAAACATAATAACCGTGTGTATTTTACTATAATGTGTATAGAGAAATATCTAAGTACAGTAAATATACGCTGTGTGATCTTCTCCCTAATATACTAAGATAACGAGCATTTTATTAATAACAAGAACGTTTATACAAATTCAAAATCAAACGAACAAAGTGGAGAAAGACAATTAAAAATAATACGAGTTATTTAATAAAAATATGAATGAAGGAGAATATCCTGGCAATTTAAAAAGGAAATGACGTAACTCAGAGCCTCTCCCCACCAGACACACTGCTCCTGCTGTGTAGCTCACATTGCACACAGGGGAATGTATATCTGTTTGCAAGTTTTAGCTAACACGTACGAATAAACAGCATGAGGTCTCTATTGTAAAAGATAAGCATATTAAATTTAAAGTTAGCTTTGCTTTTATTTATTCACAAATTGAGTTTGTATGAGAGTCGTTTTGTTGTTTAGGAAATGTTAATACATATAATAGAGTGGTTTAAAATAGTACAAAACATAAAAAAATAAACTACAATACACATCTCCTAAGAAAAGAGGATACTTTTATGAAACCACTTACTCACAAGGACCCAAAATTCTATTTAGTATTTCTATTTTAAAAAATTCATTTTCTGAAACAAACAAGAACCATATATAAAACAATGCAGTTACAAAACATAAATGTTTAACATTTGACACTGTGCAAAATTTCCGCCCATCCATGTTGTAAACCATAAACTTACGGTACTGGTCACCAGCACCAACATACAATGTGGTACCAACAGATCCTCTAAAATGTAATGACCAAATGCTGGTCTCTTGGAAGTTGTAGAAAATGTTAATTGTATAGTTAAATTGAGGTGTTTTACCCAGTAGGTTAAGTTAGTTTAAAACAGTTGCTACAAGTTTTATGAACTAGGTAATTGTGTATATTAATACTTTCTTGACGTCGGCTAAGCCCTAACGGGCCTCGTAAATGTGTATTGAATAAAACGTTTTCACTCGCTCATTACAGTCGCAACCCTGAAGCTCCTCGAAGCCGTACATTTGTGATCCTCTCGCTACTTCCATCTCTGGGACGCTGTCTTCGTGAATGTAAAACATTTTCTTGAGAGGTAAGTGAATGAAAATTCCATTTTTTTACGATAACTTATTTTTGTATTCGTAGAGATCGGTACAATTATATGCAGAATTGAAATCTAGAAATTTGTATATAATTCAGTTCGCTATAAGTTGAACAATAAAAGAGACATGGACTGTTTAAAGTGAAATTTTCAATTCGAAATTTTAGTATAATTGCTATTCTAATAATTTGTGTACTGTAATTAAGATATATGTAGGATTAATTTATTGCTTTTTACTACACCCTCTACCAGATACACAATTTTCAAAACATCATGAATATTTTTACATCACAAACCATATAATAAATCGTTATTGATACACTTCTACAGTGAATGAAAAATGAATTTATCAACGAAATAAATTTAATTAAAAATATCCAGTTAGCCAATGCATACAATTGTTATATCGTTAAACATTTTATCTTAAAGCAAAGGAAAATGACAAACTAGCAATATCCTTGCGAGATTTAATGACAAACTACCACGGTAGTGAGTTATATAAAAAAAGACCGATTGAGATGGACAAATAAAAGAGATTAAAAGAGACATATAAAATAACATGAAAGAGGGAGTAAATGGAGGTTTATACATTTAGGAAAACAATTGGGGGCAGAGAACAGAGAGAGAGAGAGAGAGAGAGAGAGAGAGAGAGAGAGAGAGAGAGAGAGAGAGAGAGAGAGAGAGAGAGAGAGAGAGAGAGAGAGAGAGAGAGAGAGAGAGAGAGAGAGAGAGAGAGAGAGAGAGAGAGAGAGAGAGAGAGAGAGAGAGAGAGAGAGAGAGAGAGAGAGAGAGAGAGAGAGAGAGAGAGAGAGAGAGAGAGAGAGAGAGAGAGAGAGAGAGAGAGAGAGAGAGAGAGAGAGAGAGAGAGAGAGAGAGAGAGAGAGAGAGAGAGAGAGAGAGAGAGAGAGCTTAAAAAATAAGAGACCATTGTGGAGTGAAAAGGATGGATAAAAAGAAAGAATCAAAGAAACTAAAAAGTAAGGAAGAGGAAGGATAAAATAAATGAAGATTCAGATATTCAGGCAGATAAGGAAAGAGGCAACCGAGCTTCTGGTTTCAATCTCCTTAGAGCTCACACATTTACAGTATTGACCAAGTATCACGTGATCGTATAATTAGTAGCGAACTCCTATTAAGAACAACACACAGCGACCCATTTAGCTGACCTAAGCTATTCACAGGCGGTTGCGATAAGGAGTTTAGTTTAATTTTTTTATGGGAGAGAAGTGGAAGGATATATATTCAGCGATGGCAGGAGAAAGAGATGTAGAAAAAAATAGTAAGAGAGAATAAAAAAGTGAGAAAGAAACGGAAAGAGAAGGATGGAATAATGAAAGAGAGTGAGAGAGAGAATATGAAGAGAAATACTTAAAAATAAAAAAGGGCGAAAATGTGGGTAGAAAGTCTGGTTTATAAAAGGAAAGATATAAATAGTAAATAAGAGAGAGAAGAAAATGTGAATTAAAACAAGAAATAGATATAGATAGAAAGAGAAAAAGAAAGTTAGGGAATAAAAACCAGCGAGAGGGACAGGCAGAAAAATGAACAATAGACAAAATAAAATGGAAAAGTGGAATAAGGAAGAAAGAGAAGAAAAACAAAAAATTTTATTATTGCGATATTGAGAGATATGAGAATTAATAAAAAGAAGGAGATAGTGTATAAGATAGAGAGACATATGCAGAGATACAGCAATCGAACGAATGAGAAATAGTGTGATATAGAAAAGATGGAGATTTGACCTCGTTAGATGTGATGCTAATGTGATACTATAAATAACTCTTTTATCGCCGAGAGAACTCTTTAGAAAAGTTATGGAACTGTAAACTGTAGTTAACAAGAGACAAATCTGAAGACATTTAATATCGTAGGATGACATTTCTGCGAGACGTTAGTGCTAGTAATGAGTTCAAGTGGATTTTGATATAATTTATAGTTACTTGAAGTAATGAGTACAATGTTAGACAGGTGGTCACCAATTACTGTACCTGTAATTGTCGATCTGACACGATTTCCACTGAGAGACGTTTCACACTGTTTTGATAAATCTATATTCCACTACGATGCTGGAAGATTTCATCAATAATTTAGTACGTAAACTATAGTTCTATTAGACAGTTTTATAATTCGTATAAAAGTCAGCATATCGACTTTCCGTAACTGTAATGTTTTTAAATGTATGTATAACGACGAAACGCACAGTATAAAACTAACTTTAATAATAAATTCACTGGTCCCCCCCCCCAAACACTACACCAACCTGACCAGAGACGACTGGACATTCCAAGGACAGAGGTTAGGTTCCCATCACACGAACTGTAAGTCTCAATAACAAAATTAAAATGAACCCTTAACGTAGACATTGATTAAGATCGGTAGAGTCGACTTTGAGAAATGATATATTTTATAATAGTGTAACGGTATTTTCTTTTATTTTACTTATAATTCACGAAATGAAATTTTTAGAGAGATGACAACCACCAGTTTTTGTTTCCTCAGAAGGTAACTTAAGTAAGGGAAAATATTTGAGGGCACTCTCAATTTTGAATTATAGAAAAACGTCCCAAGATATGATCAAAATATTTCGATAGACAACAGTCCATTAAAAAACTACATTTTTACGCAGGTACTTAGAAATTACCACCAATTTTTACCTACCGTAATACTGTATATGAGGAAGTAAAATTTTTTTATAGCATAAAACTGCATTCCCGGTATTATTAAATCAATTAAACTAGCTACAAAACTCATTATTCAAATAAGACTTTATTAATACAACAAGATTTGTTTAATGTAGAGTTGGACACCATTGAGCAGTTGTTTAACGTCAAGTTGAAGCCAGAACTGACAGTAATTGTGTCACTAACATAGGTTAAGCTCAGACAGACATCTTGTTCCCGCAATGACAACTAGTAATTTTAATTGTCTAAATTATATTACAATATCCTGTAGGCAATTGACACGGTGACGTCTTACGACGCTAACGTCCTTAAAAAGAGGAAAGGAATCATTACGTAGTAGCAACTATAAGTGAAGCATGGTAGTAGAAAAGTTAATTTGGGTCTTTCCAAGCATGTCACTTAAATTCGCGTAATGTGACACACAAAAATATGATATGTTTTCGTGGTGTACAGACAATTTATTACGGTGACAATTACGTACATAAGGAATTTGAAAAAAGTCAACCTGGTGTGGAACCCTGGGAGATAAGCTTCGAGGAATATTTGCATTCACCATGGATTGAAGTTGGTGCTGACTCCCATCAAACATTTTCCAGGCTTTGGATTGGCAAAATGATTTCGCCTTTTTAAAATCACCGTTTTTCATAACTTGACTTTTTCCTTTTTGTAATTAAGGAGTAACATTAAAATGCTGTTTTATGTAAGTACTAAAAAGGAGTTGAGAGGACGATAATTAGGATTGCTATTATATAAGATTGACTGTGAGATCCATTATTTAGAATTACATCCCAAGATAGTAAGTTTGATTATTCAACAGTTAAGAAACGTCAATTCCTCTGAAATATTAATCTTCCAAAGGCAGCATTTCTACGTGTAAAACACAAAGATACTTCCCTCAATGCATTACCAAATTATTACGTTGATATTCCTTCAACGACTTAGATTAATTTAAAAGCAACAATTTGCATATTTGATATATTAACATTTAATAAACATTTATATTAAATGAAGATATAATTTTTGTGAAATTCTTAAATAAAAAATGTTTTTTGAATACTGTACATAAGGAAATAATCTAATTTCCCCAGCGACTTTTGATGTTATAAGGTTATGTTTTGACAGCGTTTCCTTCGGTGACTCACAAAAATTAAAATCGATTATTTTATAAAGAAACAGTATACAATTGAGACAATTGATTGCAATCACAAATTCTATTACACAACAATAATAACACTGAAATATGATACACGAGCGAAGTATTCTGCTTACTTAGGAAGAGGTTAATTTACAATTTCCACAAAAACGACAAACGCAGTATTTTAACTCATGTAATAATGCAATGTTACAAACAGTTGAATCCCAAACTACCTGTAGAGTAGTCTACTTATTAAAAATAAAATAATAAACTTGTTTAAACATCCCAATAAACAAAGTCCTCTACATAACCAAAATAATCCTATAGTTGACTGCTAGCAGAGTCGGGAATCAAAATCAAGATAGCCACATAAATGCAATATTTAATAAAACTGATAAGGGAAATTGTATAGTGACTAGAGATGAATCTGAATATAATACTAAAATCCACGAGTTTATCAGGCTAACAATATGAACAAACTACTGAATGACATTATATCGGGCAAGAGTAAACTATTTAATAAGATTCTGAACAACTGTAAAACTTTGTTACCCGATAAAGTTATAGGTCTATGTAGGGTCACTAACCCCAAATCTCCCAAACTAGGCGGGCTACCAAACTCTTGAATATATAACTATATACCATGCACCCTAACCTCACTTTCACAACCGAATTTGAAAACGACTAAATAATTATCTTTCTAACAAGAAATAATAATTCAATTAAATTTAAGATTTACAGAGAGCTTACAACAGCGGATCTACCGGACTTAAAGTAATGGCAAGAAAACAAATAAGTGTCATTTCAACATCACAAACAGACTAGAATTCTTTATGAGACCTACGGCCCTCAATAACGTAAATACCTAACAAAAATACCGGCATTTATAAGATAAATTGCAGTGATTGCCCAAGTGATTACAAAGGCCAAACAGGACGTTCTATCAACCTAAGAGTTAATGATAATCTAAAAAAAAAAAAAAAAAAAAAAAAAAAAAAAAAAAAAAAAAAAAAAAAAAAAAAAAAAAAAAAAAAAAAAAAAAAAAAAAAAAACTGTGTAGAATATATAATTAATTGTAATAATTCCTATACCAATTTGGAAACAATGTACGTAGGTAAAAAAAAACATTATTTAATTGCCATTTAGGAGTTCGAAATTTACAAGGATACAAAAAGTGATTCTCACCATAGATAATCAACTTTCATTCTATTTAAACATGTTAAGCCATCAAGCTCCATTATTTTTAAATTTTTAGATCTTATAATCCTGATTTAAAAACATACTTCAACATGAAAGATGTATGAATGTGGAGAAAGATTTGTTATGTGGGGCACAGAGTCGTAGTTTATAATAACCCAATTTACCAAATGTTAGATGAATTATATAGTAATCACAATTATGTTAAACATTTAAATACAATTATTATTCTGCAGTCATATTTTAGCCGAACAATTACAGACGTAAGTTAGTCAGAATAATTGATCTATCTGTTCAATATTTTGAATTAATACATTTTGTAAAAATTAAACAATCACGTTGTTCAAAATAAACACGTGTCAAATTTTCTAAGTAAATAATCTCTATTTTAATTGTTAGAATTAAAAAGAAGGTTTTCAGGTAATTTTCGTGAAATTCATTTTAATAAAATAACAGTACTAACAAATATTTTAATGTTTATTTTGAACGAAAAAATATGGACAATATTTTTAGTTATTATTTAATACGATTTATCATACAATGGTATTTATGAGCTAATGACGTATTTGAAAACTTGTACAGAAGTTTATTTTTTATCAATTTTGTTGAATTTACATTAGTATTTATGTTTGTTGAGGTGTTGTCTTTACTGTGGTGTATCGTATGACAATATTACAAATGCAGAAATCGTTAAGGCACCAAATTAAATTAATAATTTTATTTGTGTCTTTTTGTGTGAATTGGGTTATTCCTACAAGAACTGAAAAAAGAAATATAAAATTTAATGTGTTTAATAAATGAAAAGAAAAATAAGGAACAGCAGATGATATGATTAGTTAAGAACTTCATTTAACACCAAATTCCTGCACGAGAGAAGGTAAAATTGGATAGTAGTTACGAAAAAATTAAAGGTTGTTTAGGTTTCCTAAACCACAGCATAAGCTCAGAACGATGTACAAGTCTCTGCCTGCAGTTATGTTGATCTGCAATAACTTGTATAACCATTTTACAATACTTAATTCTGTTTGAAGTTAATACTAGATTTTATACAATTAAATTTGTATAGAACAATTTTACAAAATTTAAGGTTTATACAACTTTTATGATTTCATTTGTAGTTTTGTTTTACGTGTTGTGTCTTAACTGTGGTAAACTGACAATTTTTAAAATGATTATTACTACAAATAATTAATTTCAAAGTTATGTGTATGTTTTGGAAGTGGTTTGAATTTATTTGAATCTGCGAAAAGGAAGAGGTAAAAAGTGAAGTTGTTTTAATTAATGAAAGGAGACATTATAGGTCGGCAGATGTTCGCATTGATTGTGGAATTTAATTTTAAAAGTTTGCCGTACTATTGAAGTCAGAGTTAAATTTACAGGCGACTAAATTACAGAAAAAACTCGTAAGAGTAAGTAATTTTATTATTATTCTTCTATCTAGATATAAAAAAACCAATCGAATTGGAAATATATTTGAGAGTTCATCATTTATGACAAAACAACAGTAATCCTAATAACATTAATTTTTTTTTTATATTTTAAACACGTAGATACAAATCATATTTTTAACATTTTTGTTTTAATACTAAGGTTAAAAATTTACCTCCTTACAGTTAAACAATCAATAATATAATTTTGTAAATTGAATTGTAATGTAATACCTTTAGAAATAATAATTACATTTAAATCTATTGCAATATCACTATTATATTTTATTCCAAAATAAATTTACAGTATTCTGTTCTTCTAATCATGAAATTGTGATGCTAAAACAGTTGGGGACAACATCCATTTCAGTCGTCGAACAATAAAGTAAATAGTAGTTCTCATTTGCTATTGTTCCCTCCATTTATCTCTATTTCTAGTTTATTTTTCTTTAAGTTTTAGTAAGTAGTTTCTTGTAATATTTCATAATTATTTACAATGTAAGATACATTAGTAATTAATATTAATAATACGTTGCGTTAATATTGCTTAATTATAACACATACATTGATGATTCTATTACACGTGTAGCCAACTTTTTTACTTTATTTCCCCCTAATTTTGATGAAATTATTAATATTGAATGTTTTCATTTTCTACATACTGTTGTTTTCATTCCAATAAAAAAACAAATACAAACATGACAATTTTTTAAATATAACAACATTATTAGTAATTTTACTGCATACCAACATTGTTTTTTTGATGTTTTTTCTCTTATAACAATTTTTTTGAAGTCTCTTTATATTTCTAATTATTTTTTTAATATAATAATATTTACATTAAAAATGCAATAAGAATAACAAAAAACAATGCAATACGAGAATATGTTGAAATAATTTTGAAGCTTTTCACATAAATACTCTACTGTAATTATTCAATTATTATAAAAAATGTCAAGAAACTGTATGAAATAATGTTTTAATTTATCCTTTGAGGAACTCACGTTTGAATGTAGTAATGAAATTCATTATTTAAATGAGAATTAATATGAGTCTTATATGGATTAATATGGATTGTGTATAGAGATCCATATAATTTGTTGAGTATTTAATATATTTAATTTTGTGCTGTTCGTTAAGCTGATTTATATAAAGAAGTAATTTATGTAATATAATTACTCAACTAAAAATATTGGATTTCATTTCCTAACCTAACCTAACCTACAATTGTCTTGTAACAAAAACCGTCCTACTTTTCTCTTATTATTATTAGTTATTTTTTACAAATTTTAGCGGGAAGTGTTATATGCAGTAATTAAACTATAGAACATAAATAATAAGTAATCAATAAATGAGAAGTATTTTCACAACTGGGAATTCATCAGATATGGCAAGTGTCTCCCCTTTCGAACGAATGGTGAAATAATAAATGACACAGCTTCATGTTACGTAGAAAGCCATTCGATACCTCTGTTATATTGTATTAAACATATCGTGAGAGTGTGTTTTGTATTTATAGTCCTATTTGAAAAATACTTTTATCATAGGCCTAAACTTTTGATATTATGACTTGAATCAAGTAATGGGTGACTAGTGTTGTTCAATGTTCTTTCGGGTAGTATAATTAATGTTGAAACACATGGGCGTTCTATGGAATATGTGTAAATTTTTCACGTGGTTTTATAAACAATGTAATGATGTATTTTATACAGAAACTTTGATATAATAAATAAACAATCTCAATCCCTAGAAACAAAGTCACAATATACGAAATGTATTATGGACTGACAGTTTCCACTTTTAGCTATATTATAAAAGGAATTAATAGAAGAAAAGAAAAGTGCATAAATAAATACTTTAGTAACAAAATCCATATTTAGTTCATGTTCAAAAAGAGATGTATTATTTTTAGACTAATTAGAGTAATTTATTTTACTAAAGTGATTGAATAGTAAAAAATAGCGAATATGCCAATAAATAAATATTAAAAAAATTATTGTCGTTATAAGTAAAGTGTTGTCATATGTATAAGTACGTTGCATGCGTGTGATTTCCGACTTGGGTAAACTAAATATAATTAAACCCAGTACAGCAAGATGAGATTTGAAGAGGGAAACAGGTTAAACACTTCTTGTAGTCCCTCTGTAATGAATTATTAACAAAACAACGCATGCTGTAAATAAATGGATACATGTTCCACATTAATATTCATTTCTTGTGACAAAGTGTTTATTTCAAGATTAAAGTTGAATAAAATCATCATTCTTTTATGTATGACTATAACGTTTGTTCCTCTTACTGTATGTCGTAATTTTTGAAATCACTCTGTGACTCATAAACGTGAAGGGTCCACGGGAAAAAGGGGGATAGTCCATATTTGCAAATTTTTCAATACCAGCTGTTTTAGCTTAAAATCTATTATTATAATTTACCATACATCTACGAATTCAGTTTTACCATTATTATACGATTCCATAGCATATATAGTACATGTCCAATACAAAATAATGTTGAAAAATAATATCATTTCAAAATTAGGCTATAAAGTTACGGCTCAGTACCAGTTTTACAAGGGAAGAAGGAGGGTCACAGGACACTCATTTTAATGAAACTGTATTGTTTAGTAAAAAGTCCAATTAAACTTTATTTAGCCTTACGTAAATATGAAATAGTATAAAATACACTAAAATTGGTTGGTAAGTTCATTTCTTTAAACCATCATTTCTTGTTTCCATGTTTTGGAGCCTTTTTTCTGTTTTCTTCTTCTGATATGAGTGTCCTCTAATAGGAAAGACCATATTGACTTTGACGAGTCTTTTGACATGAGGCACCAAGTAATGTGCCATACGGAAGATTGTCCAGTTTTTATTCTGACCGGAACACGAGTCACAAAAAATATCCAATTCTGTCACTGCAGGTTCAAGTTTGCACATTACGAAATCAAATAAAAAGGAAGCCACTTCATCGGCTCCTTTTCCAGCTACGGTTTCATCTTATTCATAAAAATAGGAATCACCCGAGGAAAGCACATGGATGTTAAACATGATCACTGTTAATTGGCGTTTATAATACTGTAAACATCATTCGTGGTTATATTGGGCGTCGGAAGGTTTTTCTGAAAATCCATTGCAATTGACTCACGCTCTTTTGATTTCTGACTAGCTAACCTTGAGCTACGTTTACACACATAGAACGTATTAGCCTTTAGTAGATGAATTTTGCTTTCATTTGAGAGTTTCTTTAGTTTCTGCTCAGCCTCTAACTTCCGTTGGCTGCCATCAGGAAACATTTTTAGGCCACTTTCCACTGTTCGGACCTCAGAGGTGTAAAGGTCACATGTGCTACAAGTGTCCTTTCGGGGGTATCCAAAAGTAATGTTAAATTTTTCATTAAATATTGTGCGGTACTTTTCATACGATACCACATGATTTGGAAACTTTTCCTTCTATAGGCTGTACAATTTATTAACATTTAGTTCATGAGATAGGTAAGTCTTTTTTGAATCCTTAAGACTGTAATGGCTGTATTCTCCTTTATCTTTGAAGGAGGCTATATGTTCAACAATGGAATCAATTACCTCTTCAGACTTCTTGTGATTTCTATTGTTATGCTTACCGCAGAGATCATTTGTGGAACCACCTTTTTTAAGTATTTTTGAATGATTTCCACTTTTTCTTTGTTATGACATGCAAAGAGGCAAATGCCTTGAAACAAACAGGGACCTCTTCAATGGTATCTCCTTTCTTTACACGTACACGGTATGAATATGAACATTGGTTCATAAGAGCAAACTCTTCAGGCTGCCTTAGCCTACGACGTGCAACAGGCACGACAACTACTGTCTGTTCATTAACTGTCATTGTATTAAAATGTTCAATAACATACTTCCTGTCGCCTGCAGGTATTGCTTCATAACGTCGTCGTGTATAACTTTTGGCACTTGAAAAGTTGAAGTATAACAAAGAGATTGTTGAATGTCTGGACACCCACACAGCCAGCAAGACTGTGGGTGAAAGTGGTGTACACCTGACAAGTCCCAACATTAGATATACAAAAAAAATTGTTGCAATATATCTTTCTGCAGTTTTGTATCGTTAAGTTATTCGTTCTCCTTATTTAAAGGTAAAAGTTATCGATGTATTGGTTAATCTAATTTCAAACAGTGTCACTAGACTACTGTTTGTTGACACAATGTAACTCCTCAATAATAAATAGTAAAATTTCCGTCCTATACGTTTATTAACAATAGGTATATATACTCTAATATTTCTATTGCCTTTAAATAACTGATATTAGGACAATATATAGTAATAATTATTTTTATAGCTCTAAAATTGGTATGGGATTCGTTTTGAAATGTTAATTTGAACATAGTAGATAAAACAAATGAACAATTTATTTAAAACAATATATAAATATAGGACAAAATTCGTTTTTATCTACAAATTTATATGTATATAAGGTACATTTTCTTTAAGTTATAAAATACTGAGTGTTAATTTTTTATTTTTTAAATATTTTTTTAGAAGTGTGATAATGATTTTTTTTCTTTTTAATAGACAAATAATGTTTGAATAACAACTTAATTCCGTTTTGTTAATTCAGTTTTAAATTATTGACTATTTTTTTCAATTATTCTATTGTATCTTATTCTTCATTACTCGGTTTAATTATCATTATTTTTTCTTCCTTTATTGTAAAATATCTAGATATTGTTTGAAATGGATAGCGATTATTTCCAATCTAAAATGAAGAAGGCCTAAATTTAATAGACTATTATAGAATGTCATTCAATATAGTTATAAAGTTACTAAATTGAAATTTATTGTCTATTATTACTTTTTTTTTAATTTATGTTCTTGGTTTGTAAATATTAACGACATATATGATATATATATATATATATATATATATATATATATATATATATAATATCATTTTAGCTTTTTAATACTGTGATTGAAATATATGACACTAAATGTATATTATAAACTTGAAGTTCGTCGGAAGGTTTTATAGGTTTGTTTTATAGTACCCACTATTTTCAGAAATTAGGTTAAAATATAATAAAAAAATATTAAACATAACGATAAATATGTTTTGTTTAATTCATTCCATAACTCACTCTAAGTGTAATATTGATAAATATAATAACACTTATTATCATAGTGTTTTTGAAGTATAATTGTGGGTTTTGAAGTTTTTCTTCCTCCTTTTATTGACATTGGTGATGTTTTATATTTATTGTTTGAATACATACAACTCCAATGAAATAAAACCTTATTCTAACTTATTTATTATTCCACAATTTCCAGAGTTCCATAGTAGTTTAACACTTTTTTCGACAATATAATTGATTAAATTATTGTGTTCTTAAATGTGTAGCAATGAGAGTCAAAATTATTAAGTACATGTTAAAATATACAAACAAAAATATAATAAAATTAAATATACATATATATATATATATATATATGTGTGTATATATATATATATATATATATATATATATAAATTTTGTATATATAAAAATATATACAAAAAACAACGCACTGAGGACTACAATTTTCAAAGTATATCTGTGATACATCTAATTTACCTTTAATCCTCTCAGTATTTATTTATAATTTTGTTGTATTTACCTGTTATGCCATTAATAGAGACAAAAATAAAATTAAGTTTTAGTAATATACTAAAAGATGTTGTTTAACATTCTTCTTTTCTATGAAATCAAATATTCCTGTCTTAAATTGAGAATTTGGCAAAATAATTTACGAATACTCTAAGTTAATTTTATAATAAAATCAATCACTTTTATTGCTATAAAATATTTAAATAGGCAACACAATTTATTATATGGAATAAGTTATTTGTAATTATGAGGAAAACATAACTTATTTTTTATCGAATATATAGGATAAATAATTTCACAAAATATGTATGATATCATACCTTAGCACACAGTTGGTATAATATATTTCAAATGATTCTGTCATATATTAGATTGGCGCAACGTGGGAGATATAAATTTAATTATTTATCCAAATGAGCAAAATTAATTGACTATTCATCTTTGATATCAGGAAATTGATGGTGGGTAATCAATTCTGAATTATAAAATGTGATGAAATTAGCTTTAGTTGGCTAATTAACATAGAGTGACATCGAAATGCTATGTAGGAACTAATTTGAGTACACCAAATTCTAGTAAATATGAATGCTAGAATAAAAGTGTTGGTATTATCTTTGCATGTAAATATGTGAGTATTAAAAACATAGGTGAGTTTACATATACTACAAATTTTTAAGGTAATTTTCCCTCTTTACTTTTTATATAAATTAAATGTGAAACATTCAAATATAGATTATTAAAACATCAGTGCCAATATTTTTTACAATTATTTATTCTCATAAAGTTTTTAAAACAATTTATCTACGAGACATATGTGAGGGTTGTAAGTGTAAATATTTAAATATATCTTGTTCTACTTCAAGCACTTCATATTGCTTACAAATGCCCTAGGAAATTATAACCCTTCAGGATGAAGTAGGCGTATGTTATTTGTAGTTATCATTTTCATAACGACGACTGACTTCAAGTAATAGTGTTGTCCAAATAACTATGGGAAATAAGAGTACTTAATGGCCTTTGTAAACAAGTAAATAAACAAAGGTTTCTTATCCGAACTCAAAAATCTCCTACTTAAAAGGAAGGGTTGAGGGATTTATATTTAGCTTATGATAAATTCTCAAGATTATAACTTCTAGTCAAGTGAACCAATAATAAATTTTAAGTATTGAATTTTTAGTATATTTATTAAAACTGGCTTTTTTATTACGGAGTTATTTGTATGAAAATGTTTGCGCGCGCAAAAATCGTATTTATTTTTTATTTATGCATTGGATCATATTGATCCTTATACATTATTTGTAAATACCTATTATTGGGGAAGATTGCAATTTCATTACTGCGACAATTTTCATATGCAACGTTTATTTTATATTTTGTACAACTCTTAAAAAACCTAATTAATAATTGTAATAGATAAAACAAAAATCCTAATTTTTGTCTTAAATTTAAAATAGTGAAATAAATATATACAGTTCATAATATTAGGATATACAACATAATGGATAAACGTGCATGTGCTAATTATCTCATGAATGTAACTAATATGCTGATTTCGTATAATCGGTAACATACAACACGAAATATACATAATAAGTTTAAATATTGTCTCAATTTATTGAACGTTCTATAATTACACAGTTAGTAAACACTTTAAAACGTTGTTTTTATTCACTGTTGTTATAGATAATGTATAATATACCTGATAAAATTGATTTTTATAATATCTTTATTAAAAGTAAGGTTTAATAAATGATAACTTTAATAAACGTTTTATTTTACAATTTTAATAAACTTTGTTGTGTACCAACGTTTATTACAAGTTGCATAAGTTGAATACGTTTATAAATATAATGTTTATTTAGTGTTTGGTTTATTAAAAGTTGTATTTTAAGAAGGTTAATAAACGTTCAATAATGTTTTGTTTTTATTAATGGTGTTATCCTCAACGTTTGATAAATATTAATAATATTTTTTTAATAGACGTTAATTAAAATTGTTTTTTACGACATTAAACAATTTCTTGCGGGAAATAGTTAAAACATAAATAGCCTTGTAAAATGAACCTTGCATGACTGTTGATGTTCAAATTTCACATAATCCTTAATACAGTAATTAAAACTCTTAATTTCTCTAAAAGTGGAAAAATTAGTACTTAAAAAAAAATCGGGATATATTACTTTAAATACTACCATTTTTAGAAATAGATGAAATCAAAAAATTACAGAAAAGTAAGTGCACCGCAAGGAAAATATACAGGCAGACATCATTCCGAAATCAACGTACAGTATACAAGACAAAGAATTATTTCAAGAAGAAAATTATTTATTCTTAATATTCAAAAATCATTATCTTTACTATATCAGACGATATACATTAAATGTTACAAATAATTAACATTTGAAGTTCAATTTCCTGCATGTTAAAAGAGTCTAAGTTCACTAAACTTACTCAATTCCAATA
This sequence comes from Aphrophora alni, assembly GCA_963513935.1. Taxonomy (NCBI): domain Eukaryota; kingdom Metazoa; phylum Arthropoda; class Insecta; order Hemiptera; family Aphrophoridae; genus Aphrophora; species Aphrophora alni. Next base: position 134,170,073 of record OY740769.1, on the reverse strand, counting down.
AAGAAAGACAAAGTAAGTTGTTTCGTCTAAAGCACCATATGGCTTCTACTAACAAACGCAAGAAAAATATTTATTTATTTATTTTGTACATTTTTTCACAACATTTTTAACCACATCGTTGTGTTTTTTTCTTTCTTCATTATATTGGGATAACTAAAGATGTTAGGTCAATAGATTGGAGTGTTATTGTATTCAAAAAGGGAAGTAAATATGTCTCATCAAATTCCATAAAAGAATTACCATATAAATATTACTTACATCTATTCTTTAATATATTCTAACACTTAATAAAGATAAAATTAGTACTAATATGAGTACTCCAAGTAAATTAATAAAATACTGTTGTTTTTGGAAATTATCCTAATTAAAATGTGTAAAAACACAACGTGAAACCTAAATAAAGTCACTTAATATGTAGTGTAAAGATAATGTGACTGAATATTACTTTAATTTTTGATTTAATTTCACTATTACTCCACAATAAAAACAATACACTGTTTATACCCTAGGATTTTCTTTGGCGTAGAAAAAAAAACTGTTTGATTTCATTTCTTACATTTACTTCGTTTTCCTTAATATCTGTAAACATGAATGGAAAAGATTTTAATCTTTTTAATGTTCATATTTTATTTAAAAGCCAAGGTCAATTCAATACAAATAATCACAATATGAGCTTACATATTACTCTAACTGAGGTAGATTTATTATCCAAACAATTACTTGAGAGTTAGTCAGTACATTATGTTCATATTTATTGTTGAACAGCCCTAACATATATTTTAACATATATATTTTACATATATATATATATATATATATATATATATATATATATATATATATATATATTTTATATATTTTGTTATATATATATACAATTCGTATCTGTCAAATGTAGTCTTTATTTTATTTTAACTTTACCTTCTATGTGGCTACATGTTTCGCTGCCACAGGCAGCATCATCAGGCCAGCTGTTATGTCCATCAAACACTTATAAATACACAACACTTGTAACACATATTTTTATACATTTAGGTACACGTCATATACTAAATAAATTATGTTTAACATTGTTACACTTTTGAGGTACCTCCTTCTGGTGTATTTCTTTTAAAACTCATTATAAACTTATATAACGTGTACAAAAATGTATAAAAACATGTGTTACAAGTGTTGTGTATTTATAAGTGTTTGATGGACATAACAGCTGGCCTGATGATGCTGCCTGTGGCAGCGAAACATGTAGCCACATAGAAGGTAAATTTAAAATAAAATAAAGACTACATTTGACAGATACGAATAGTATATATAAAATACATTAGGTTCATTAAATAGTTCTTATTCATTGTTATGGGAATCGGTATTTGTGGTTTATACACTATAATATATATATATATATATATATATATATATATATATATCAAAGATATATTTCAAGTCATTAATATATATATATATATATATATATATATATATTGAAGTATAAGAAGGACAAATCGTATTTCTTTTTTAATATACATTGAACGAGAATATAACATGTACCAGAATTTGGTTGTATTACTAAATTTTTCGCACCATTTCTGGTTTTAGTTTTATTTTTGTTCCAGAAAATGCAGTGAAAGCAAACAAATTCTGAATTTTACATTTACATAATATATATATATATATATATATATATATATATATATATATATATATATATATATATATATATACGTCTAACAACAAACTAAGATGTTTTTAAATTTGTGTAGTTATATTTATTATTTCAAGAAGTACATGAACAGGTCGGTATGTAATATTTTTCATTGTTACTGGATACTGATATGATTTATGTATTTCATTATTATTTGTAGTACAATAAACTAATTTAAACGCAACATAAATAATAAATTATCAAACAGTGTGAACTTTTAAATGTTTTGTTTCACCCTTCAAGAATAATTATTCACCAATAAATCTTTGAAGTCGACTAATTGATTACGATTAAAAAAATGTAAATATAAAATTTGATTATATTAGGGTTTGAGTGACGAGTTACGCTTGATTGCTCATAAAATGTTTGAAGAAATTATATATCAATGTACTAAATATGATAAATGGGATAATATCGTCATAAATTTTCAATTAGTAATAAAAAATGTTAAAAAACATATATGAATAGCCTAAAATCTCGGGTTCCAGTAAAGATAGAGTCATGAAACAAACAGAACTTTGTAGAGACCGACATCCTTTATCTACAGAGTAAGTCATATGTCAGTTGCCATATGCAGGTAATTTGAAATTGTTTATATATTTGATTTTTCTTAAACATATTTTTTGTTTTAGTAAAATAATGAATATATAAATAGTGTTTATATTACAAATAAATTCTGTGTAGTAGGATTTTAGAGGCTTATTATTTCATGAAAAATTGCTAATATCTTTGTGTCTGATTATACGAAAAACTTTGAACTCTTTAAAAAATATGTTCAAATTTAGCAAAACAAAATAAAGTAAATTGCAAAATGTAGTAATTATTATTGAATCAGAGTTTTACAGAGGTGAAAGATTTATCTTTATCATTAATTTTTAATCAAAAATTCCAATAGTGAAAAGTTCTTTCTTTATCATCAACTTTTAATCTTTAAAAATTACAATTTTATTATTGTAGGTAACTGAAACACACTTATATTGTATTACTAAAATATATAGATAAAGACTAAATAAATACGAAGAAGACTATCATTACCGTACAACACATTAAATTAACTGAAAATTATTGAACTAATATAAGTCATAGGGATGTACAATCTACTGATCTACAATTAATAATAACTATTTATAAACAAAGACTATCATTAAAATAAATGCTCAAACTCTTTGTATTCTTCAGTTTAGAAGTGAGCTAGGCAGTTGTAATACTCTACATTTACATTTTGTAGCATCTCCGTAGTGACTTTGGCTGCTCTATTTAGTATTAATTGTGTAAATAATTGATATCACTATAATTCCTTTTAAAATCGTTTTTCTTTTTTAGTCCCAAAAAAAGTAATCCAAAGTTGTGTGACATTTAAAGTAATTACTTAATGGGAATGGAAATCCATTTTATTTTATGTGAACGTATGATAAATTAAGTGTCATAATAGTAAAACATTCCAGATTATATTTGTTATAAAATATATTCTTTAATATTTTCGCTGGAGTTAAAAATAAAATTTTTTTTTTCAATCCTTATTTTAAGGAATAGAAAGCTAGTTTTAAATCTGTGCTTTATAAATACTGATTTGTAATCATTTAAATATTTATTACTATAGCAACTGTTTACATAAAATAACTGAAAAAGAGCTGATCAAGTTTATCACCATCAATAAATAATTATTCTGATAATTTTAGATTATGCCTAGTCTTTACTAATGTTGTAAATAATTTAGAACAACCATAGTAACCATTTGCATAACATAATACATACAATCTGAATGGAGTTCATCAGTATACATAATTTAAATATTCTGATACTTTACGTTATACCGAGCTTTGACTAGTTCACTTTCGTGCGAGATTTCGCTTCAAACACATTATTTTCGTTGTTTCATAGGGAAATATATAGCAACAAATATATATTTCAATTATATAATACGGCTATTGATTATTTAAATAATAATTATAATAATATAATGTGCATCGTAATTACAATTATTGAGAATGGTGCGTGTCTATTTCGATCTCTGTCGTATATTATGAATAATAATCAAGAAGGTTGTTGTCATAATCCTCATATGAGTGTATTATATGTAATAAAAACTTGACATTTTCTACGTTTTCATAAAATAATAACGGTGATAATTATTCCGACTCCAATAGTTATGACATTGACATTCAATTTACAACACTTATAAATAGGTTTATCCGTTTTCAACACAAAGAGTAAATGAGAACTAGCCTAGACCAGTTTGAAACAATAACTAAAATAGTAACAAAAAACGTAAAACAACTGATTAGATCCGTCAGCTTTAATAATTCAACATTAAGTTTGGATAGGCCTTGATCAATGTTTAACATTTTGAAAAGTTTTATTAACCTAATTTTGGCCTTAAATTTTGAAACTATTGGAATCTGATTCAATGAATAGCCCTCTATAATTTTATATTATTTTCACCTCCATCGTGTGGTCTTATTACGACGCTACTCAGCAGATACATGACCGATTTTTATTAAATTGCTTAAGGTTATAGTACTTAAGGTGTGTGGCTTACCACTTTCATTCTTCTCTGAGAAAGAAATAATTGTTACTGCCTTTAAAATTCAAAATAATTCCCATAAGTTTAATATTATGACTAATATTTGATAAAAAACCAATGATTTACTGAATGCTTAAAAAATGTGCTGATTGAGAAAATTGTCTATTTATTTGTTCAAAATCAAGAACTAAAATTGTTCTTTACAAGGAAGCAATTTAGTGACAAATATACACAATTATATTATTTGTGTGTATGCATATATATATATATATATATATATATATATATATATATATATATATATATATAAAGTGGTGGTTGAACAGTACGTAATAATTACGCAATACTTCTTTCCATTATCAGAAATTCATATTATGTAATTTGGTTAATACATTATTTATTGTTAATTATATTCCATCCTGCCTTCCGTTATCACCACTTCTGCATTATAATTAATTATTGTATTTTCACGCCAACCTGTAACAAAGCTGAAAAGAGATTCATTTCCAAACCATAGTTGCGATGACAACGTGACTTTGATATTAGTTTCCACTTGATTCTCAAATTGCTTACAAAATTATAATAACATAATTTGAAAACTTAATAAAAAGTGAGGTAAGTTAATACTGAAAACGATAAAAATAAATTGTTGTTAACTCAAAGTTAAGATTTGTTTTATACGTAACAATGACATAATGTCGTTTATAAAAAATGTTATTTTCTGTTCATTAAATATGTTCAATTTCTTGGAAATTTTTTAGAATGTTTGTAGAAAATTTACGAAATGTTAGAAAGAACCTTATTTACAAGCATTTTAATAATTTTGTCCAAGATACATTAATGTTTTAACAAGCCAACATCCACCCAAGCTTCAAAGTGTTGGGTTAGTATCAAACCTTAGTCGACATAACGTCGTATGTGTTTTAACTTAGATTTTATCTTGCTCAAACACATCAGCTACTTTTTTAATTAAAAAAAAAAGAAAAGTTTCTAAGGAAATAACATACAAAATTAAATGAATATGTTTACACAGTTTGTAAATCCAGAAATACGTAAAAAATTAATCTAGAGGCTTAAGAAAATAGAATAAGTTATACTCTAATTTTAAGAAATAGTGAATTTAAGTTACGAATCTCATAAGATACAAGAACGCTGATTTTTTTAAGATAACGTTTGAAATTTTTATGACAAATATAACTTTACAAAAAATATTCCTTGGATTGGACAAATATACTATATTATTTATAGTTTATATTACAGTTGTCTAAGCAAGAAGATTTCTTTTAATGTTACCTTTCTACTTACATAGCATTATATAAATAAACAAATATTACCATAATTACTCAATCTGGCATTTATTGATAAGGTTACACTCGTGATGTCGAAGATCTCATATATATATATATATATATATATATATATATATATATATATATATATATATATATATATATATATTTCTTAATTTTCATTCACTTTGGATGTTTTTGATGCGTTTAGAGCAAAAGCTTCACTAGTACGTAAATATAGGTTAAAAGGTCTAAATAAGATAGGATTGCATCAGTTGCGCTGTTCAGGCGGCTTCTTGAATAAGGAGATGTAGCTCGGATATAAAACAAATATTGGAAATTATTGCTATGTCATTAATTTAGACAGTTGGGGTTTACATAAAGTTAGTATTAAAATATTTAACATTTTGTTGCTGTCAGTTTAGATACTCTAAAGATTTATTCAATTATTCAATGTTTAAATAAAAAAATTCATTATTATTTCTATTCTTTTTATTATTAAAAAAAAAAAAAATCTATAATTATGTCAAACTAAAGATAACGACGCACGAATACAACTTGTATTGATTTATAAGCCTCGTGTATTTGACTAAAATAAGAATAGTTATCACATCATACCTACATCACATTATTTTGAATTAGAAGCAATAAATTTAAAACACACTTATATAACTCATTTTTGAATTAGTGAAAATAAAATTCCTATAATATAAAACGTAATGAAGTTATTAGTTTTTAACGTATACACATATATATTCTATTTTTTTTTTTAAATATTGTAATCTGGGTTCAGATGTAAATACATAAAACGTAATTTTTATATTTTATTGTTTCTATAGAAATCGTCCGATTATAAATTCTCTATATACGTACATGAATTAAAAATATCTTAAAGTGTTTATGAAATTACGACATTTTCTTAGAAATTACATTTTTTCATGGCCACTGCTGATTATTGTGTCTAAGAAATTCCCAAGGGAACTTGTTGCGACCTAACAAGCTGAGGGATTTATGAATTCCCCAACTAGTTGAGACAGAGTTTGAGTCCAATGCTATTTTACTAAAAGTCATAGAGATTAATCAGAATGTTGTTATAATAAACCGTACTAAGGTATATACCGATGTTATTGCACAGCAGAGACTAAGATGACATATTATAAGGTATTAAAAGAGAATATATTTTTTAATGTTAGTTGTTGATGGTTATCTCTAAGGTTAGTCATATCAAATTCACCGCACTTTAGAAACGATCTTTTATAATATTATATAATAAATATTTACAATGTTATAATATAAAACCGGTAGCTGTTTAACTGTATTGCAAATCAGGAACAAAGTAGATACTTTAAGTTTTAGAAATCTCTTATTTTAAACGTCTGTAAAAGCAATGCGCTGTGGACAGGCGGAGAAAAATGACAGGACACAATGACAATAAGCTAACGAATGTATGATGGCATGGAACCAATGGTCCAATTAAAAAGTAAGAAAATCTAAAAAAAAAAAAAATGTGACTCCAAAAGAGAACCTGCTTGGAAGTCAGTGCTCCACATTAGTCCAATCACCCAAGTCAAAACAGAGATAAAGAAAATAGTTCACACCTGAAAAGGAAATAAATTGAGAAGGATTAGCGGTTTGGTGTTATTATACATATACATGAAAAAAAAATATTGGAAAAGTAAGATATTTGGTAAATATTTTCCAATAACGCTTAATATTGACTTTAAAATTAAAGTACTGAATTTATAATACTATTTTTTTTTCGTAATTAAAGAGAAAAGAAAAAAAGGTGCACTAGATAGACTATGTGTAGTCAGGAGTTGAGGTGTATGTCAATAAAGAGGAAAATTGGTTGTAAGGTTTAATTTGGAGAATATCCTGGAGAGATCCTATCTCTGCTGTTCTATACTGTAAAGTAAAGTATTCCAAAACTAATAACTCTAGCTCGCAGCCTAGATTTAGATCAAAAGAGAATGCTGTAAAATAACCCCCAGGTCACATGACAGCCAAGACACCAACCGTGTCAGAACTTGCTGCTCCTCATCTCTTCATATTAATTGAGCTATTGTCTGGTCAGTTAGTGACAATTATTTCAGAGTAGAAAACAACAGTTCTCCCTGCTCAGGACCAATGATGACAAATGCTCAGAATTTTAGAATAAGTTAATTAAATCCTTGTTCATCTGCTACCTCAGGAAGTATATACTCTGGTTATGAAGGAAATATGTAATCAGGAGTAAAATTTAATAAAGTAAAAAAAATAATGAGCCTGAAGTAAATTGGAAGTTGATTTGTGATTTGGTAAACTCGGATGGATTTTAATTATAAAAATTACTGTTCAATGTTGAGGAAGGTTCAAAATCCAACGTTAACCTACATAGTTACATAATCATTCATTACAATTCGACATTAACCAATAGTCAATTCCAAAAAAATAGTTATAATAACAAAAAAAAGTAAAATCAATTTAAATAGTTAATTATTCTCATTTTGGGTCAGGATGGATTAAAAGGAAACAATGTTGCTAAAGGTTTAAGTATAGTTTAAAGTCCCCCGAAATGGATGTGAGTAGGGTAGGGCTAATGTAAGGCACCAAACCGAAGTCCAACGCTCATCATAGGAATGGATTAGGTCAGTATATGACAAACCCCACTGTGTTAGGTGAAAGACAAAAAGAAAACCTAAATTGAAAAAGGAAACAGTGGGAACAAAACACATAATGAACTGGTAACACAAACTTACATAAATACAATATAAAATATGAATAAACATATATTTAAATAAGGACTGGTTCATGCGTTATATCAAACATTTACGTGGTTGGATTACGTTTTTAACAAAAACCAAAAGTAGTAGACAATATTGCGGGTGGGGTAAATCAGTACGAATTATCTCCCTATTCAACTCAGGGGTAATAGCTGGGGTTAAATCCGAAGCAATTAACAGGGTTCGGGCCTGTTCGGGTTTCCATTATGTTATCCATTTCCGAAGATGGAGAATACCAGTCAAAGGGAAAGTAAACGGATCGGGAATATCAGGAGTGCAAATAATTTTATGCGTTTGACCATCGATAATAATGATGTGATTCGTTAAATAATTTTGATTAACCAAATGAACGACAACAATCAACAATCACAAAAAACATAGACGTAGAAATAAACACAAGCGCCTAGCTTTAACAATTATTAGAAAAATATGGTTGTAATATCAATGTCATAATTTTAACATTAAATATATATCACACAATGGTGAGGTGGGGTGAACCACAGGGTTATAAACTAGGTCGCAACAAAAAGTCGAGTAGGCCTACATAGCTACATAGCGTACAATACTTAGGCACATTTTTAATTTTTGTTTGGAACAAACTTAACACACAACCATTGTACAAAATTTAATCATCAAAGCTTCCCAGAAAAAAATTAATCAAATTGGTTTCAAAATTTGGTTACAAAAAAATTAATTACCGGAAAACGGGTGTAATATATATATATATATACATATATATATATATATATATATATATATATATATATATATATATATATATAATATATATATAATATAATATAAAGATTATATTTGCAAACACTGACGTTATTAGGCAGGTGAAGTATCAGGCGAATTGTAACTGTCCGCAAAGGGCTGGTACTTGGGACTAACTAAACAATACTATGACATGTGGTAAATTTGGTTAACAGTATCCTGCTCACATTTACACTATTCAAAATTAGGTGAGTCGTAAACCTTATGCTCTACAACCAATTTGTGGCAATGGGTACGTGTCACTAATTTCATGACGTGCTGTTATCCATAATGAAAACTCGCCAAATTTGAGGGGAATGTTTTCACCTTATAACATTTATGATGTTATATAAAATTTAATCTTTTGCTTTTCTCTTAAAGTCACACGTTGGTGAGCCAAATATAACATTCAAGCTTGTTATATATAAATTAATCTTTACTTATTTATTTACTTTTAAATTAATTTATTTTAATTATTTTGAAAACTGGGATGGTTTAGTTAAATTAGTTCCACAAAACAAGTTTTTACCCTTTAACCATCTTCTGTATTTATTATCAAACAATTATTTATAACAAACAAGTATCAATTCAATTTAACTATTCATTGAAATCTTAAGACTACTTCATTCTCTCACACTTGCATTCTTTAAAAACTAATTTACTCTAATACACAATATTATGGATGACAAATTTAAAATCTAAATTGATTATTCAAGTTACATAAAAAAAAAAAACTCTACCAATGTTCTACAGATCTTGTCTAATGTTCTTATTAAATTTATATCAATTTTATAACAAAAAACAAAACAATTTTCTTTAATTAACTTATTTTATTTCCAAATTTACTTTTATTTTGCCGGCTAGCTCAATTACTTTACTTTTAATTTAAATTATATAAAAAAACTTGACTCTTATCTCGGGCATGGGAACTTTTATGACTCATCAAAGTGAAATACTAACTCTAATGATTATTAATTATGAAATTTTGTACTTATCAAACAATTCTCCTCGTCCGCTATAATTTTGGCACTTTTACACAACACAATCACTAACGATGCACTAACACAAGACGTATCCTTATCCTGGGAGGTCGGATGCTGCAACCACTGGTTCATTTACGGATGGTGAATCTCTGGTGTTACGTCCGCTAAACTCTGTTTGGTCTCCTTACTCGTTCTCGACTAACTATGATTTCGACGCGATGATTCTCTCCTCTTCCTTTATGAATTTTATACTCTTTGACTCTATTTTAATTATGATTACTAACAACTTCAAAAGAAACTACTAAATTTTGTGGCGACTCTGCCTTTAAATTACTCGATGACTTTGAATTAAACCCTCAGGTTAATTCTTAACACCTCCTACTCTGATTCCTAGCTGTAAGCCAAGACCTACACGCTCGCAACCCCAGTTCTAGACTGACTCTCCTCTCCGTTGGATTTAACCTCTCTCGAATTTCAAGTGTAGCGTCCTCTTCGCTTATTGGTCAAAATCTCATTTTTTAAAACTCAGGCCTCTACTGATTGGACCTCTAACTTTCTAAAATCGTTAATTTTTTCTTACGCGCGCTAACTTCGCCCTCGGAGATACCGTTAGGTATTCGCTTTCTCATTTTTTCTTGGTTCCCAGTTTTATGACACGCAGCTGCGTTGAATAGCAAAACTCCGTTATGTTTTCTACTTATTTTTTATTTGTGTCGGCGAACTTTCTTCTCTTAAGGAAAACAGAATGTCTTCCTTCCCTTGTTCTTGTCACGTTTGTCAATTTGTACAGTTATCTTCCAAACTTAACCTTGCAGCTGCTCTTTCGGTAAGGTTGCTTGTTCACATGTGTTTTTGTCTCATTTTACACATTCATACAATTATTTATTAATGTTAACTTTTTGATTGATTATTATTATTATTTTAATATTTGATACTAGGCATAATTAATTATTTATCCATTGTGATCGTTTGAGATCGTTATAACCTATTACATATGATTGTATTTCTTTGGCCAAAAGTCAATTGCAGCATAGAGCTCCAAACTAATATCCTATTTCGTATCGTAAAATCTCACCGAAAAGTTGTTGAATTTCAGCTAGATTGTATGAGTTATTATTAGTAACTTTACTCCATTTACAGTATTTTTATGTTGGTAATAACTTAACCTAATTAACTTGTTAACCAACGTTGGTATTTGGGATTTGGTTAACACGTTTTATTAACATCCCATCTGTAAATTCATATGGTCTCTATTGTTTCACAACACCCCGTTTTCCATGACCCCCGCCCCCAATTATTTACTTCAGCCTGGCATTATTTTAATTAATTCTGGTGTTCAAGTTCTAAAAACAAAAAAAAAACTTATACGCTGTGCGTTCTACATTGACTCTACCGTCACGGATGCGCACCCCACATTTTAATTTTTTTGGTGTCCGTAGGTGGTTCGCAACACACTAATCAAATTCTTGTTACGACCATAGATTTTTACAAACCCACAGCCTAACTGATGTGGCAAATGCCACGTGTGTTAATATTACACAAGTACAAAATAATTGTTTAACTTAAAAAAAATTTAAAAAAATAAATAAAAACCTAGTTGTTCCATTGATAATAATAATGATGTTTCCACTAAACCGACATCCTGAGAAGATTATTGAATGTATTAAAATATAAAGGAGTTATTTATTGCATTATAAAAAGAAAAAGTTCTTTGATACGTTGTGTAGTTTAAATATCTTTGTCTTACTTAAACAAAACTATAAAAATATACCCCAATCATACAAATGAGCATTCAAACAATTGGATTATTTTTTTGCAATTGATTGTACTTAATTGATCAAACGGTACACTGTAGATCACTTATTTGATAATAAATGCACCCACATTGAAAAACTGGAAACGAGATGAAATATTGAATCTTAAGAATTTTTAAAATAAGAAATTACAATCACATTAAATCAAATAGTAATATGATATGCATTAAGTAAAGAGTACTCATATTTCAACAGACTTTGGTATTAATTTATTTACTTTGTATAATATGAACATAAAATTGGAAATTCAGGCAGAGTGTTTAAAGCGATAACAGTAAAAACCTATAAAATATAAATAGTCCGGCTCAACATTAACTTTAATACATCGTTTACGACATTTAAAAGTGTAATAAAGTTTGCATGATAAACAATATTATAGTTCACAACATTGAGATTTATTATTGTATCAATTCAATGATTATATTTTTGTTTAGGTATTGCGTATCAACTATGGTTCACAAAATCTTACTTATTATTTCTCAGTCCCCATTGTATTGCCAAAAATTATTATTATAAATAGAAACCATTTATTACCAATATGATTATGAATATTTCAATTAATATCTTTAACAATTGTTCAGATATTAATAATAAATATGAATTCGAACTTGATAATTCTATTATGTAACGATTCTTATTTAAAATATTTTATATCATTCAATTTCAATACTATTTTTCTTATGTGACTCTAGATATCCTGGATATTTTGGGGAAAAAACACGTGTTTTATCTCTAAGTAACCGATCCCACCTAGTTCTTCAAAGTTGTTTTTGAATAAATTTCACATACACAATAAATATTGGATATATTTCACACAAACCCTTCTCAAAATTATTTTTAGTTCTTATCCCAACCAATTTTATACTATGAGAGTTTTGTTCTAAGTGTTCCACAAATATAACAGATTGATACATAGTTGAGATCTAAACCAATGTACAAATAATAATACAATTTAGTTATAGTTGGTAAAAATTTATAAAAACGATTATTGAAGTTGTTATACCAATTCACTAATAGGAAATATTTGAAGCTTGATTATGAACCAATTACTTCATAGTTCATTTTCTTCTTTGTTAATTTGGCAGTTATGATTCTCAACTTTATTCATATGCCATGTTAGAATATACCAATTCCAAAGTCATAAGCTTCAAAATTTGAAAATAAACGCTTACAATATGTAAACATTTCTAGTTTTATCGCCAATTGTAATAGTTAGAAATAGTTTTATCATTCTTATCCATATAATTTAATGTATTTCTATTAGGTGCATAAGGGTTAAAATTGATCGCACATTTATTATTTTAATTCGTTTTTTCCATAATTTTCTAATCAAGAACATTCTATAGGTCATAAACTTACAAATAATAAATATTTAGGAATTTGAATTTTTTTAGGCTTAGGTGAATAAATACATTAAAAAAAATAATAAAAAAAATAATAATAATAAAAAATATAAATAAAAAATTGTCTAACCGTAATCAGTATGTGTATATCTATGATGAATTTAATTACAAAAAAATGCAAAATGTTATATGTAAAAATACATGTTCCTTTTCAAAATAACTAAGGCCTCTAATGTTTGTAAATTTCTTTAAATAAATATAAATGATAAGGAATGCGTATTGATTTTTTGGTAATTCTTGTCATAAAATCACAATAAAGTTACTGAATCAAACTTTGTTTCTTGAAGGGAAATTTTAATAGGTGATTCAGAAATAAGGTTTCCACATATATTGGTACCGGATAGTATTTGGTAATAAAACTCGTCTATTTCAAAATGAATAACAATTTATCAGTAACATAATTCAATTGCGTATTATAACAATGAAAGAGATCACAATGGTTATTCAGGTATAAAACACACCAAAAAAGTTTGGAAGAGTATAAAAACGGCCTCGGGAAGCTCAGTGAATATAGTAGTACATCACAGGATGGCTCCCTATAATGAAGGGGTAAACAGAACTCTTCACATGAACTTGAGTCATCGGGGTTTATTCTGGGTTGAGCACTTTATTCCAATTTTTTTAATATTGAATCGAAAAAAATATTTTTAGTATGAATTCTAAATTAAGCAATATAATCGAATTACTAACTTTTATAGCTTTATTTTTTTATCACCAAGCTCCACACCCAAGTCACTTCCTACCACGCCTTTCTGTCTTTTCACTATTTTCAAAGGTAGCGATTAATGAAATTACTTTAACAATGGAAAAAATGGATAATCTGGAGACTGTTTTATATTATTATTTAGATACATCCATTCATAACTTAATTATACATTATTATAAGAATTGACTGTGACAGTGAGTACTTAACAATATTCTTGAAAAATCGTGATCACTGATAGCTGAATAATAGTACGCAATAACCTAGAAACTGCGTAAATGAGGTCGTTACAATATCGATTATTGTGGAGAACAATGGAACAAATCGTTCATATTCCTTCGCAATTGTTTTCATCCCTTTTTTACTATCCACGTCTCTCCTTCGCTCCCCCACTCTCACCCTCTCTTTTACTTTCTGTCCTTTTATCCGGTTACGTATGCAATCCAATTACGATTTTTCATAAGTGTAACAATTCTGTGGCTGCTCTTTATATTTATGTAAGTATAATACTAACTCATACAAAACGTCATTTGTTAATACCGTCCAAAACATTTTTCAGATTGTTGGGATGGTTCTTTGAAGCTAGTTTTATATTATTGTTCTAAGTTACTGGTTTGCCTAATCAATAATCAACAATGGATATAACTGTTAAATTATGAATATAACATGAATTATGATTCATCATAAAAACTACACAAAATTATTAGTAACTACCCAAAAGTAACCAGTGCTTCCCCAACGCAGTAAACAACTAACATCCCCTATGGTTCCAGTTATATCTCGAGCATATAAAGGTGTATTTCATTGGATTTCTAAATGTGTTACCTATAGCATAACTTCTTGTCTAGACTGAGCTTGGTTCAGTTATTTTTTAACAGTTTTGTTTGTCCTATTAATTATCGAAGTCGTTGGTCTTCTTCCATCTGTAAAATTGTTTAGACCTAGCTCTGTATAAAATCATATTTCTCATCTGACCTCGAACATTTGGTGTACTATATTATCAGGTATGATATTATTAACAGCATGCTATTAGCCATTATTCATTTGTCCAACCAAGCTTTAAAAGAAAAGAATGTGTGCTCGACACCCAAATTATTTGCATATTGCAGAATGTGACATTTTAAATCTGAGTAAATAGTCTCTAAAGTAGCAATGCCTGTTAAGGTACATGTTTAACTAAAAATATCCTCTTGATAATTCTTATAAATAAACTCTATTAGTTTGAAATCTAGCTGGTGCATTCTTCGTTCGGTAAATTCTTGTTTCACTCTTCCTCCCTCCCCTCTTTATTCATTCTTGGTTTATGCCTCTCACATTAATTGAAGCATAGATGGTGAAACACTACATTATTTCTATAGTTAGTAGGTATAAGGTCGTAGTGCCACCTAGCACAAGCGCAGAGCTTTCCGCAAAGAATGCTACTATCGTCAGGACTACATAGTGATGCAGTGATTATACATTTTACAAGAATTGTTTCTCCAACGGTTTTGCCCATAGATGTGATGCGTACAATAGTTTTGAATTTTTACGTTTTGTAATAATCTTCGCTTACATTTCTTTTGTCGATTTGGGTTGAACATCAATCTTGTTATTTTAGCTCCACTGAGGGCTAGTTTAAAGTTGACTTGTTGATGTGTGGGAAAAGGTTTAACTTCTGGTTTAAATAGAGAACAAAATATTTGAGTTGCCGTTTCCATTTGATTTCAGTCCCTTCAATAAAGATTTTACTTTGTACAAAAATATCTCTTTCCATAATGGTCATGGCTTCCGTTTTCTCAAATGTCGTACTAATTCACTTATTAAATAAGAAGTTTAATAGATTATTGAATCTGTTGATAATTATCTCATTTTTTATTATATTTCCTGCAGAGAAAAATGTTACGACATCATCGGATAAAAACTGATTAAGTTAGCACCTTGTGAGAGATCCATATTCAAGAAACAATCATACTTTAAAATTCATAGGAATATTCCGAGCCAATTGTCATTTTCTCCTTTGTAAGCTATATTTATCTCTTTAACAATATTGTCTCAGAAGTTAGGTGATATTCCATTATATTTATCATGTACGAAAGAACAAATAATTTTACGTGGGACATATCCAATGCATCTTGCTGAGTTGAATCTGTTCCTAACGTTTATTACAATCGGAGTTCGAAACCCGTTTTTAATATAATTTTTCGAAATATTTGCTAACAATTTAAGGAACTACTGTTTGTGTTTAATATTTTAAACTATCTTATTCTAAATGTGTATTGGAGATTCAAAGAGATATCTTCCCATTAACAGAATGCTTGAAACAAATTTACAATCTCTGCACCTAATAATTTTACCAATTGTATTCAAATGGCATATGGACCTATTGGGCGAACTACTATTAAGTGATATCTCTCATTTACTCTGCAGTATTCGTTTTTATAATATCCAGTGATTAAAAAAGTCTTATTTTAAGGCAGGTAGTAAATGTCCAGATGAGCGTTACTGTATATTTAATTTATTTATTTTTAAATAATTTGGTATTACATTAGGTTTTGGTTTTTTTAAAGTAATTTTCCTGCATTTTCAATCTTTTCTAGCGACATCATATCATCAATTTGTCGAAGACGTACATTAAATCAATGTTAGCTTAAAATAAAAAAGAAGTTTCAAAGAATCAAAACATTCAAAAATTAATTTTATTAACAGTATCTCATAAACTCCGTCAAGCATATTGTTTTAATGGTAACAAATACAATGCTATATTATAAGTTATGCTGTGTAAATGATATTAACATGATAAAAAAAACTGTTTACAGAGATAAAAGAGTGTTGAATTCTGCAAATAATTTTTTGAAATACATGCTTTCAAGTTTATTACATATTCATAGCACGAGGAGGTGTAATGGAAGTTAGTTTAAATAGTTGTAAAATGCAGTGCCCTGTTTTCTGCTCATCGTTCATGAAACGCAATATTATGGTAACTATTTTGTATTTAAAATAATAATGTTTATTCCATTTTATTATTTAGATGTTTATCGTAACATTATACCTAGTGTCCTAAAAGTCCCACCCCTTATTATTATAATTTTTTTTATGAATGGAAGTAGACAGATTTGATTCGGGGAAAGTATAGATAGTCAAAGGTGGAGTTTATGAAGTATACAAATTTTCAATTCAATTGGTCGCTTTGTTGGGTAGGATAAACTTAGAGACCTCTAGTTTGCGTCAATGTTCTTATTATAGGCATATATATAGTGAGAATAAAAGTACGTCGATGTAAAATAAACACATCGTTTTAAATTTTGTAATTTTTATCTCAAACTTAATATTCTGACTGTATTCCTTATATTCAGGTTAGAAACTTGAAAAATTATTAACGTAACCAATGGCTTTGTCTTAGAAAATCTATGTAAAAAACTCGACTAAATAAATATTTTGAAGAATATTAATTATTTATTGTTTGTGAATAACTATATTTTATAAATAACTAGAAAGGGAGAGATATGAAAATTGATATTTGAGTCCAACAATATTTGAGTCCAAAACGAATGAAAGTATGAAATATTTAATATCGAGTTAACCCGCCAAACTATAGTTTATTTCTAATAATAAATTTAAACTAGAATGAATCATTTTCATACCACAAATTATTAAAATTCACCTACCCAAAAATAAGTTTTGCATCAACGAATCAATTTATATTATTGCTAGAAATATTTTCATTCAACATTTCACCATTTGATAATTATAGTTTCAAGAAATAAAAACGGTTTCAATAATATTTCGATATTTCATAGTAGGCTTAAGTGTTTTTAGTCTTTTTTAATTTTCACATAAAAATAACTTTACCGAAATTGTTTTGAAACACTGATAAATCGTTAGATTCTTGTAGAATTTGAAACTATTAAAGGATATGTAAATATAAAATTCTTGAAAGAGCTGGATGTTAGTTTTTGTTTTTTGGAAAAAAAAGAAACAAAAACAATTCAGTTGTGTAAAGAAATATTTTGTAAAAATAATAATTGGCAAGTTTTGAAATTTTAATTTGATTAAATACATATTTGTATAAATTATAATAATTCAAAGAGGCAATAACTTAAGTCATTAGTTAAGTAAACACATCACAGTTATCAAACGGAATTACTTACAAGTTTTGTCCAACTATAATAATATATCCCACAATAACAATATATTTAAATATCTCAACAAAAGAAACTATCTTGTACTTTGTTAAAAATTAAAGGGTGCACAATACAAGAAGGTTGAGCAAATTATCTCGATGTAAATCCCACAATATTCGCCCTATTTAATTGTTTGTATAAATTAATACATGGAATATTACATTATTTCAAACGTTATGTTCCATAAATACATCTAATAAATTAATGATAGTAACATCGGGATTATTTATTAATCGACAAGTAGGTTGATGGAAGATTCACTCATGATACACCTTAATTTCTTTTATCTAAAAGCATTAGACATCTTCATTCAAATTCAATCATTTCGTGATTGAACTTAAAAACGTCATCAGAAAATGAAACACAATTTATTATTTTCGCAATAAACGTGCGGTAAAATATTACAGTTAGCTGGCTGACTGACATCGTTAAAGAGTAAATGAAATATCATTTTGACTAATTTCTGAATTAAATATGTAAACTAAAAACTATTCATCTTATAGCAATCTAAATTCATAATAATATAAATAAAATACAAATGTGAATATGTATGGTAATTCACTATTTTCTTATTAATTTTATAATGTACGCCACAATTAAATAACTAAGACCATTGCTACGACCAATATTTATAGTGGTTCAACTTCATAAAGTCTATTATTTTGGCAATTTTAGTACTGTCTATTTAAAACGTATATATGATATGAACAATCTAACAAACGTTTTGTTAAAGTAAGATATTCGTTTTATAGTAGTAAATTTACAAACCGATGTAGGAATCCTGTGTTTTGCAAATTTATTAAAAATACAACTCCTCCTTCTTCTTGTTTCAGATACGTATTAAAGATATGACGTTGTATTACAATACCGATGCGCCTGTGAATAGACCCAGATATAATATCCAAGAGAGCTGTACAGTCTGACTGCTCTCAACTGATTAAATTTGTAAGGAAATGATAGGAACGCAAGCTTGTTGTGAAAAAAGAAAAAGGAAAGATTTTTCAGTTGAAATGATGATCAATGGACCGTAATATAACACAATTATTATCACATACATTAGTTTAGTATAATTGCGTCTTTATTTGGATATACATTAACCAGTGTATATGTGTATTTATATTCTATGAAAATAAAATAAATTAGAGTAACATATATAAACATGTCAGATTTATATGTTTATTATTCTTAAATATATATTTACATTAATCTTTGCTTTTATAATTTAAAACAACATCACTCCTTACTTCTGAAATAAAGATTTTTTCAACCATGTATTCATTATAGATTTATTATTTATATAATTGTCTAAATCATTTAAAAACTCAATGTTCGTGTAAAATTTGTTAATAATTTCAAAAAAAAACTGTATGTTTTTTGAATTAATTTGTAAAAAGTAATCTTAATACAGTATTTAAATTTGTAAAATTCATAACTTTTGGAATATATATAATTATTGCTACACTTTCAATGAAAGATTAAATTACTAAAGAAACTGATCAAATCGTAAGAATAATGGCGGGGGAAAAGGGTATAAATAGTGACAATCGAGTACCTTTATTACATGAAAGAGGTATCAGCAGACTTTGAATAACATTGGCTCATGTGAATGATATTTTTACAAACTTGTTCCAGACTAAAGTTCGTTTATTTTTTATATTAAAAATTTATGTTAGTTTGTATAACTATTAACATACAGCGATAATAATTGTTTCAAGAGCTAAATTATTCAATTCGACATAAAAAAAAAATGACATTCTAACATTTTATAATTCATATAGTTACACACTATATTATAGATAAAATTAATATAATAATAATAATAATAATAATAATATGATAATAACATAAATTATCGTCTTTTAATTAAAATTTAGGATAAAATATATGTTTAATCTCACAAATTTCACGTCAATTTGGTTAAAATGAAACGATTATTTGCTGAATAACTTTAGATTGAATAAAATATATTTACAGGAATTAAACGTGTCAGAATAATAAGAACAATGTTGTGAAAAGTATGATACTCTGACAGTTGATGAAAATTCCAAATTAGAGATTCACACGCACCAATAATGATAATCTATGCACTGAGTGTTAAATTTACATGTTAATTTATTAATAATGGAACATTTACTCTGCGAATATAACTTGATCTTATACAAAATTGAGCGAATAGTAGGTACTTCAAGGAGTACCTTGAATAATATTTATAAATTATTTTTTGTTGTCATGAGCTATATGTTAAAATAATAAAGGTATAATAATAATAATTATTATTATTATTATTATTAATTATGTAGCCTATATATATATATATATATATATATATATATATATATATATATATATATATATATATATATATATATATATATATAGTACTTATACATACTTACATACTTATACATATGTATATAAAACAACGCTTGTATGTGCAATGTAAATCACACAATTATGGATTTTCTTAAATATAAGTGCCATTTTGTTTCACTTTATCATTTTATATATACCTACTATAAGGTTAATACCCGATGTGATAAACGTTTGAATTGAAAAAAAATATTAATAATGTTCTTTGATCGCAATCTGAGGATACATTGTTAAATATTATATACATTTTATTAATTTCTTACTTATTACGATTAAATCAGACTATTCATTTAATTCAACTGAACCGTCCATAGAATTTATTAATTTATTATAGAAATAATTGAATGCTTATCTTCTGTGATGGATACTTTCCCTTGATTAACGAATACTACAGAACATTTTAAACTATAGACTGATATTTACTAAGCCCGTCATTTAAATAGTATTTGTTTAAAGAGTCGTATATAAAAGAGGGTTTACTCATGCCCGTGATTTTGAGAGTGGCTTTGATGCCAGTCGCCACAAGCGCTAGTAACTGGTACACTGAAGACAATTTGCAAGTAATCGGCATGCAAGCAGATTGTATACCTCCTTGTGACACAGACCGAGTGTCTAAATATTTTTTAAAAACAATATTTATGGCTTTTTTAGGCTTCGAATTTTTTTTTTTTACAACATGCGAATCAAGGTTAATTTTCGAAGAGAATTGAAAAAAAAAATACTATTGTTACTTGTTACGGAATATGTAGATAGATTAATTTTATGCACATTACGAAGTATACAAGTAATGTAACTCAAAATGAAGAAAAATATGTTTGAAAAATTTGATTATCAGGTGGGAATCTTATGTAGCCAGTAGTAGTTTGCTATATAAATGAGACAAGAAGATATGGGTTTTTAGAAAACATTTAATAATGCTTCCTGAATAATTCGAAGATTGTTAAAATTGAGAACAAAATAAAAAAAAGATATATGCAAAGCCCAAAAACCCTACTGTGTCCAGCTTCTAACTAACTTAAGTGAAACATTTGATGTCGTTTACTAATTTTTGAGCAAAAATAAAGCAATAAAATTTTATGTAGTTATTATGATTGGTGTTATGTTATCTATGTACAATGCAAATGTAATTAATGTTGTATTATAAAAACTCATATATAAAATATAAACATTGAACATATTATGCAAAACTGTAAGGTCACGTACATAACACTTATAACTTTAAATATTCAAAATTCAGATTTACATTATATAATCATTCAAAACTTAATATGTGTCTTCAACTATTTTAAACTGTTTAGCATATAATATGTATATATATATATATACTAAAGATCTTTAAAAATTACGTTTAAACGAAATTTTATGTACTTACATACTGGTCACTTGGCACATGTATTCCACTGTAATAATAAGGTTCGGTCTGTGACGAATAATTGACTTTTAGTTATTGTGTTTTGGTAGGATATTAACATATCACGATTTTTCACATCCTTTGCCAGGAATTTTAAATAGTCGAAGAGTGTTTCGACACATTATAACCTCGATTACAAATAACTTGCTCAAATAGGTTAAATCTGTTAGGCAGATTACATGAACAATAAATTATATTTGGGATTTATTTAATATAATAAACCAATCGGTTGAATGAACGATTTATACCTTCCTCTAACTTCATTTTTCTTTCTCTTTTTTACATTTTGAAAATTATAATTATGTGTTTTTTTCTTTGTGCTGTAAATGTTTTTTTCATTTTCAGAAGCATTCTTAAATTTATTAAAAATTTTATAAACTACATTAAGGATTGAAATATAGGGATATATATGTCAACCCGTGTGATGGCAATACTCACATTGAAAATACGGAATGGAATTTTTTTCCTGGATATAAGTAAACCAATGTGATTTTCTATTTTGCTCAAACAGAACTGCCAGCTAAAAAGCCAATTTCACCTTAAGACCTATTTTATTGTATAAAATAAATGAGGTTCAGAGAAAGAACTTGGACAAAACGTCTAAGCTATGTCTTACCATACAATGACAGTTAGACAATTTGGATTAAACGGCCTTAACTTTATTTTTTCTTACAACTGACATTGCATTGGCTGATATAATTATGTTCTTTGCACCTATACATAACAAGGAATTAGATACATACTAGAGTCCGTTTCTCACATATTTAAAAGGGTATGCATCAAGACTTTTTTACAATAATGTTTTGATAGTGTATGTTTTAATATATGTTATTTTAACAGCTTAGATTATCAGAGTTATATGTTATCTTTTTATTTTTATATTAAAGAATATTTCATTGGCGTTATTTCCATAATCCGTAAGAAGGTCGTTATTTATGAGCATCGTAATTTCCAAAAATTAGGTGAAAGTGCAGTTTAGCCTTCCCAAGCAATAAATAAACGGAACAAACTACGAGTCAAACTTAGTGTAACTTATCGGCCACAGGTAAGTATATGTACACAAACAAGACGTTGGACTATTACAAATCTTATGACTGTGACCGAGCTGTTTATTGATTCTCTGACTGTTGCTGAGCATAAAGGTTTGCTATAAAAAAAAACTGGCGGTAGGGGAGAAATTGCATGTTTGGAACCAGATCTCACAGGAATAATTTGATCCCTGAGAAAATTCTCACGAGAGTAACCCCGTCACGGAGAAAAATATCCATGATAATCAGATGAGAGTACCTAACTTTGATTGAAGTTTTTAAACAATTAATAATTTGATTGTTCGTTAGCACAGGGATATAGTATCTATTTTAAAAGACTAATTGATCTAAGTGAGTTATTCGAGATAAGGTTAATTGCATGATATATTTTTCATAATTTTGTTAATAGTAAGATTGTACAGGCTGTTTTATTCGCAAAAAACTTTGTCTATAATGAAGGTAAAAAGGTAATTTTAGACTTAGAAATTGTAAACCATGTATACTTTACTATTCCAGCTGAGGATACATCGCCTCTTACCCATAAATTCCTAGTGCGTTATTTACTGCATAGTACATTGCCTCTTATCTATGAATATCTGCAGCGTTATAAATTGACATAGCAGAGGGTATACTGCTTCCTACATGTTTGAATGAGTGTTATATTTTTTGTATATTGTTTTATTCATTATCTCAATAAACTATTTGGGTTTTTTTATTAATTGAATAGCTTCTTTTGTTAATATTTTACTTTCCGATCTCTTACGTACTATATCATACCTATTCATTACAGATTTATCTTCTTTTTAATTTAAAATTCAAGTTATTATTTTATTACAACCTCAGCACTAACATTGATCAATGAGTAATATTTGGACAAAGTAAATTTCTTAATTTAAGAGCCTGTTAAATAGCATCACTTTGTCACAAGCCACATATTTTATATATAAGTGACAAACATGTCTGCATACAGCTATCACTTAATTCGCTCAAAGATGTTCACTCTCTTGAGTCTTCTTGTCAAATTGGTATTAAGAAGGAGCAATAGAGACTGAATTTACCAATGCTGGTGAAGTCGTTGTTCGTGACTTCTTGTGAGTTTGACAATTAATTGTTTGGTGTACAGTGTCCATCTGCTGGTCAAGATGGAAGTTATTGCTTCAAATATACCTGGGAGCATTATGAATGTCTTAGTACTTTATTTTGGAATCTTTAAATCTTTATAATATTGTTTTTACTGGTACACCCCGGAGTTGTATCACATAAGTCCAAACTAGTTTCAAGACATGTTTGTACAGAAGTATTTTGTTGTACGTTGATAATCTTGAATATTTACCAAGCAGTTGTTACATTTTTATATGACGTATACTCGTGTATCACCCTTATTTTTCACTTAGACTTTAAGAAATTTAGACATTATCTATTGTAAATAGAATTTTTTTTTTCCTTTTTATGTAAATTTGGCATGTAGAAATTTAGTTTCATTCAATTTGATTTGCCACTTTTTCGTCCATTCGCTGACCTCATATATTTACATTAATGTACATTACTCAATAAGTATTTACTTCAATTGCTCTCCCTTATTATATATTCGTAAATAATTATCTAATTTATTTATATTATTATCTATAATCTATATTTATTATTATTATTATTATTATTATTATTATTATTATTATTATTATTATTATTATTATTATTATTATTATTATTATTATTTAATTTATCCTATTATTGATTAATAATCAATAAATATAGAAAAAAAATATTTTATCTCACAAAGGTTATCGAAAGCGACATAATATAATATTAGATCACTGAGCAGGAGTATTGCAATAATATTTAATTGATATAAAGAAGATTTTATTTCTTTTTTGTTATATAATCATCACACACTTACTCTAAAATTATGAAGCCTCATTACTATCTAATATAAACATAATAAAAAAACTCCTGTTGGTATAAGAAACCTTAAAAAAAATACATGCTATATTAACCAAATGAATGACATGCACGGTTTACCTGTATGATTTCTGTTTTCTACTCTCGAGCAAGTTATTTAAATACCTATAACATATTTTTATCAATTTAAAATCATTGACCCTTTCCACATCTTTAGGAATGACTTGATCATTAAGAAGGACAAAAAAAGCAATAAGGAAATTACTTGAAGTTATAATGCATTCTTAAAATGACAACATACCTCAATATTATGGAATAAAATATAACTACTGTTACAGATTTGTATAGGTCTACACTTTTATGAATTTTTAATCATTTAATAACTGGTATCAATGAATTTGGTCAACAACATTTTTCATAATGTATTAATTTGTAATTATTAAAATGACTGAAATAAAATTATCACTATTATATTTAAAATATCAAAGGTAGAGGAAAACGACAGCTTTACCACATTAATTGCAAAATAATAAAAATAACCAACAAATGTTCTATTTTTAACTCTAAATAATACATAAATTTACAGTACTAGTTCTTGTAGGTTTATAAACGATAAGTTGACAAATATAAATTTTTAATATATTAAATTTTAAAATTTAAAAAAAATCAATTTTACACACAAAATATTGTGTTTGTGCCAATTTTTTCACCTTGACTTGTCTAATATGACCCTTATGCCTAACTACGTTTTCGCCGTGAGTGTGAATGTTTCCGACGATTTTTCTTCACAAGTTCCTTTTGAATATCTCAACACAACTGAACTATCCATGCATGCTTTTCTATACAATTTGCAGGTATTAAAGGAAAATTTTTTTTTTTTTTAAATATCGCATAAAAAGTATCAAGAATTAAATCCTGGATCAAAGAAGGCCAAAAAATATCTATATTGTGGTGTAATTGAAAGCGATTTTAAGATGTTATCACCAAAAACATAAATTAAAAAATCCAACACAACATTAGCGGTGTGAGTGGTTGTGTAATTTTGTTATGCCATTGATACCTAAAGTCAAATTAATCGCAAGTTGTTTGGGTAGAAATATATTTCTTAACATTTTAAATAGCGTTTAGAATTAACTCTATTGTCGAAAAACACTTTTCCTCATAAATAATCTTTTACGCAGCCGCCTTTCTCAATTTTACGGTAGAAACGGAAAATGATATTTTTTAACGTTGAGTGTCAAAATGATCTTAAAATTGTTGCTGAGTCACTATAACACTTTTTGATTTAGCATTAAGAAGCAAAGCTTTATGTGACTTAGACAAACGTTAAAATATTTCTTGCGGCATCAGACGCGAATACGACGACTAAGCTGTCTTTTATTATTTCAACAAATTAAGAAGAAACATGCATAATTATGAAACACCTGATAAATCACGTTTATTTAAATTTGACTTTATAAATTATGTAACCTATATAGCGCCTAAATACCAATAAATTTTGCTCTTTAAGATAAACATATAAACAAAATAATTTTACTTTTCTGTTGAAGTTTTATTAATTTAATAAGGCAAGAGATGAGACTGAATATTTAGAGTGACAGAGATAGAACACTAGCAACATGAAGCTTTTGCAAGTGACAATGAATAATTGTTTTGTTGACAACAATAGAAGGCGGTACTATTTATAACTGATCCACTTTGTAGATGATTGTTGGATATAATTAATTTATTTAATTACTGGAAACTATTTTTAAATACAAATAAAATATTTTTATTGAGAGTTATTAAAATTTTTGTAAGAGCAAATGGCTATAAAAAGGAGGGAAATAGAAACATAAAACTTGAATATAAATTTTACAGGCATATATTCAATATTAATAACGTAAGCTTCGAGATAATTAATTGTAATATTTTTAAATCAGTCAATGTAAGTTACTTAATATTTCTCTCAAGGTATGCCTCAGGCTATGATTACAATTAAAATAAATGTATTTAAACCTTAGTATATTCTCTTTGCCATTTGTTGTAAAAAAATATATATATTTATAAAGTTTTACAACAAATGGCAAAGAGATTGTTTATTATTCTTTCATTATTAAAATAACACAATAGTTGAATAAGTTAGATGTTTAATAATTTAAGAACTATTTTTTAACAGTAAATTTTCTTTTTAATAACTAACGTATATGAGATTTTTTAAATAATAAAAATACCACTCCAAACAGTCGCCCTAACCCCTCCTCAGTCAGACTATCTACGACGGGATACCCTGATGATTCCGTATTATGAACATAAAGTTCTTCGAGAATATACACTGGCTGTGAAAGGTCGGGTGCCAGAAGTGTAAAGTCTACCATGTCTCAACGTCAAATATAAATAAGGTTAGCCGAATAAATATCTCTATTCATGTTAACCGCGACATTACAGTAATATTATTTACAATCAATAGTTGATTATCTTTGCTATAGATAGATAGATAGATAGTTAGATAGATAGATAGATAGATAGATAGATAGATAGATAGATAGATAGATAGATAGATAGATAGATAGATAGATAGATAGATAGATAGATGGATAGATAGAAAGATAGATAGATAGACAGATAGATAGATAGATAGATAGATAGATAGATAGATAGATAGATAGATAGATAGATAGATAGATAGATAGATAGATAGATAGATAGATAGATAGATAGATAGATAGATAGATAGATAGATAGATAGATAGATAGATAGATAGATAGATAGATAGATAGATAGATAGATAGATAGATACATAGATAGATAGATAGATAGATAGATAGATAGATACATAGATAGATAGATAGATAGATAGATAGATAGATAGATAGATAGATAGATAGATAGATAGATAGATAGATAGATGGATAGATAGATAGATAGATAGATAGATAGATAGATAGATAGATAGATA